>OY776116.1:119125916-119499418 GCA_963675035.1 Allygus modestus
ATATATATATATATATATATAAAATAAGATAAGATCTATTATAAGATAGATATAACATATATATTTTTTGTAATATTTCTATATAACAGTTAGTACACTATAATTATTGTACTAACTGTTATCTAGATATATTTTAAGTTCAACCATACTTACCATGCTATTATGTACCAAACCGTCCTTTTTTTTACCTTCTTCTCATCATCCAACATATATACAGGGGCAAGTGGAGGGCCTTTTAGATACTTGGACACATACTGAACGTAGTTAAGATAAAAGGATTTATCTGAAACAGTTATTATATTGCCAAGACCATTACACCATTCATTATTGTGTTTGGGATAAATTGGAGGGACTAGATTTTCTGTTCTGTGAAACCCTTTTGGCTTCTAAGAGCACCACTTATATTAAAAAGCTTATCAACAATATCAGGGGACCAAGATCCAACAGAAAAAACGTTGTGAGCAAATGTGCTAAATTAGGAGGCGTACAGGATGCAGCTCAGAGTCACATCTGCATATCGTATGTTGTCCGAACCAACCGTTCAGCTTATCCTTGGGTTCCCTGTTGCAAGAGGAGGTCAGCAAGGACATGTAAGAGGAGGGAAAGTGTTACCTGCTGGAGATGGCAGGAGAGCTGAGAACACGATAGACAAGAACGTTGGACTGCCAGACTCATTCTAAATGTCCAACTGTGAAATGGTGGCACAGTAAGGTAGATTACTACCTCATGAAATTTTTTATCGGGTTATGGCTACTTTTGATTTATCCTGTATTCGAAGGCCAAGACCGATTCATAGGACTGCAATTATTGCCCGGGCTTTCTCAATGACGCGGAACACACTTTCTTCAGCTACCATCGTTGGAAGGCTACAACCATTGACTATACACTTGTAGTAGGCTGAAGACCTTATGGGCTGTTCTGTTAACAAAAGAGGCAGGATTCACCACGTATTTCTGACAGCTGTAATAGAAATCGCCACCATCGCACGCAAGGGCAGACGTAACTCTGGCTCAAGCAGCTTGGCGCACTCAGCTCGGCCTTGGCGGGGTTTTAAAATCTCATTTTGCTAATAAAACAACTGTCTCACTTTCCTAACAACTCTGAATTTTTTTTACACATTTGAACAAAGGCTGTATGACTATAATATGTATTATAACAACGGTTGTATGAGATGAAAATAAAATTGTATTAACTGTTAAATACCTGTAATAAAATTTGTGTCAACGTCGTAACCGTCTTTCATAGCCTCTGTTGCCGACTGCACCCAATAGATTGTGCTTTATTTGTTAACCGATCTCAGCATATTGCGTTTACTGTCTACTACAGGTGTATAGTCAATGCTACAACCCAGCTTGATGTGCTATCGGTGGACTCGTGAAGTCAACATGAAGATGATGGAGGGAGAAGGAAACTGGGACTATGTTATGGCTAGTCCGGAACATCATCCAAACAAAAAATACAGACCTAAACAAGGATGTGAGCTAGGTATTTAAGAGTCTCGTTAGTCGGAAAGGAGTGAATACTGAGGGAGTAAGCCTGAAGCCATGTATAAACAGTTCCTAGGTTAGAGTATGACAAATTAGAGAGGTTTTTCAGTGGGTAAACTACTTCTGGAAAGGCCCCACACTTCAGGCTGACCACCTCTTTGTATATTATATGCTCTTTTCTTTTCGTATTTATTTTAATTTACATTTTGGATCTCGACCTTTATATAACTGTAATATTCCCCATTTCAGCAAACCATAGTATATAAAATTGCAACAGATTTATTGCAAATAAAATCCATCAAGTACAAGAGCATGAAGTATGAAACCATAAACCAACTACTGCTACGTTATATCAAATTATATTACCGATCGCCTAGTGGATGAAATTCAACCAAATATTATTCTAGGAATAATATCTGTTTAGGTGGATTTCAGTATCTCATATACAAACTTACCATATAATAGTTAATATTATTATAAACATGTATTATTCCCTTTGAAATTCATATACCGGAACCTACACAGAATTAATCCTGGACGGTTTTAGAAAAATGTACAAAAATCACTCCCTATTTTGTATTAATGATTACAAATCAACCTCATAAACTTCATGTAAATATTGCGCCTTTCTATGTTGTGTTACCATTTTTTATTTAATACCACAATAGCTGTAAAATATACAACTATATTGATTACGGTTTTTCTGAAGATTTAAATTGAAATTTTGAAACCCTGTGGGGTAGAGTCCATAGGACTGATGTAAATTAAAAAGGATTCTGCAGATCTCCAAGACAATACCTTCCTTAAAATATGCGTGAATTTCTCCTGCAACGCACACACGCCGAGAAAAGCATGCTGAATTTTTTTCTTGCCTATTAATAAAATGATGAAATGTAAATCAATAAAATTTCACACATTTTATTTTGAGAGTGAATTTGTATTCAAAATTAGTTTTCTTGAAGCCTAGAGTATGTAATGTAAAATGTCCATTTTTCATAACTTTGAGTGATGCCACTCTGTAACTCTTAAGGCACTGGCTACCTGCATTGGTCTAAAACATTAAAATGACTCCGGCTACTTCTAAGTTGTAAAGATATGGAGTGTTAATCTAACCTTGCACTGGAGGTGTGTGGCCAAAGTCTTTACTATCGGAGTCGTGAAAAAATGGCTCCCAAGATAGTTTTTCTCCAATCTCGTCTTTCCTGAAGTGTCGTGCGGTGCGAAGCTGATCGTAATAGACCTTGTAACTTCTCCTACAATATGTAACAGGTAAATTGAGGATATTTAGAAAGTTAGTGAAAATAGAGCTTCCACGATATTAGAAATTGCCAAAGCTAGCCGAGACTGTAAATAATTTGTGATAAGGGGAGTAAAATATCGCACGGTTTAAAAAGTCAAACCCATTATTTGGTAGCACTACCAAATGTAGCGCATGTGATAATTCTCTCACAATCACAAAAACTGTACTTATACTCATTTACAATCAAACAATAAAAGCCTAATTTTAGTAGGACTAAGTGGGACACTGACAAATATAACCTAGTATTGGTATCCTATGAAGGTACACTGGACATCAAGGCTCTCAACAATGCAGATCCTTGATCTCTTCTTGTATACTCCAAAACCTGAGTCGTTTCCCATCTTTGAGCAATGAGTGTATCTGACCATCCAGCTCTTGGACCGTTCAGGATCATTGTTTTCATACCAGTCTGCTCTTGTTCCTAGAGTGACTGAGTATGAGTGTGTGAAACGATACTCAGTTTCTATGAAGTTTTGCCTCATGGCTAAAACTGACTTTTTATATACGACTCTGTAATGAGAGGATGACCGGTGTCATGAAAGCTTCCTCTCCAGATATTTTTCATTTGTACTCGGTATGCTCAAACTGAAACAAAGAGGCTGAGAGGTGGCAATCCCAAAAGTACCTCCAAGGCTGCTGGGTGCGTACTTGTAAAAGTGTCCGTAGTGGAGAGGCATGCAAGTATTGGGAGACTTGAAAGTTCCTTTGCCCCTGTTGTCTGTAGGACTTTCAGCCACCAAACCAGTGAGGCATAACTTATACCCTGAAGCACACTTCTACGAATGTGGTGTTCTACTAGCCTAGCGTCTGAGAACATCTCGTCTCACCAGGGTCTAGACTTCGGCCAAGAATTGTGAGTGGGAGGATCCGGACTGGCCAACAGGCTGTCACTGAACAGACAGCTTGGGGAGTGAGATTCAAAGAGGAGATTGATTGTTTCGTCTGCTTCAGCAGTGAAACTACCCATAGGCTTGCTTAATGTGCCTACATTGTAGATTGAGTTTTTACCATAACTTTCTGCAACCTAGCTGCTTTAGAGTTACTCCCAATTTCGCTACGAAATGCTCTACAGGAGTTATTGGCTCTTCTAACAGCATTACTATAGTCTGTCAGAACTATATGGTATTCCTGCCCGTCCTTGTTTCCTGTATCCTGTTAAAAGTTACTGTAATAGCCCAACATCAAACATGCTCCCTCAAGTCAAGTTTATGGAGGGTAGAGTATTTATGGTGGGAAATGCTACATCGAAACAATGCCGGTCAATACCAAAACTATCTCAAATTGGACTGTAATAACTATGATTGATTATTTTCATTACATTTTGAAGAACAGATTAAGAATTAACAGATGAGAGTGAACAATGCTCTAAGATAAATTGATTTTGGATGGCTAGAGGTGGGATTGACTCGACCACCGCGCCACGCCTTTGTACTGCTCAGTTCTGTCTGTATATATTTGGTAACTTGGTATACAGAGCCAGACAAGTTTAATTTTCCTTGAAGTTAGGGGAAGAAACATGTCATCGGGTTGCTTACGGTGAGCAGCCTCTAGCATATTGGAATTATTTTGTTATCACCAGTTTTTATCAGATAAATTACTTAGACACTGTACATATTATGCTGTATAGACAGTAAAATATATTGAATAAGATGTCAAATTAAATTGAGTCTAAATTATTTTGTGCTGTTCAGCTTTACTTGACAGGTAATGACTTGATTTTTCAATAAATCAACTCTTAAGGTAACAAATCAAGATGATGTCCAATGATTTTTCAACAAGTGTGTTTTATACATCAAATTAGAATCATACTTCTTGAAAAATATAATAATATTTAATATTATAAATCATTCACATCAATTAAAGAAACTCTAAGAAATATATGAAATTGATAAAAAAGTGTTAGAGAATTATTTTGTATAAATTAAAAATGTAACAATAACAAGGTTGTATTTTAAAAAATATGATTAAATAAATATTAAATTAGAATGCATTCATTTGGATATAACAAGGTGGAATGCCGGTATATTTGGAGTAAGATATATTGTGTAATGTAACTGACCAGAAAACAGGAAAATAAAGTTTTCCTAACCTTCTCTTCACAATAAAAAGGAGAGAAGGCTATGAAAAATATGTTTACTTAAACTTAACTTTCGTACTCACTTGAAAGATATTAGCACGGCCAACGTCAGTGTTGCAGTTATAGCAAGAGTTTCAATGCTAATTATAACTTCTCTCATTCCAACATCATATTGGTAATCATCAGTCCGGGTCTCTGTAAGTAAACAACTATGCAAAGTTTTTCACTCTCCTGAGAATTTACTAAGGAGTAGTTACATTTACTTAATCAGTGGAGTTCACTAAACATATATTTTTTAAATTGAATAAACTAGATAATTTTTTCGAAAGCTGTGTTTTCCTAGACGTGGAACTTTTCGGCAGCGGAGAGCAAAGTACGCTCAAATGGCGTATTTTTCTAGACAGCAGAAAAGTTCCGCGCCTAGCCACTGAGTAGTTTTGTCCGCTCCCAGAGCAGAGGAATCCGCTCTCCGCTGCAGAATAATGTGGAGTGTAGACGGCGTTGATGGTGTGGATTCGTAACAGCGTTGTGATTTTTGTGTTGTTACAAAATGAGTTCGGGTAAATTCAGTGCGTCAGACGGCTAGAACCTTGTAGAATTGATACATGGTCACCCAATTACCTGTAGTATGGCAGATATAACCAATGAATGATTAAATCATTGCAAAAATAAATGAACTTTTAAATACGGTAGCTCGAAAATTGGTTATGTACTTTTGTTTTAGCTTAAACAAAAGGAAGTTTTGCTGTGTTTTAAAAATAAAATCTCAATTTTTGAAACGAAAAAAGATAAACTTTTTTTCTATTATTTTATAACATAATATATGGTATCTTAAAATAACTTAAAGCACTTTTGTTTTACACTAATAGCACAATATATGATATCATCAACAACTGATGAAATTTTCAGATTTTTACATATAATCAAAATTAATTAATCTAATTTTAGTTTGCACTGTGGTTTTATCTTTACGTGTAACTAATTTGAATGATAGCTATACAATTGGTAGATGAAATATTGAAAATGCTAAACACAGTAGTACGTTGTGTGTTTGTATAGGCCCACTTGTACGTCAGAACCAAAATAAGTTAGACTTTTCCGCAGTCGGTCACCGAAAAAGTCCACATCTAGGGAAATGGAATTCCGCTGAGCTGAAACTACGAGCGGAGAATCTCCGTGTTCCAAAATGTTAGCCGCCTATCTAAAAATAAGATTGAAAATATTACCTTCCCTTAACTCATTGTTTGCAGCAAATGTCTTGCCTAACTAAAGTAATCGTGTGTATCTTGCATAACAAAACATGTGCATTGGTTATGCACATATTTTCGGGGACAAACAAAAACTAAATGATTTTCTACCAAAGTGAATGATCATTATTATTATCAAAGAGAATCATCACTATCACTATCACTTATGTTACTTTACTTTCCGATAATACTCTGTCAAGTTCTGGCCAATGTAATGTATCATCCATATCACAACCAAAATGCATCACTAATTATTATCCTATCCTATCTTATACTCTAATATGAGTAAGGTTTGCCTACTTGCTTGTATGCTTGCTTGGTTTCAATTCTGATCTCAAAAACCGGCTCCAACAATTTCCTTCAAAAGTTGTAATTAACACATTTCTGGATTAAAAATACCCCAATCGCAGCAAACCTGCATACTTAGCGAATTTCCAATGAATATATATAGTCCTTATAACACATTAAGCCACTTACCAGGTTTCATAAGAAATATATTCACAAATAAGCGATATTAAAAATATTAATTATTCTCCATAAGAATTACATTGGGATGAATACGCAGGTTTGCTGCATTGAAAAAATGGGGTTTTGTGCGAATATCAATAGAACTCAACTAAGTAAAGTCACATACCAAGTTTCATCCATGGATAATCACAAATAAGCGATATTTAAAATATTAATTATTCTCCAAAAGAATAACAAGGGGGCTAAGTACCCAGGTTTGCTGCTACAGAATTTATCGGCAAAAAGTTGGTTTTCTGTTGAAACAACAATAAATCACAACTTATGAAGCCATTTACCAACTGTTGACAGTGTATGTTCATAATTAAGAGAGATATCAAATTTTTCTTTTTGACCTTAAGAATAACATTAGACAAAATACTGTGTTAAGTCAGCACTTTTAATATCTCGATAACCAATTGATGTAGAGCAATGATAAAACCACCAAATTTTTGGTTGTTTTGAGATAAATCGAATGGTGCAAATTCAAATCTTATTAAAATAACAAGTACATATGGAAAACCCCCCAAAAAAACTTTTTGGGGTACAAAACCTCCCCCAAAATATCCCTTCGGATGGTCCGATCCGTCCGGATTTCGAACTTGTTCAAATAAATGCTACTTTAAAAGCCTCTACCAAATTCCATCCAGATCGGACCTTTTTACGAGAGTTATTGTGCTTACCAATTCGTTTATGTAAATTTTTTGTGCAGTTACATATATCTACTTATATAACGCTAGACGGGTTCACTCACTCACTCATTCACTGACATAAACTATGAATAAGGCACTTCCCGTAATCGAACCCCCCTCAACCCCATACTTGAATTAAAGCTCTTGCCGAGAAAGATTTTTGAATTTTGACACATTTCTGAGGCGGGAAAAATTCCACTTTTTCAATTTTTCCACTTTTACCGCTTTTGTACGGAAACGGTAAGAGATGGCAAAAAATGTTAAACGTAAAAGTTCATTTCATTTCAAAGAAAATTTCATTTCCAACTAACGATTTTTCGTCAGATTAAGAATCCAATCATCAGTTTAGCCACTATTTATCGGAGAAGGAGCAATTTTGAGTATTTTGGCCCATTAAATGTGTACAGTTATGGAAAGCTATTTAATGAAAGCACAATACCTTTGGCTAATACCACATTTTTGTATTAGCTGATTTAAATAAAACGCCCGTGTAGGCAAAACTAATTGTCTCACATGAGGTTTATATATATCAGCTGTTTCAAAACAAGGTGAGCAAATTATCGCCTACGCGGGAGGTTGTATATTCCGAAAATCTTTGTTACGATATTGTAAAATTAAATAAACCGATTGTTTGTTCTATCGAATGAATTTAGCCCAGTAGCCCAGTGGATATGTTGTCAGATGATTCAAGATTATGTGGGCACAGATTTGGATCCTACTTTTGATGCTTACTTTTTAATCTCTGTTATTTCTGTTTAATTTTACTTTATTTAGTTTCTACAAATTAATTTATTAGTAATAATGTTAGACAACAAACAACCATCATACAGCGCTCTGCGGTGTTAGGTTGTGTTAGGTTAAAATAATTTTGTTGCGAACTGAAGTATATTTTTTTAAATTTTTACAGGTAAATCCGTTTGTAGAACTCCAATTGAACATTGTAACCACAACCTTTTATTTAACTTATTTCCGATTGACTTTGATTGAGTGAGCATTTTATTTTTCTGTTATACACCTCGAAACAACGATCGTAGTAAGGAGTTCATTCTGTAAAACGAAGAAGCAGCCGGTTGGTAAAATGTTTCGATATCGAACCGATATGGGACCACCTGTGTAGGTCTCACCATAGGTCATTGTTGTGTAGTTTTTCTTTGGTTCATGAACTACAATAGTTAAGTTTGATTTAAACTTGAGTTGACTGAGGAATGCAAGTGAGCGAAGCAAATTCCAAAAGGGGGATTTGGGGGCGAAGCCTCCAACGGCGGCGATAAGCCTGTTTTAAATATATATATATAAGTAGATAATACTTTGCCGAATCACATTATTATTTGATTACCCATAATTTTAACAAAAATCTGCAATTTCAAAGTAAAATCAGTAAGATTACAGAAAATGTAATATGCAAAATATAAAAAGTAGGATATTTAAAATCAGTAAATTTAAACCAAAATCAGTAAATTTAAAAGAAACATATCAATTTATATAAAAAATCAAAGGAAAAAATCGTAAAAATGTTTTTTAAAACCAGTAAAAATCTAAATTTCCATAATCATTTATTCAAATAATGTTTTATACAAATTCTATAAAATCATAACTTAAAAAAGTTGTTCACAAATATCTTTTTTAGTTTAATTTTAATCAAAAAAGTAAATTTATCTTCAAATTTATCGCAAAAACTAATGCGATTTCATGTATAATAAGTCTTTGTACGATGAAAAATAACGTAAAAACTAAAAAAAAAATAAAACTATGAAAGTTAAATTGTTGAACTATGATTTTAATTTCAAGAATGTATGAAAATTAACGTTTTAAACTCAAAATTAATGTTATCAAATGAAAGCCCATGAAAAAGCAATGCAATTTCATATATTGTATGTCTCCCAATGATAAAAATTAAGTTTTTTACATGATATAGTGAAAACATCTTATACAGTAATTAATTCACATTTCGTTTTATTCGTCTTTGACTCCACCAACTTATTTGGGTGTGGCTCAATTTTCATCAATATAATGGTAATCATTGGATGAACAACACCGTTTATTACAAATTATTTCAAATTAAATTATGGAATTACTTGAAGAAGATACTTTTTCTGAATTTGGAATATATTGTGAAGAATGTTTATAAGTTATTAGAAGATTTTCATAATGGATAAATTTGTGAAATATAGTGAATTATTGAACAAAGTGTTGTGAAACATATTTTGTAAGTTTTATTTATAAACATTTATGAAGACAAATATATTTATTAATATACATCATACAGTTTTTAATATGAAAATAAATGTAATTGATGTGAAAAGAAGACGATTTTGATCTATTTTGGAGATGAACATAACCTCAAAATTCAACAGCATGACGTCAGCTCAAAGCGTTCCTCTGCGGAAAGTTTCAGTTTTACAAGAATTTAACATCAGAAATCAACTTATTTAATGATATATCTAGAACTGTGTTTTTTAAATGAATTCGTGTTTTTAGCCAATTATGTTTATAATAAAAACTAGAGTTGTATTTATAGGAAAAAGAGTTGTATTTACAATAAAATATGTGTTTAAAAATATTTTTTATTTCCTTTAACTAGTAGTCTTTAAAATATATTCGATATTTCGATTATATTATTCGATAAATCAAATCGATTTTTTGTTCAGTATTTCGATTATCTAGTTCGATATTTCGATTAGAGTATTCGATATATCAAATAGATTATTTTGTTCGATATTTCCATTATTTCATTCGATTGTTGTTACATTAATATTTTATGTTATATCTTATGTGTTTTTCAACCGATTTTAACAAAATTTGAAAATCTTTTGACTTATGTTGGGGGTAGCATCATCCCTTATTTTTAATTATGTTTAAAAAATATAAAATTTATTTTAAAATTCTATTACTTTAATATCGTACATATTTAAGGTGCAAATTAATGTTTTTACTTAAAATTTTCAATTTGGAGTGAACTACCCAAAAATTTTAAACCTTAATAACTTTATTATTTTTTAAGATATTTTAATGAAATTTGTTATTATATGTCTATAAGAAAAGTAATCATTTTGTATGTAATCAAATCGTATTAAGTGGTTAGTATATGTCAAATCTATAACAAATTTATTTTATTTCTACAATATCGTTTTAAATCACATTATATTCCGATATTTTTTCTGAAACAACAACCACATAGCAATTTGTGTCGGCTGTTGTATTATAATCTAAATCCATATTTATAATATTATCATTTTTTGAACCGGAAATATTTCGGGATTCGTTTTTCAATTACATATAATGGTCGATTATCCATAAATTCTTTTGGATTATAATACATTTCAATCCTGTTATAATATACTTTTTTGTAATCTTGATACATTTGATACATAATTCTAAATTTTGCAATATAAATATCTATATTAATCGATTCATTGTGCTAATAATGCCCATTTAAATTAACTCGTATATTCTGTACAAACATACTATCAAATTTTGAATTATCATATTCTTGATTGATTAATCTTCCGTTTTGAAAACCGATGATTATAAATTTTTCATTATATATATTTCTATAAATATTTGTAATATCGAAACTATATGTTTTTCCAGTTCTAGTTTTTTGTTCAATACATTGCCAATTATTAAAATGAAACGATATTTTTTCAGCTTTAGTTATATAACTAATTAACTGAATTTTACTTGTAGTTTTATATTCAATAATTGGTACACGAATAAAAAATTCATCAATTATTATTTTGCCTTCAATAGGTAAAGTTGTTTCACCAAATGTTCCATCAAAAAGTTGCATCATAATCATCAGATCTCTTAAATGAATTTTTGAAACCTCCAAATATATAGGAATATTTACATTTACAAAATATGATAAATTACAAATTGCTTTAAATTTATTTTTAAAATACGATTAAAAACCATTACAAATTTGAGCTGTCGTATCTATTTTTGAATAAGTTAATGTAGCTTTAATTGTACTTCAAATTCCCGAATATTCAATTTCATAAATTAATTTATTATTTTTTCGAACTTCAAATTTTGAAGATAAAAATGATAAAAAATGATCGATTAATTTCACATTTGCTTTAGCATCATAAGCATTTCCATCTGTTTTTGTTAATTTACCAGAAATATATAATTGAAATATAGATGTACAAAATTCATCCCCAAAATCGATATTAAATTCAGTTTTTTTTTGTTCATTTAAATGTTATTTAGATAAGGATAACACTTTTTATATTTAGCGCTATCAATTTCATATGTTTTAGCCATTTATTGAGGGGAAAAAATATTTTTAACCAGTAAAATTTATGATAATCAATAATAATCAAGATTATTTAAAATAATTAGTCAACTTCCATTTTATCTTTAAATTTTTGGATATGTGAAGCATGATTTATTATGAAATAAGCTGATAATTTTTGATATTGTAAGATCAATTCCCAATTCGAAATATGTTTATAATCAATCATCAATACAATTTTCAGTCAAGTCTTGATATTTACAAATTAGATCGGTATAGTCTTTTAATTGATAATTTATCAACTTTTCAATAAAATTAATAATTAATGATTGATATTGAGTTATTTTTCCCCAATTTAATTTATTTTTTAAACAATCAAATCCTATCAATTTTTAATTCATATTTTTCAGAAATAACACCCCAATCTTCATTAGTAAATTGAAATTGATTTATAATAATTAAAATATCAAATGAATTATTTGTTGCCATTTATTAGGAGACAATTTTTGAAAATTGGCTTTTTTTAATGCATGTACAGCATTTTGCTTTAATTCTGTTCTTATTTTTGTTTTTAATTACCTCAACATCTTTAGAATTAGATTTTTGTTTACATTTAAGACAATATATCAACTCTATTTATATAGAAAAAAATACATTAATAATTTACCTGTTATATCATCTTCACCATCTAAATCTTCATCAATAAATTCTGAAGTTTCTGGGTTTTTAATAATTTTGTCTGCTTTTACAACTTTGTGTTTAAATTTATTTAGCTCTATTATTTCATGATTAACACCATTAAATGAGGTTTTTAGCTCAATTTCATTCCTTTTAACATATTTTCCAAGATTAATTAATGCTTCAGATAAATTATTTAATTCTTTTACGGTTTCACTATGTTCAATTCCAATTTTAATTACTGAACTTATAACTTATTCCAATAATGATTTTATTACAACATAATGCTCATTAATACTTGGTTTAACATTAACTATTCTTCTTGAATTTTACACTTGAATACTTTTTCGATTATAATTGCATTTAGTAAACTTTCTGTCTTTTTTACATTATTTTTTAAATTGTTTTTCAAAACGATTGCAATATGCACTCATATACATTTTGTCAATTTCAAAAGAATTTAATACTTTTTTCTGTCATCCAAACACATCAAATATATTTTGAGAATATATTTTTATTAATGATTAATTTATTGATTATATTATAATATTTCTCATTTTTATTTAATTCAATTAATACAAAAACACACAAATGACCGCAAATTGGCGGATCGTCAAAATTTTGAATGTGATTATCATTATAAAATATATTATCTTTTCCTAAGTTTTTAACAAATTTTTTTGGTGTTTTATCAGCAATATTTCCATAAGAATCGAAATAATATTTCATTCTATCTTTTTTATAAAAACAACCCCAATGTGTACCATTTTCATGAAATGAATCTAATTCATAATCCCACATTCAAATGTATTAAAATTTTTCGTAAGAAATTCTCTCATAAATACACCTTTAAAATATGTAATATTTTTACATAACTTTTCTAAATCACCTAAAGCTAATATTGGAAAATTTTGTCGTAATTTTTGTTCATATTATTTAATGTATTTTGATCTAAACCAGCTCCTTTTACATTTGATAATTTATGATCTAACCAATCAACGAAATTTCTAAATTTGGGAATTACAGTTTCATTTAAAACTTTTGCTCCTTTTCTAACATTTGGTGTATAATTTAAAACAAATGGTATATAATCTGCAACGTCCACAATTTATTTTAATAACCTACCATTTTTAATTTGTTTTAATTGATTATATGAAAATTCAATTCTTAATCCTTTATTTTTTGTTTATATAAATTATTAATTTGTCTTTTTGATTATAATAATTTATCTTTACCACCAATAAACTGATCGATTTTAAATTGAATTATAACAGATTTTTTTTTAATTCTGATTTAATTTTAGATTCTGTATTATCAGATAAATTAACATTTACTTTCTCCATGTACATTTGTTAA
The DNA here is from genome assembly GCA_963675035.1 of Allygus modestus. Classification (NCBI taxonomy): domain Eukaryota; kingdom Metazoa; phylum Arthropoda; class Insecta; order Hemiptera; family Cicadellidae; genus Allygus; species Allygus modestus. The sequence continues at coordinate 119,139,495 of OY776116.1, forward strand.
AATTTTAAACCTTCTTCTAAACCTATACCAAATTTTCTTTTCAAATACATAGCACCAGCTGGTGGAACAGCAAATAATCTTTTACCAATACCATAATCACTATTTTTTGCAATTTTCCATGTTTTTTCTTGTAATATTTTATTTACAATTTCATTTCTCGATTTTGTATCTTTGTGTTATTGATAAAAAATGTCTTGTTCTTTCTCTGCTTTATCTAAAACATTCATTCCTAAATCACCACTTTTAATTCTTTTATTTAATTTAGTTCCTGGTCCTAAATATTGATATCCCGGAACATGTAATTCAAATGGTAAATTATTTATAAAATCATTCAAAACTACCGAACCTATAATTGGTGATGTAATTGTAGATAAAATTATTTTTAAATATTTAATTCCTTCAGTTTTTTTTCTATTAATTAATATAGTTTAATTGAAACATAATCCTTGATTGTTATTTTTTCATGTACAAAATTATTGTTCCCTGCTTTTTATTGTGCATATATGTAATTTATAATAATTTCTAATTTATTTAAATCATCTATAAATCTATATTCAAATTTATTTTCTGTATATTTTCTAATCCCCGTACCTTCAATTTCCACTTTGGAATGCCAAATAAGTTTAATTAATTTCCTATATTTATCACCTTTACTAGATTTTGGTTTTTTAGTGTTTGGATCATTATTTTTATATAAATTGAATTATTTTCCCATCAAAGTTTTCAATCATTATTTGAATCATCTTGACTATAAAAATTATCATCAAGTTTCTTTTCATATGTTAATAATCTCCATAGTCCTTTTGTTCCATCATATATTTAACATTCATTGTTAAATAATCATTATCAACAACACAAATTTTATCATCAGCCATGAATGATTTTTTATGTTTATCACACTATAATCCGAATTTATCTTTTTTTGCTCTTGGTAGATATTTTAGAGCAATTGGACCGATAATTCTACCTAATTTTTCGGGGGAAACAATATTCGGATCGGTGAATATAGATTCTTCTTGAATAATTATTTCTCTTATTGGTCTAAATGGTGTTCTTGAAGGTAAAATTTCTTCATCAGTTTCTGGTATTGAAATATTTGCAAATTGATTAACAACACGTAGATTCCAGTAAACTACCTATAGCTGATGTTATTGCTTCATATGCTTTTTGTTTAACTTCATAATTTTCTTTAATATAATTTGTTGTATTCTTTTATTAATCTCTTCTCAATTTCGTCTAATTTTTTAGCTTCATTAACGGATATTTTTTCCATTTATTAAGAGAAAATTTAACACAAATTATAGTTAAATCATTAAGGATTCATTAAGGATTTAACACATAAATCTATTTAACTTCTGAAATTTTCATTAAATATATATAAATATTAAAGACATAAACAATATTAATAAAACAAATAGTTTATTAACAACTTGATCGATTAAACAACTATTCATTAATATAAGACAACTTATTCCTATATTTTCCTTCATTTGTATTTAAAATCAGATTTATAGTTAAAAACCCATAATTTCTTTCCAACAGTTATTACATATTTCTTTAAATTCATTAAAATTCATATCAGTACCCACAAAAATATGATAAATTTTCTTGATGTAATGATCATTTTGTTTAAAAATACATAACATATTTAAATTATTTTTAATTAATTGAATATCAACTTTAGAAAAACATTGTGATAAATAAATACATTGAATATATTTTTATGTCTTCCCATTTCAAAATATTCTTTAATTTTATCTTAATTTTTTTAATACAATCATCAAAAACAATTAATGGCATTGGTTTACAATCATTTAATGTAATTTTACCGTCACACGAACCATAAAAATTAACAAATTGTCTTTTTAATGTTTAACTCAATATTTTTTAATCTTTTTTGCAATAATTGATATGATGATTGCTCTAATGATTTACCAAAAATATATAAATTTGAGTATGGAAATAATCTTGTATAAATAAAAATTAATAATAATTTTTTCCCCAGAACAACTTGATCCGATAATTCATAATCTAATCGGTAGATTATTTTCAGTTGTCAATCATATAATTCAATTTTAATTCCATCTTTTTCTTTTAAAGATTTCTCCATTTAAATAAGATGAAATTATTTAAAAGGTCAGGTTTTTTATCAATATTATAATTTATATTAGAACATACAACACATATAGATGACGCCAAATATGGTATTAGTCTTAGTGGATTTTATTCGGATAATTTCGTACCAAATATACCAAATGCTTGTACTTATAGTTATTATTTTGAAGAAAGTAATGAAATAAAATAGTTCAAAATGTTCATATAAAAAAGAAAAATTGTAGTATTGAAGACCTTAAAAATATGTTTATATATGGTTTAAAATAAGTTTAAAAAAATAAGTTAAAAAATAAGTTAATAAATTTTATGAAAATGATCTTGAAATGGTTACAAAAGATCAATTTGTTCCAATAAATTCTCCAGTAAATATGGTAATTGATCCAAAATTATTGCATTTTCTTGGATATATTACTGAAAAAAATGGTAGCAATTCATGGTTATTCGAAGTAAATAAAACAAGAAAAAGCACACATATTTGTAAATTAAGACCTTTTGATGTTATAGAAATTCATTGTAATTTAGTTGATTATAGTTTTGAAAATCATAATGAAGATTCACATTTACAAAAAGAATCTGAAATTTAATATGCATTTTTTCCAAATATTAAATATGGCGCAAAAATTAGTAAAGACCCTAATGAAATTCACTATGTTCAATTAAAAAGTATAAATAAAATTCAAAAAATCATAATTTCAGTTCAAGATAGTGATGGAAATTTATTAAATAATGAAAATGTAAAAAATATGTTATATTTAAGAATAAAAAGAGAATAATTATAATTAAAAATAAATCTATCAACTTTAAATTTTTTCCTAATAAATGGAAAACGTAATCGATACAACAAAAAATAAGATTATTTTTAATAATAAAACATTTAATAATTTTTTATTATAAAAACAATTTTAGAATATGAAAATTACAAAAAAGCAATAATTGATCACATTGAAGAAAAACATATTATAAATTATGAAAAAATTAAAGTTGACGATTGAAAATGATGCATACTGGATGTAATAAAATAGTCTTACAACACTTAAAAATATATTTACACTTAAACTGATTCACAATCAGGCGTTAACCTTCTGTATAACATGTTTCCCGTTTGTATGTGATTCAGTATAAGTAGAAATGTATTCTTAAGGGTTGTAAGACGTCTTTTATTACATCCCGTAAGTAATAACAACACGTAATATGCTAATCAAAAAGTTTTTTAGAAAATGAAGCGCGTGGCAAAAAGGACCACGCTTTTTTAAGAGATAAAAACAAGAATATGTCAATGTAATCTTTGAATATAATATAAAATATGAATAAAAAAATTATTCATAAAAAAATAAATTTTATTAAATAAATCCAACTGTCGGGAGTTCAATCTTTAACATAAATAAATAAAATTAAAAAAATTAATTTATAATTATATAACAAAAATATAAAATATATTCAAATTTATAAATATAGAATGATTAAGAAATATTTAGTAAATTTTTGATATTTATGGAAAAATAATTCAAAGTCTAGTATCGCTGACTTTGAAAAATTGAACATATTAAATATAATTTAATACAAATATTAAAAAGAAACTATTTAGCTTATACTAATTAATGAAATTTTTAATTAAAATCGTGATAAAATTGTTTTTGAAATTTGTATATCAATCGTTTGTTTAATTACTGAACAACAACATATTATTATATTATCCAATACTTCGAAACATAATTAAACATTTAGATATAAATTCATTACATAAATTATTAGCTTTTTATGAAATATAAAAAATATATAGAAAAAAATAAAACAAACAATTTAGTAAAAGAATATAATGAAATGTATGATGAAATTGTTAATTTTAGGGAAAATTAATTAAAGTATTTAAAAAAAAAAATGTTTAGTATGAATACAAAGAGTAATTATTGTACTTGGGTTAAAATTTTTAATCATCGCAACTTATCATTACATTTCATAAAAGAATTTAAAAATTATGTTTGTTGGTTTACTTTAACTGAATATGGAAAGATATGGCATAATGAATTATATGAAATTTTACATAATTATGAAAATGAATATTATATATGATATTCACTACACAATTGATGAATCTTTTTCTTGTTATTTAGATATTGAAAATTGTATTATTTTGAATGAATATTATGTTTTGATGGATATCATAAAAGATTATTCAGATTTATATATTTTTAAATAAATACATGATTATTAAATAAGTTTTTTATTATAGTTCTATTTAATTCTTTTTACAAGCGAATTTCCCCGAAAATACCATTCGTTCAAAACTTACATATATATATATATATATATATATATATATGTGTGTGTGTGTGTGTGTGTGTGTGTCTGAGTGTGTGTATGTGTGTGTGTGTGTGTGTGTGTGTGTGTGTGTGTGTGTATGTGTGTGTGTGTGTGTGTGTGTGTGTGTGTGTGTGTGTGTGTGTGTGTGTGTGTGTGTGTGTGTGTGTGTGTGTGTGTGTGTGTGTGTGTGTGTGTGTGTGTGTGTGTGTGTGTGTGTGTGTGTGTGTGTGTGTGTGTACGTGGGTGAGATAACTCTCGTAAAAAATTGGTCCGATTTAGATGAAATTTAGTACAAACGTGTAAAGCAGCATTCATGACTTTAAGTTTGAAAACCAGACAGATTACCTCATCCAAAACGGTATTTTAGGGGGGGTTTGTACCCCAAAAATGGGTTTTTAAAGTTTTTGCATGTAATAATTTAAAAGGTTTAATTTTAATATTCACCATTAAATTCAGCTTAAAAAACACACAATTTGTTGTTTTGATGAATTCTCTACGTCAAATGGTTACAGGGATATTGAAAGTGCTAAACACAAAACGTTGTCCAATGTTATTCGTATGGAGAATAAGAACAATTTTATATCTCGCTTATTTATGAACGGATACTAAGGAAACTTGGTATCCGGCTTCGTCTGGTTGTGGTCTACTGTTATTTGCACAAAAACAGCAATTTTTACCGATTATTTTCGTAGCAGCAAACCTGCGTACTCAGCCCCCATGTTACTCTTATGTAGAATAAGTAAAATATAATGTATCTCTTCACAATGAACATAATTTAATAAAACTTGGTATGTGGCTTCACCTTGTTGAGTTATATTATTAATTGAATAAACAACCATTTTGAGTTCCCTGTTACAGCAAACCGACGTACTCATCCCCCATGTTATTCTTAGGGGGAAAAATCAATATGTTATGTATCGCTTATTTATGAATGTAAATTGATGAAACTTGGTATGTGGTTTTATCTAGGTGATTTATATTGATATTTGCTTAAAAACCAATATTTAGTGTTCCTTGTTGCAGAAAACCTACATACTCATCCCCAATGTTATTCTTATGGAGAATAATAAAAATCGTATATATCGCTTATTTGTGAATATATGTTAATCAAACTTGCTCTGCGGCTTTATGTGGTATTAAGACATTATTATGCGTTGAAAATTCGCATATTATGTAGGTTTTCTGTCACGGGGGTATTTTATATCTTTATGTCCCCATGGTAATGTATCAATTCTATTTTCACAAACATATCTTGTCATCTTTATTACTTAATGCTAATTTATTCATTTGTATTGTATATAACTGATGTTTAAAACTTCTAATGCATGTCATTACCCGATATTTTTCTATGTCTTCAAATAAGCATTTCTTAAAATCTTTCATATTTATCGTTTTATTTACAACAGTTTTCTTAATACCTTTAAATTTTATAGGATTTTTATTATCAAATTCATAACTGTACAATTTCGATTTTAAACCACAATATTCTTCTAATATTTCACCATTTAACTTATCTTTAAATTTCCCAATTACTTTTTTATTCTTTTCATTATAACATTTTTGACTTTTATGATAATCACTTGTATCGAACTCATCAATATTTTCAGTAATAATTTTGTATGGATCTTTCTTAAATTTCATAAAATAACTATCTGTATCCATATATAATAATTTTATATTCGGGTCATATTATTTCAATTAAATTTTATAAAATTTATACATTAATAATTTTGATAATTCTAATACTGAAAATCCTATATAAATCTGTTTTTCAAATTTAACTTTTTTTCTTTAATCACATGAGATGGAAGCCAATCCTTATCAAAAATACTGAATGTTTTAAAATTTGTTTTTCAGCTTGTTTTGATAAATATTCTTAATTTCCCAATTTTATATCACATCTATTTCTAACATTTTCCATCGTTTTACCAAACATGGAATTATTCATTAATTTGAAGAATCTTTTCAAATTCTGTGTTTGATTTAGCTGTTAGTTTTTTATTAAGTTGGATATATTTTTCCATAAAATCGTCTTGTTGTAATGCGATAACTCTTTTAATTTTTTCCTATTTTAATCCTTCTTTTAATTAATATTTTTAATTTCTGGAATGTACAATGTAATCTTTTTTATCAAATAATGTTGTGCATAATTTATCATTATAATGCTCCGGAGCTAATGGTAAATCTTTTTGTTTATTATGTAATTCCTTCGAATATTCTAAATTAAACTCCAATATATATCCATAATCAACATGTTCATCCAATTCTAGTATTGTTTCTCCCCATTCCTTTAATGTATATGTATCCGGTTACATACATTTTATATCTTTATATGGTAATTTTTTTGTGATAATGCTAATCAGTACAATTTATTTGCATTGATATGTATTATATAATTTTCTGGTATTGTTTTATTATAATTTTCATATATTTATTATTTGCTTTGCAATATCTTGTAACACATTGAGAAATCCCACCTCTAATTCATTTTTCGATCATTAAATACATAATATAATCACTTATCAATTCTAACTCAATCTTTGTTAATTTTAACATCAAATCCCATGCCAATGTTGGTGAAGTTAAATAATGAGCCGAATCTAATTGATAATTTTTCAAACAAACAGATCTGAAATTCTCAAAAATAAAATCTTATAACAATACATGTTGAATATTATACAAATCGGAATAATTTCCTAATATTTTTAGTTTTAATTTATTCCAAACTTTTAATTAATGTTTATAATCATCATCACTCATAATTTCATCAAGCACTTCATATTTATATAACATTTGATCATAATTTAATTGTTTTATACCACCCGTTAACTGAAAAACCCTTTTTTATCTAATATTTTATCGTTATTTAATTTTTCACCATCATCTATAAATTCATAAGGAAATATGCCTTTAGAACTTAATATATTAAATGTATCTTCATCAATATTAATTAAGTTATCACATTTATTTTTAATAAATTAATTTAAATGTTTGAATTCTTTCTGGTTTTTAGTCAATTTTTCAATAAATAATGTGATAAATCTAAATGTATCTACGAATGAGAATTTTATAAATTTTCTTGGTTTATTATCTTCAAATTCGTATCCATACCCAGAATGAACTGTATAATTTATATATTTTTCATCCGTGTTTGCAATTAAATAAATTTTACCATATTTTTTACTAATTCTCTTATAAATAAATGTTTATCATAATTACCAATATTATTACAAAATAAAGGATTATTTTGAGGAAATTTATTTTTAAATTTAAATTACAGGTCGAGTGTGCATTTAAATTAATTCTGTTACACTATACTTTCCTGTTAAATGGCAATAATCTTTCCCTTTTTCTTTTAAATCATCTTTTTCACAAATATGACAAATTTCAGCATTTTCGAATTCAATCTCTTCCTTTTCAGTTAAATTCGTCGGTTTCTTATATTTCGAATTATATTTCATCGCTATATATTTTTAGATTTTATTTCAATATTCAAATAATACATTTGGAACATTTTCCAATTGTTTTACGGTTTTTACTCGGTAACATATGGGTTTATTCGTTTCATCTGTAACTCGCGGTACAAAATAAATTGTAAATGAATATGGAAAATGTTTATAAAGTTTATTTGTAAATGTTTTTTTTTTTTATTACTATCCCACGAATAATTTTTTTATCAAAATACTTTCAAAATCTAAATAAATTATATATGTATGTTCAAATTTCTTAAAATAATTTTGAAAATTTATTGTTTGACGTGGAAATGGCATAATTGGTCTACACGGTTCTAATGAATTACAAATTGTTAGATGATAATTCAAATCTTCATTTTTATAGAATGTGCTCAAATATCTTCTACAAATAAATCTGTTATGGCCATATTTTGATAATTGTGATGAAACTAATTTAATTAAATCTTTTATTAATATATAATACGAATTATCACAATTTTTATGATATAATAAATCAATATCTAATTCTGCTTCATCTTTTTCAGATATTTGTAATGAACTATTTTCATTTCTTTATCAATTCTATATGCATTTAGTGAAATTTTGGGATAGATGTATTTCGAATCATACTATCTTTTTTCAAATAATTTGATATTTTTTAAGCTCATTTGGAAATCAAACCCCTTAAATATTTGATCATTTATATAATTTTGATATTGTTTAACTCTTTTCGCATTTTTACTTGGTTTATAAATTGCACATCTAATTGCATGAATAAAACCAAATTCATCTTTATTTTTTAAGTTTATACAACATTTTTTAATTTTTATTTCATTCGGTAATTCAACATATGAACCGGCATTTAATGAATTATTTATAGTTAATTGTAATTCTAACTGAACACAACTTTTCAATGACCAACCACTTATTATAGTATATGACACTACCTTTCGAAGTTGATTTAGCTGTTCTCTTAAAATTAATTTATCAAACTGATCATCTATAAAATCATCAATATTTAAAATATCAATACTTTTTAAAACAAAATACATGTTTGTTATTCTTTATTTATAATTTTGAATGTTTGTATTTCAATTAATTTATTAATTTCAATTCTTTGCAATTCTAAATATTTAGAAATATCTAATTCATCTTTTGAATTTTGAATTATATAATCTTGAAAATATCCTGTTAGTAATGATGCTTCTTGAATATAAACCATATTTTCTTGAGGTAATGGTTTATTTTTATAATAATTATATAATATTTAAATGATTTCTTTTCTAGTTTTATTTTCAACTTTTATTTTGTTATCAATAGCTAAATCATGAATATAGTCAATTGATCTAAATCGTAAATTATTACGATTTTCTTTAATATTTTAATCAATTCATCTCTTGATTATTTTAAATAATTTTCTTACAAATAATTTATCAGCAATTGCAATTAATTTGTCATTATTAAATAATGAATTGTTTAATGGATCATATGATTTTCTACAAGTTCTCTTGGTTGTTCCCGTTGCGGAGCGCTACAGCACAGCTCACCGTTCAGATGCTTCGCACACACCGTTTTCAACACTTTGGAATTCCCGCTACCATCGTATCCGACTATGGAACTCAGTTCACGTCATACATCTTTAAATAGAATGTGCTTTGGTCACAGTATCCACCATGTGACCACTTCCCATTACTACCCACAGCCTTCATGCCGAGAGGTTTAACCGCAATCTTCGATCCACTCTCATTGCCTTTTATGCAGATAAACAGACTACCAGGGACCAAGAAGGGAAACAGACCACCAGATAAACAGACCACAAGGGAACTCCCTTGGATTCAATCCGCTTTTAACACTGCTAATCATGAGAGTCACAAAGTGGTCACTCTGAATTGTTATTTGGGTTGCCACCCAACAATCCCTTGGCTAATATTTGGAAGATTGGTGACCTTCTACCACCACCTGGTACTCCCGATGTGGGAGTTACTTGGGAAGCAGCCAAGCGTAACCTTATTAGGGCTAGTGAATTGGTACGGAGGAAGTACAATAGGAGCCGTGTGGCAAACCCCTTCCAGGTGGGGGATCTTGTGTACAGCAGGGCTCACACAGTCAGTTCGGCTGTGGACAAGAGAAAGGCTAAATTGTCGTACCGGTGTTCAGGCCCCCACTGCATCTTGAAGTTCCTGACTCCTGTAACAGCCCGGTTTTCCGGAAGGTTTCCATATCTCATCTTAAGCCTTACCGCGGAAATACTTAATAGCTCGAGTGTCTGTGCGAGAATAGTGCTAGGTCAGGAAGCCTGATCTACTTTGTGTCCCTTCCTTTTTTTCAAGATTTCCCTCATCATGGTGTCTGCTGACAAGCACTTTCCTTTTTTCAAACGGTGAGTATTTCCTCTTGTTAGGGAGTTTTGGTGTCCTCGTTGTCGGACCACTCTTGAGCATTCCAGGACGATGTCAATCTTCAAAGATGGGGAGAGGTTGTTGGAAATTTGTTCGTTTTAGTTTGTTTTTAGGGGGAATGACCCCTTTTGGAGGGGGAGGTTGAGCCGTGACTGACCCACCACTATGTCACGCCTCACTAAGTATAGTATTCATTTTGTCATTTTATTCATCACGGGAGGGTCGAACCAACTGCAAACTGCCTTTCCGGTTGGTCAGCTGTTTGTCAGAAACATCAACGCTAACATTCGTTTCCTCATAAGGACAGTGGCTGTGAATAGGTTATGACCTTGTTTTGTTTATGGAATTCAAATCGTTTAATTTTTCCAACATCTTTTGTTTCCTTATGCTATTTATTATCAAAATGAGGAACTAAGCTTCAGCCCACTCGTCTGAGGGGTCCAAGTGAGGGGTTTTCCTACCCATCAACATGTAACGTCCTGCTGTACAGATGGCCCCGGTCATCACACACCTTTGTACTGGGGAAGACATCAACATGACGTTTTGACTTCGCAAATGCACTTGAGATACCTGGGAACTGTGGCTGTGAATTGTTGTGTTATTATTGTTCCAGAGGATTTATTTATGATTGTTGATAAGTTTTAAGTTGTTACCTAGTTTTACGTTTTTTTGTCCAGGTTTCTGATTCAGAGCCCACCCTTGGCTGAAGGTTTTCCGGGTGACATTTGGACGAATTTTTCTAAATTATGGCAATCCAAATTTAATTTTTAGATTAAATTTGCCTCTTTATATTTGGGTGTCTATGTATAAACGATCTTGGTGGCACGTTTCCAGGTTAGGTTCTGGTCCGCGGGCAGGGAGAGAGGGCTCAATTATATATAAGCGATGTCCGGTACAAGTGAAGTTTAGCAAATGGCAACCAGACTGTGTTTTAGTGGCCGAAAGAGACGGTTAAACCATCTTTTGTTTGTCAATACATAGCCAAGATTGATTGTACTGACCAAAAGTGTGTATTGATACTCGTACATTTGATAGAAACCACGTTTTAACTGTAAAATCTGTATTTATATCCAAATCCCACTACACTATTTGAAACTAACAACAATATATTGCTGAAAGTAAATATCGCTAAATATATCGCTTGAAACTCAAGAAAAATTTGTACTATTTGACTCAATCCCAACAATCAATATCCGTACACTCCTAGTTAAAAATAATATGAAAATAATAAATTTAGGGACCAAATATTTACTAACTGGGGAGGAATCAATCTTATGAACTTAAAAAGACAGCTTGGCCAGAACTTCTATTCCGACCAACATGACCATATTTAATTGGCTAATTCGGCTGGCAGCCCCGGCACATACACTTTATTCTTTTAGTTGGTTGTGCTTTGGCACTTTCTTTGTTTTTGAACAAAGAAAGTTGTAAATATAGTAAGTTGTTAGTTACTAATTTCGCTGCTAAAGTGCAGCATCAAACAGCCACACCGCAAACGGTCAATATTGATGATATAAAAAACCGCACACAATTTTCAAAACTAAACCAAAAAAATTGCAGTTTTGCCAACATTACCACCAGGAGGTTCGAAGAACATGATGCTGCACAGCATAGCTACTATGATCGTGCACATCAATATGCTGATCCTCTGGACCCTCGTGACTTCACTGCGCGGGTGCCTGAAAACATTCCTTACGTCATTCTAATGGCTGCTCATCTAGTTTTTTGGTTGAGTTACAGCAGACTCTTAATAATTCGACAAATATGGGACATTACATATTTCACAGTGCCAAGTACCAAATACCCCGAGATACCAGATATAATAAGTAGCCTACTAGGTGATGGTCAACTAGACTAAAAACAGTATAAATAAATGTTTCCTTGACTTAAAAACACACACAAAATCTAAAAGTAATAATTTAATAATAAACGACGTTAACAAACGGTATACCACAGTGTTTTTTCTAACTTGCATCTTTTTCATAAAAGAACTAAAAGATGTATAAATATGCAGTTTGTGGGAATTGTCTGATAATATAGGGAGAATAATGGTTAAATGTTAAATGTGAGTCACCCATTCAACCCTCCCCCCTACCACTTCCTCAACCACAACCTTTGAAAATTAAAATAGCAAACTACCCCAAATGGCATATCAAATTAATGAGGACTGAAAATATACTTGTTTATGAAAAAATCATTAAAATTGGGTAATTTGTTATTGAGATAATGTACGGTATTTAAATTAATAATTACGAACTTTCACTGTTTTATATTTTTAACTTACATCTTTTTATCAAACAAACAAAAGTCAACTCTTCAACGTTTTGTATCCACAGCAAGCTCTCAACTTAATGAGAAGTTAGTTGAAACCACAGTATCTAGAATAATTATATGGTAGGTCTCACGCATAGCTTTTATACCCGTCTGCTGTTGTTTGGCTACCAGTGACGTCACATTGAATACAGTTTCGTTTGGTTACCATTCCAGATCAACACAGAATTATAATCGACACGTCAAAATAAAAAAAAACTGTATCTAGTTTAGTTACAACACTACAAAGTATATTTATACTTATACTGTACTTGCATATAAGACGGTAAATATACACAAACGATGATACAAGGCCCCCCATGAAAATGTTTTTATCAGGCTTGATCAAAATTGATCAAATTTGAACAGTGTTCATCAAGTTTGAATAACTTTGATCAAGTAGTTGAACAGGCCTGATCAAGTTTGTTCAGGCCCGATTAAACTTGATCAACTGCCTTGATCAGGCATTATCAAATTTTATCAGGCCTGATCAAGTTCATTCAGGTCTGGTCGGACTTAATCAAGTGTCTTTGATTAGGCCTTCTATCAGACTAGGTTAAATGACTTGACCAGGCCTGTCAAACTTTTAGAACATGATTAGGAACGTTATCCTGTCTATATTAAATCAACAACAATCAGTGTTGAAACCCATTTCAGAGGGGCATATATAAGTTATATATATCTACACACAATATGCCTGTGCTGCACCCACGTAGGCTGCATTGTGAGTCATTATATAAGAAAATTATATAACTAAGAAAAGATTTTGTTCAACATAAGCTACTTTAATGTTGGCCGGATTCTATACTATCTGCTAGGAGTACGGTACAATTTCCTGCCAATGAGTACATTGAGTTAGACGGATGATTTTTATATTAACATGCAGCTGAAAAAATAAAAACTATAGGAAATTATTTTGCCATAAGTTGATGAACAATTTCACGTTCATAATTACAGAAAGTGTTATTTACTTAAAATCGTAGTCCCGTACAGTTTCTCTTTTTCATAATCACTTCTCTTCTTAAATTGTCAAGTAGCGCTCGTGGTGTAGTGGATAAGAGAACTGGTTTCCACACTGGAGTCCCGGGTTCAAATCCTTACCGGGAAAACGTATTTTCTCTCAGTATTTTTTTCAAAATTTTTGTATCATATTTTTAATACACATTTTATATGTTTCAATGATAATCTATTATATTTTGTGTTTTTCATTTATTTTTATAAATCAAACCTGATTAATTGCCTGAACACATTTTTTCAGAATTGATCAAGTATATCAGGTCTGATCAAGTCCCTGATCAAATTTGATCTGGAAAGGTCCCATAGTCCATATAAATCTGATCAAGTTTGATCAAGCCTTGTTCAGGTTCTGATATTTTTTGTATCAATCTGACATTGTTTTTCACGTGGGGCAATCGATTTCAACCAGTTACATTGGTCATTATCAGGCCCAATCAGAGAAAATATGCTACTAAAGAAATTATTTAAATGCTAATTGTTTGTTTTAGATGTATTGATGGCTAGGTCGTTTTTGTAACAGAACTGGTATATCATGTTAACTACAATGTAGAGTCCACGGCCAAGGTGTCAGTTGACTTTCTACTCACTAATAGGGTTGTGTCATCAGCATACATCACAGATGTTTAAGGATCACTGATTGTAATGATGTAATCCTGCTTCCTACTAATATTAAAAAATGTGAAAGTCTGTAAGTTTGTTTGAATGTTTAGTTATTTATTGCTCAATTACGCTTTAACCACTGGGCTGATTGAGCTAAAATTTGGCAGAGAGGTACTTGATAGTCCTGAGTAACACATAGGCATATTAAAGTAACGAAAATCCTATAGGGCTTTGCGCCACGGGGTTCAAAGTTCCCTTGAATATTCCTTATGGACATTCATTTTGTTTGAGATTATTAAAATACAAAAAGCTGATTTTTATTCGTAGTAATTCCACAGGCTTCCCACAGAATGCAGCACACAAAACTGTCATAGTTATTAAATATTGTTCGTGGGGCGAAGACTGCGGGTAAAATCTAGTAATATTTCAAGTATCACGGCCTTGATCCAGCTGACAGGTATGATGCCTTCCTCTAATCGAAGGACATAATTTGACCACGTGACTGTGTTTCCCTCTCCTCTCGGAAGAGTGTCATTTTTATGATATTCTGCCTCTGTCGTTCCTCACACGGCAGCCACTCTACAACTCCAGGTATTTCCGAATTTGTATTATCTCTTACCCTTTGTGGAATCTATATTTTTCTCAAGTCTCGGTAGTGAAGGAGTTAATTAACAATATAAAATCGATAAATTAATTAAAACACAATTGAATAATTTATTGTGTCAGTGTTTTGCAGCAGTGAATTTGTGCATTTGGACCGGGCTTCCGCGTTCGTAGAAGATAAATAAACATTGCTTCATGTGCGAAAATACCTCAGGATTACGTGTGCGTAAGAGTAAATCAACCCTTGGAATTCTCATTGGAAGAGGTGTCGGCGCTGTTACTTTTGGCAGCAGTCCCTTACATCACGGCCTCGACGGTCACGGCCACGGATACGGCCACGGCGCGGCGGCGCGGCGTCTGCAGTCAAATTAACTCTTGGACCTTAAGGTGAGTTTTACCCGTCCTTTTTTAAGTGTGCATAAACTCAATTAACTGTACCGTACTCGATTTGACTATACAATTTTTTAGTGTATCAGAAATATTTTTTGGGTGCAAGGGACAAATAACTTGGCTAATTATCTCAACCACCTACTGATCTCATTGAATAATTATCAGAAAATTTATTCTCACAAACCCGCAATAAACAAACAGTACTGGCCCGAGAACAGTACTGGTCTTGATGCATTCCTTTTTTGTTTGGTACAGTTATTGATCTCATCCTCTGTGTGACTCCTTTTTGTTAGTATGCTTTTGATTCAACTACTTTGCTTCTTCCCTTAGTTAGCTTGCAAACCATGTTTGTGCAGTACCCTTTATTCCCACGTGTTTAGTAGGATTAGTTCATGTCCTAGACAGTCAAACGCCTTACTAAAGTCAAGCATGATGCTGGTCACTAGATTTTAGCGAATTTCCCCTATAGGGAAAAAGCTATTACCTTAGGTCTCATGGTAAGACTTAAGCCCGAGACCATGATAACTTTTTGTCTTGAGGTCCCCAGATGTCAAAAACACTATTTGTTCAAATTTATATATATGTGTCCGTGAATGCGAGTAAAAAACATCCGATTATGATGAAATTTGGCTCAACTGTGTAAAGTAATATTTACGACTTAAGTTCGAAAACCAGAAAAATCGGTTCATGGAAAGAGGGGTTTATGGGGGTTTTAAATTTTCCAAAAAGCTTTTTTTGCATTTTTTAACCCTAAAAATTTAAAAAACACTTAATTTTGGTTTGGATCATGTTATAGGGCTTAAAAAACAACCAATATAGTATTTTAAATTATTAATCTAGGAGTAAAGTGGTTGCGGAGAAAATCCAAAACCTACACATAAAATCTCCCATGTTAATCTTATGGGAAAAAGGTTTGTTGCTTTTCCTCAGTTCATTTTTATGTAAACTTCACGTTTTATTTTACCAATCAGTTTAACTCCACAAAAAAATTTTGGTTTTTTAAATTTTGAATCTACAACCGTTGCAGAGATATTCAAAGTGCTAAACACAGTACGTTGTCCCATGTTATCCTTATGGAGAATAAATAAAATGTTATATCTCCATTATTTATGAATGTATATTGATGAAACTTAGTATGTGGCTTCATTTAGTATTGTTATATTGATATTTGCACAAAAAATTTATTTTTTGTTGATTATCCCCGTAGCAGCAAACCTGTATACTCAGCCCTAATGTTATTCTTATGGAGAATAAGTAAAGTATTCCTAAAGTATTCTTATGGAGAATAACTAAAGATTTATACCTCCCTTAATTATGAACATAAATTAATAAAACTTAGTATGTAGCTTCACCTGGTTGAATTATATTGATAATTAAAAAAAAACACATTTCTTATCTTCCACGTTGCAGCAAACCTGTGTACTCAGCCCTAAAAAATAAAATGCTATGGATCACTTATTTATTTATATATTTTTATGAAACTTGGTAAGTGGATTTATGTGGTAGTGAGAAACATATGCATGCTTTGGAAATTCGCAGAGTACACAGGTTTGCTGTGACGGGGGTATTTTGCTTCCAGGTTGTCAATTCTGCAAGTTTAATTATTGCTGTGGTTGTGAATCTGCCTTTTAAAAATCTTTGTTAGCTGTCAGTTCGAATGTTAACAGTTTCACAGTGATTCATCACATTTTGAAGACAACTCTTTCAATTACTTTGGAGAATGTTATAATGAAGAATGTTATATTGGGCGATAGTTGCTAGCTTCAGCATGAAAAACATTTTTGAATTTAGGGTACACCTTAGCGTGTTTCAAGGCTGATGGGTACAGTTATCTGGACTTGTCATCTGGGACTGTGTCATCTGGACTTGATGATATATCCACCAAAATGTAATTACACGTAGAACAGCATTAATACCACCACCAGTTAGCATATACCTGTGAAAAAAAATATATTCCTGTGAAGTAATGTAGCACGTCTACTATTGGCTGATTTTGGTTTATAGCCCAGAAAACCACGCCCTAAACTGGCAATTTAACTGTCTGCTATTATAGTCTTTGTTCTATATTGATGTAGATAGATATGAATTTTTAAAGGTCTTTTCTCTTTTCTCCGTTAATTTTTACCTGTATCTGTTTGACTTCTGCGATTCTTTGAATTTTCCACCGGTAATGATTTTCCAAACTGCTTTATACTTATTGTCTCCTCTGTTTATGAAGTCTGTGGATGATTTTTGCCTCAGAATACTAAGCCTTAAGTCACAGTCCTGCTTTGCTTTATTCATGATTTATTTACCTCTCTTATACCACTAAGGTATTGTTCTTTGAGCCTTTCATCTGCATATGAGTTTGGCTTATGTTTTCTTGTTCATATTTTTGTCTTGGGGCAAATATTATCCATATTTTGAGTGAGTGATGATAGCCAGAAAGTTTGTATAAGATTCTTCAGCAGTCCGAGCGTAGTGTAGCTTATTCCAGTCTACGTTTTTAAAGAGTTTTCAGCATATTTAGACTTATTTCATTAATATCTCTTCTTTACGGCAAAATCACTACTATTGTGCTAAAGTTGTTATTCGTAAATCAGTATTTAATACGCAATGACTTGATTAAATCATACTTCAGAGAGAAAGAAATAAACACCCCACAAAGTACACAAACACCAAAGAAAGATTATGGTGGAAGTGCAATGAACGAGACTTCAGGGAGAAAATGGTGTCCTATGTTTAATGAAGGAAGATCTACTGTGCGCAATGAGGATCAGAGGATCAGATAACACAGATGATTTGAGTAATAAAAGAATTGAGTAAAACAGACGTTTCATTGTCAGCACATTATACAAATCATTTCCAGTAAGTTCAAGATCTTATTCATTCACTATCACTATAAACTTTCCCTGGTGTTCCACAAATTTCAATAGGCTGAACATTTTGCGAAATCAGAAACAGATAACACTGCGGATCTCACATTTGCAGGATTTTTGATCGACACTGCCATGTTGAATAGCTGTGGAAATAAAATGCATGACTACTCAGCAACGAGACTTGGCTCACACTTTGGCGGGAAGGTGACTAGATTGCCGCAAACAGCGTGAATCTTATAGATTCTTTACTTTTTGGATGACTCTGGTAAATGTACATACAATCCATGGTGTCCACAGAATTTATTATACCTTTTTCCTGACTTCCTGACTCACGGACCAATTATAAATCTTAAGCTTTTAAGGTTTTATAAAAAATAACGCTTTTAGGTTCAAGTTGAGGAATTTATTAAAAATGTGTGCTTGAGTCAGGGTTTATTTATTCTTGGAAAGTAATGTTGAAGTAAATGATTAAGAAAGACTAATTGGAGTAGAAACAAACTAAAGTGAAATAGGCTTGCCAAATAAAAGTTTACTAAAAATATTTCTAAGCATTATGTAAAAAATATTTAAATCTCAGGCAAAGCAGCAGAAACAAAGTGTACCTCACAAAAACGCTGAGAAACGTGTGTGAATCTCGGAAGCCAAGAACTGAATTGTCAAGAAATATCCGCTTTATGCTGAGCATGTCCGTTTCCGTAGCTACCATTATGTTGGCCTCTGGGAAGTCACCCTCTCGCATAGCTAACCACTGCTCCACAATGAAAATGGACTCGGTGCGTTCTATCAAGTCGTAAACGACGATTCTATCGCAATACCTGTAATAAAACCAATCATTTAAATAAACACGTAATAAATATTTGCAAAATCAAAAAAAAACATAAGTAACACTGATTTTTTACAATGATATTTATGGGAAAGAAACTATCACTGTAGTTGGAATGGTAAGGACATGACAAATTTGAAAACCAAAAATTTTACCATTACAAAGAGTTTTTTATTTTTTTTTTTATTTTAATCCAGAAATCATCCCAAGATCGTGATTTTGAGCTTTTTTTATTTGGAATATTTCAAAAAGTCCAAACTTTGATTCGTAAATAGGAACCAGTTCCAAAGAATAAAGAAATTCAGTACCGGTATCTGGAATTATGTTTTCTCGTTAACTGGTTGCATATTCACAACAATGCTTTACTATACATAATGCTGGTTGCATTGTAGTCACAATGCAGAGGGAAGCATGATGCTGTAGACCCTCTCTTAACCGACCCTGGATTAACCGCCTCCGTCCGGGCACAAAATAGAGGTTGGTTTATCCACCCTGAATTTAAAAACTGGTCGGTTTAACCGACCTTTCTAGGAATCGAGAGACTTTCGTTCTCACCTTTATCGCTTTACTAAAATAGAAACGTGTCCGTTGAAATAAGCTTTTTCATGAATCACATGGGAAACTCACAATACAGTATTGTGGAACGTCACTCAACATCAGTCTATTCTGCGTCGAGTACAGTATAGAGCTTTTTCGCTTGTGCGTCGCGCCTGTGTGTACAGCCTACCGATCACAGTACAGTACAGTACTGTAAACTGTACCGTGAGATGACATTATAGTGTTGTTTTTTTTCAATGAACAGCGTGTTATTTTGTTTTATTGTTTTTACTTTCTCCCCCTTATACGGAGAAAGTATATGGAGAAAGTATTGTTTTCGTCAAAATCTTTGAATTTGAGTTGTCAGTGGAAATATTTGTTTTGGTGCTCCCTGAACCCAAAAAATCATTTTTACTTGATGTCTGTGTGTCTGTCTGTCCGTCTAGATGTCCGTATGTCTGTGTTTCAGTCTGTATGTCTTTATGGATGTGTACAGAGCTAGAGCCCTAATCAATGGTCTGATTTTTATGAAATTTGGTATGTAGATACTAAGTCACAATATCTCCAGGCGTTCTTTTCATTTTTTGAAATTTTGGATTTTTAAGGGTAACCATGCCGCATTTCTGTAAAAATTCGGGTTCAGAAATTACAAGACTTAAAATATCAAAAATTCAGTTTTTTGGATTTTTCAGAAAAACAACATAAATATAAAAAATATTACTATTCACCAATAAAAAAGCTCAAAAAACTAAATAATTTAGTATTTTGAAGTACTATTCTACGTTTACTGGTTGCAGAGAAAATTTTAATTTTAATTTTGCGGTAAAAGCAGTACGTTTTCCAATGTTATTCTTATGGGAAATACAAAAAATACTATTTCTCTCTTATTTATTGATCAATTTCGTTTAAACTTTATATTCTTGTCAAGTTAGCATTGACCAATAGAGGAAATTCCAAATATATTGCCCCTTAATAACCCTGAGGGGGGAATAAGGGACATTTCCCCTCTTAAAACCACGTGTTTAGCGATGGATTCTATAGTGCCTCCTATACAGGGATTTGGGTGGATATTTTTGAAAATAACTTGTTTAAAAGATTTTCTGTACATTCAACCGTGCTTTGGATTCCATATTTAGTAAATAAAAAGTAATTTATTCATTAATGTTGGGCTAAAAGGGAGAAAGTATGTGTCAGTTTCCTGATACCGTTTATTTCATAGTTAGTTACTTGAGTATATTTCAAAACAAAATATTGAAAAGCAAGCTTTAATATATATGCAGCTGAGATTGTATTCATATAATATCAATAATACATGTATTTCCACAGTATTTTACATGTTTACATAGTTACCCGTTCTAAGCGACCTTTTAAGATATCCGACCTTTTAGGTTATCTGACCTAAGCCCGGTCCCGTGAGGGTCGGTTAAGAGAGGGTCTACTGTGGTGATTTTTGAATACCATCAGTATTGAGGAGGCCGAAGCTAATATCAAGATCACATATTCCAGAAGCAACCCTTGAACTCCCCCCACCAACTTCTTCCTTAACCACAAGGTCAAAACAATTCATTATCCGACCTAGGCCCGGTCCCGTGAGGGTCGGTTAAGAGAGGGTCTACTGTGGTGATTTTTGAATACCATCAGTATTGAGGAGGCCGAAGCTAATATCAAGATCACATATTCCAGAAGCAACCCTTGAACTCCCCCCACCAACTTCTTCCTTAACCACAAGGTCAAAACAATTCATTATCCGACCTAGGCCCGGTCCCGTGAGGGTCGGTTAAGAGAGGGTCTACTGTGGTGATTTTTGAATACCATCAGTATTGAGGAGGCCGAAGCTAATATCAAGATCACATATTCCAGAAGCAACCCTTGAACTCCCCCCACCAACTTCTTCCTTAACCACAAGGTCAAAACAATTCATTATCCGACCTAGGCCTGGTCCCGTGAGGGTCGGTTAAGAGAGGGTCTACTGTGGTGATTTTTGAATACCATCAGTATTGAGGAGGCCGAAGCTAATATCAAGATCACATATTCCAGAAGCAACCCTTGAACTCCCCCCACACCAACTTCTTCCTTAACAACAAGGTCAAAACAATTCATTATCCGACCTAGGCCCGGTCCCGTGAGGGTCGGTTAAGAGAGAGTCTACTGTGGTGATTTTTGAATACCATCAGTATTGAGGAGGCCGAAGCTAATATCAAGACCACATATTCCAGAAGCAACCCTTGAACTCCCCCCACCAACTTCTTCCTTAACCACAAGGTCAAAACAATTCATTATCCGACCTAGGCCCGGTCCCGTGAGGGTCGGTTAAGAGAGGGTCTACTGTGGTGATTTTTGAATACCATCAGTATTGAGGAGGCCGAAGCTAATATCAAGATCACATATTCCAGAAGCAACCCTTGAACTCCCCCCACCAACTTCTTCCTTAACCACAAGGTCAAAACAATTCATTATCCGACCTAGGCCCGGTCCCGTGAGGGTCGGTTAAGAGAGGGTCTACTGTGGTGATTTTTGAATACCATCAGTATTGAGGAGGCCGAAGCTAATATCAAGATCACATATTCCAGAAGCAACCCTTGAACTCCCCCCACCAACTTCTTCCTTAACCACAAGGTCAAAACAATTCATTATCCGACCTAGGCCTGGTCCCGTGAGGGTCGGTTAAGAGAGGGTCTACTGTGGTGATTTTTGAATACCATCAGTATTGAGGAGGCCGAAGCTAATATCAAGATCACATATTCCAGAAGCAACCCTTGAACTCCCCCCACACCAACTTCTTCCTTAACCACAAGGTCAAAACAATTCATTATCCGACCTAGGCCCGGTCCCGTGAGGGTCGGTTAAGAGAGAGTCTACTGTGGTGATTTTTGAATACCATCAGTATTGAGGAGGCCGAAGCTAATATCAAGATCACATATTCCAGAAGCAACCCTTGAACTCCCCCCACCAACTTCTTCCTTAACCACAAGGTCAAAACAATTCATTATCCGACCTAGGCCCGGTCCCGTGAGGGTCGGTTAAGAGAGGGTCTACTGTGGTGATTTTTGAATACCATCAGTATTGAGGAGGCCGAAGCTAATATCAAGATCACATATTCCAGAAGCAACCCTTGAACTCCCCCCACCAACTTCTTCCTTAACCACAAGGTCAAAACAATTCATTATCCGACCTAGGCCCGGTCCCGTGAGGGTCGGTTAAGAGAGGGTCTACTGTGGTGATTTTTGAATACCATCAGTATTGAGGAGGCCGAAGCTAATATCAAGACCACATACTCCAGAAGCAACCCTTGAACTCCTCCTACCAACTTCTTCCTTAACCACAAGGTCAAAACAATTCATTATCCGACCTAGGCCCGTTCCCGTGAGGGTCGGTTAAGAGAGGGTCTACTGTGGTGATTTTTGAATACCATCAGTATTGAGGAGGCCGAAGCTAATATCAAGATCACATATTCCAGAAGCAACCCTTGAACTCCCCCCACACCAACTTCTTCCTTAACCACAAGGTCAAAACAATTCATTATCCGACCTAGGCCCGGTCCCGTGAGGGTCGGTTAAGAGAGGGTCTACTGTGGTGATTTTTGAATACCATCAGTATTGAGGAGGCCGAAGCTAATATCAAGATCACATATTCCAGAAGCAACCCTTGAACTCCCCCCACCAACTTCTTCCTTAACCACAAGGTCAAAACAATTCATTATCCGACCTAGGCCCGGTCCCGTGAGGGTCGGTTAAGAGAGGGTCTACTGTGGTGATTTTTGAATACCATCAGTATTGAGGAGGCCGAAGCTAATATCAAGATCACATATTCCAGAAGCAACCCTTGAACTCCCCCCACCAACTTCTTCCTTAACCACAAGGTCAAAACAATTCATTATCCGACCTAGGCCCGGTCCCGTGAGGGTCGGTTAAGAGAGGGTCTACTGTGGTGATTTTTGAATACCATCAGTATTGAGGAGGCCGAAGCTAATATCAAGATCACATATTCCAGAAGCAACCCTTGAACTCCCCCCACCAACTTCTTCCTTAACCACAAGGTCAAAACAATTCATTATCCGACCTAGGCCTGGTCCCGTGAGGGTCGGTTAAGAGAGGGTCTACTGTGGTGATTTTTGAATACCATCAGTATTGAGGAGGCCGAAGCTAATATCAAGATCACATATTCCAGAAGCAACCCTTGAACTCCCCCCACACCAACTTCTTCCTTAACAACAAGGTCAAAACAATTCATTATCCGACCTAGGCCCGGTCCCGTGAGGGTCGGTTAAGAGAGAGTCTACTGTGGTGATTTTTGAATACCATCAGTATTGAGGAGGCCGAAGCTAATATCAAGACCACATATTCCAGAAGCAACCCTTGAACTCCCCCCACCAACTTCTTCCTTAACCACAAGGTCAAAACAATTCATTATCCGACCTAGGCCCGGTCCCGTGAGGGTCGGTTAAGAGAGGGTCTACTGTGGTGATTTTTGAATACCATCAGTATTGAGGAGGCCGAAGCTAATATCAAGATCACATATTCCAGAAGCAACCCTTGAACTCCCCCCACCAACTTCTTCCTTAACCACAAGGTCAAAACAATTCATTATCCGACCTAGGCCCGGTCCCGTGAGGGTCGGTTAAGAGAGGGTCTACTGTGGTGATTTTTGAATACCATCAGTATTGAGGAGGCCGAAGCTAATATCAAGATCACATATTCCAGAAGCAACCCTTGAACTCCCCCCACCAACTTCTTCCTTAACCACAAGGTCAAAACAATTCATTATCCGACCTAGGCCTGGTCCCGTGAGGGTCGGTTAAGAGAGGGTCTACTGTGGTGATTTTTGAATACCATCAGTATTGAGGAGGCCGAAGCTAATATCAAGATCACATATTCCAGAAGCAACCCTTGAACTCCCCCCACACCAACTTCTTCCTTAACCACAAGGTCAAAACAATTCATTATCCGACCTAGGCCCGGTCCCGTGAGGGTCGGTTAAGAGAGAGTCTACTGTGGTGATTTTTGAATACCATCAGTATTGAGGAGGCCGAAGCTAATATCAAGATCACATATTCCAGAAGCAACCCTTGAACTCCCCCCACCAACTTCTTCCTTAACCACAAGGTCAAAACAATTCATTATCCGACCTAGGCCCGGTCCCGTGAGGGTCGGTTAAGAGAGGGTCTACTGTGGTGATTTTTGAATACCATCAGTATTGAGGAGGCCGAAGCTAATATCAAGATCACATATTCCAGAAGCAACCCTTGAACTCCCCCCACCAACTTCTTCCTTAACCACAAGGTCAAAACAATTCATTATCCGACCTAGGCCCGGTCCCGTGAGGGTCGGTTAAGAGAGGGTCTACTGTGGTGATTTTTGAATACCATCAGTATTGAGGAGGCCGAAGCTAATATCAAGACCACATACTCCAGAAGCAACCCTTGAACTCCTCCTACCAACTTCTTCCTTAACCACAAGGTCAAAACAATTCATTATCCGACCTAGGCCCGTTCCCGTGAGGGTCGGTTAAGAGAGGGTCTACTGTGGTGATTTTTGAATACCATCAGTATTGAGGAGGCCGAAGCTAATATCAAGATCACATATTCCAGAAGCAACCCTTGAACTCCCCCCACACCAACTTCTTCCTTAACCACAAGGTCAAAACAATTCATTATCCGACCTAGGCCCGGTCCCGTGAGGGTCGGTTAAGAGAGGGTCTACTGTGGTGATTTTTGAATACCATCAGTATTGAGGAGGCCGAAGCTAATATCAAGATCACATATTCCAGAAGAAACTCTTGAACTCCTCCCACCAACTTCTTCCTTAACCACAAGGTCAAAACAATTCATTATCCGACCTAGGCCCGGTCCCGTGATGGTCGGTTAAGATAGGGTCTACTGTGGTGATTTTTGAATACCATCAGTATTGAGGAGGCCGAAGCTAACATCAAGATTACGTATTCCAGAATTAACCCTTAAACCCCCCCACCCCCACCAACTTCGTTCTTAACCACAAGATCAAAACAATTCAGATAAATGCTGTGCACTCCCGATTATCCGAGCCTCAGTTGTCTGACACTATGGGCTACCCAAAGTAATTCATTCAAAAGTCGATTTTAATTTACAGTTCGAATCTTTTAAACCTTGTTTTACTGATAATAATAATCTTCAGAATTTATAATTTATTGAACTTAATTCCATAATAATTTGATATAAATACATTAAATCCTTAAATTGAACAATATTATTAAAAAAACTAGATTATGCTACAATTTACAAGTTTTCTCTGGCTGCCTGAGTCGTCTGCCGACCTTCTAGGCTCCATACACGAAGACAATATTTTAGTATAATCGGACCGTTCCAGTTTCACTTTACCTCTTCTGTTTTACTCGAGCCCTCTTGTTTTGAGCCTAAGCGGTTTGTAACCTGTCAGAACTAGTTGGTGTGCACGTTGTTTATATTTTGAAACAATTATATCATGTGAGAAAACGAAAAAGGACAGTCTTTTGAGTTGGACCAAAGTATGGGCCCTAAATCCTTACAGAAAATACTATTATTACAACTACTTTTAGGGAGAGACACTAATAAATTAGAAGTAGCTCTAAATTAGGATTGCGGTAGAAGTGAGTTGGAGAATGCAAACAAAAAAGTGATATTATAACAAATGGTACGGTACTGTAATTATAACTGCCTTTCATTGGAAACTTATGGTTAATTTAACATTAATTTATGATATGGACTCTCAATTATTGAAAATAAAATTGTTTTGTAATCATAAACGTCTTTAACTACATATAATTTAAATAACCTCAAAATACAAGATTACTCCATATTATCCGGGGCAGGCTAGGTTCCGATGACCTTGGATAATCGGAAGTATTCTACAGCTATATTCTGATTATCATCATCGCCATTCTTAGGGTTTTGCTTGTATAATTTGTTTAATTGATTTTTGTTCAACTTAGCTACAATTTATTAATATTTACAATATTCATTGCCAATTACTTATATTACTAAGCTGCCCTCTGGTCTATCCTCAGCCAATGCCCCCAAAATAGATTAGAGCACAGGCCTTTGTACAAGCATTTGCTTATGTAGGCCTATTCCTCTATATAAATAGCTCCACTAACAGTTTGTTCAGTGAACGGCTAACGTGATTATGTTGCACATTATTTGTAGTTATAGAGACTACTTCTGCTCCATTAAACAAATATTCGTTACAAAATAGTTTCAGTTAAGTCAGTAATATCGAAATTCTGTAAATACCATTCCGCTCTTGATCCATAATTGTCGTGCCACACGTGTACTTTTTCAATGACACCCAAAGGCTTGGGTGTATATATCATAAACCAGTCATCGGAATTTCTTGTCAATACTTTACGCCACTCACTGGATAAAATATGAGCCTGTAAAGAAAAAATATGAAACGTAATTCACGTTGTTTACAGAGTGCTCGATAAATTTCAAATCAATTACAATGAAGCAAGAATGACATTTAATTTATTTTAAACAATAATTTTGAAATACATGTAGGCTACAGTGAAACCCCGTACAAGTTAACTAGAACCCGGGGGGTAGAACTTTCGGACAATGTTTCAAATAATGAACCTAACAGCCTAAAATATGTAGGTACATCCATTAATAATAACAATTCTTTATTTGTTTCAACAACATACATACAGTTCAAAGGTTAACATAAACATTGATCAGAACTCACGTACAAACCAAAGAATAATTTACTTGGCTGTCAAGCTAATCAAAGTTCACGCATAATATATCAGAAATCAATTAATCAAAATCAAAATACCCAACTGCTTTAATAAACAAATAAAGTTTTCCTCCCAGGCATAGCCTGATTCCAGGTAAAAACAAATAACAAACCAAGGCAGACAAAGAAACATAAACAAACAGATAAATTTAATGCTTTCCCCCTGTCTAAATAAACTATTATTCAAGTATAACTCTAATTATATTATTACTAATTTAAACAATGTGCACATATTTACACATAGTTTTTTGCTTCCTTCAACAAAACAGTATGGTAAAAAAAACAATTATATAAACAAAACAAAAATGACCATTAAAATTTTCACAATAATAGTACATAAGCAACAACAATAATATATAAAACGAGTTCGCACGCAGCACGCTGACGTGAGGGAAGTGAATTTCCACATAAAAAACTACAAAAACTCAAAATCAGTTTAAAACATACATTTATTCCAACTTTTATTCAAATCTGAAAACATTGATTTTTTGGCTGTTCTGATGCTCCTGGTTCTATTTACCTGCAATGCTGGGAATACAATTTTGCGCATTATAAGGTTAGGAGAAGGTCCAGTTAGGCTTTAAAGTAGGCGTGAAGTGGTAGGGGATGATAAAAGTACACCAAAAAATGAATAACAGGCTCTTCTAATGTAAAATCCCCATAAGACAACGTACTGTGTTTGATCGATACACATTTTCTTTAATAACTCGGTAAATATTTATGCTAGAATGACGAGAGAGGGCTTAAAACTTTCGCCTCTCCAATTCCCATCTTTTTCATGCATGTATTTTACATACGGGGCTTTTCTGACCCTTTTTGGGCCCAAAAACTCAAAATTTGAAAGATTAATCACAAAAAAAGGTGTTTAGAGTTTTCCGATTGTTTTGCCCAAAGAACTTGTCCAATTGATTACAGAAAGGAACGTCCCTACCAAATTTGAAGTAAATCGGACAAAAAATGCGACCGCTAGAGTGCAAACACATATATATATATATATATATATATATATGTCTATATATATATATATATATATATATGTGTCTATATATATATATACATATATATATATATATACATATATATATATATATATAAAATTTTGAACGACCCCCCAAAACGTGTTCAGGGGGTCACGTTAGGAACTTCTATGGTGGTCCCGGGCTTAAGTTTCACCGTGCGGGTCATGCTAATAGTTCACTTTCCAAAGGAAATTCACTAATAAGAAAAATAAACACATGAGCATGGCTTTTATTTAAGTTGTATACACATATACAGAAATAAGTACAACCAATGGTTCACTATTAGTAATTTTAAATTTATAACAGCCTTTCCACATCATCCATAGTAAAGAGCAAATAACGTACCAACCTTTTAAGTACAGTTATATTGGTTGCTTCCTTTACAGGCCTTGGTAAATTTTTATAAATCCTTGGTCCAAAATATTCTACAGTTTCATAAAATAAGTTAAGTTCGGCCTTGGTACCAATATATTTCCTTTTGATCTCAGTCGTTTCCTATATGCATTTATATCAATTTGGTTATCCCCACTTTTTTCATAAAATATTCTTAAAACTTTATATACCTTTAGATATCTAAGGGGTAAAATGTTCAATTATTTAAAAAGCGGCCACAAAGATTCTCTAATAGCCGTCCCATTATAACTTTAACAATTCTTTTTTGCTTTTTTATAATTGTAGTTACATTTCTTAGGTACGTCCCTCCCCAACACAGTAATCCATATTGTAATCTACTGTTTACCAAGGAAAAATAAACTGATCTTAAAACAGTAATTACAGCAAGGTTTTTTATCAGAAAAAATAATCTCAAAACTGAATTTAATTTATAACTCAGGACATTTTCGTGGGGTTTCCAATTTCACTCCCTATCTAGTTGGACCCCTAAGTATTTTACCGAGGTTTCCCTATTAATGATAACACAATATTTTCCACATTCAATTATTCTACTTAGGCAACTTGTACATTTATACTTTACCGGATGTTCAAATATGACATTGCTTCTCAAGGAAAAATTAGTATACGACGTCTATTCTGGGCTTAAAAACATGTTATTTTCAGCAAACCACCAACACAGTGCTTCCAAATCATAGTTTATATTCTCATTAATCTGTTCCCAAGTATCAGCAACATAACAGAGCGCAGGGTCATCAGCAAAATATGTTAATTTCCCTCTTAATCGCCCATTACATCAATAATTAATATATATCAAGAGCAGAATTGCACCCAATACCGATCCTTGAGGGACTCCGATGTAAATTTGTCCCTTTTGACTTGTTTTATTATTTATTATTACACACTGGGTTCTATTTTCAAGGTAGGACTTGAACCAGTCAAGTGCAATTCCTCGAACACCACATCTATTCAGTTTGTACAAGAGTATTTGAAACGCTGTCTTTAAGTCCAGAAATAGCCCTGTTACTTTTGTATTACTATTTATACCCTCAGACACTCGTCCGATAAAATAAATTAGCGCTGCCTCTGTATTTAGTCCTGCTTGAAAGCCATATTGTTTAATGCTAAAAAATTGGTTTATTAAGGTAATTAATAAGTGTTTTCATGATTTTCTCAACGATTTTTGCAACACTTGATAACAGGGATATTGGCCGATAATTACTGCAAAATTGTGCAGATCTACCTTTGTGTATTGGTATTACCACAGCTTCCTTTAATCTTTCTGGAAAGATTCCGGTACTAAAACTTAAGTTAGTAACAAATGTTAGAACATCTGCTAACAAATGCTTAACAAGTATAGAAAAATATGAACTACGGGAAAATAGTGAGGGTGCAGAAAGAGGTCTTCTTGAGGCATAAAAAGGCTGTACGTTTAGTTTTAAATGGGTATAGGGATAGTTGCAAGACCTATTTTAGTTATTACAATGTAATGACTGTTCATTAATTTTTTTATTTAAAAAATTTTCCCTGGCATTCAATAACAAAAAAAGTTAAATTTACCTAATTTGACTCGGAATGTGCACTTTATTTACATTTTGTTACCAGTCTCCACCTTTCTCACTGTCGTTCAATGCTCGCCTGTTTATTTTTTTATTTTAATTTACACAGTTTTTGGCTATCCAATACATTATTTCTTTTTACCACTTATGGTTCACTTCCTCTTTGTTGTATGGAAAAAACAGATTAACCAAAAATCAAATAAGTTTTGATTTTGGACAGAATTGCTGTAGTTTACTTAAAGTTAAATCAACAACTTTCTCTGACTATTGTAAGATATCAAGCATTCCCCCCTTTCAGCATTTTTTCAATTTTATCCCTGACTTTCTCTAACCTTTTTCAAATTCCCTAACTTTTCAGAATGTGTGAACTATGTTAGAAGGGGGTCTTTAAGAGTCCGGTGTGTGGCGGGTGTGTGGGTGACGTCATGCGGGTGAGGTCAATGACCTCTTAACCTAACCTAAGCCTACATAAGTAAACCTAACCTAATTTGCTCGCTCACCCTCCCTCTCCTCCTCCCCCACCACACATTTACTCAATTTGTTCGCTCCCCCTCCCCCTCCCCCTCCCACTCCATCCCCCCACATTTACTAATTTTTGCTTGCTCCACCTCCTACTCCTCAATCACACATTTACAAATTTTGCTCGCTCCCCCTCCCCCTCTCACTCATCCACCCCCACCACACATTTACTCATTTTTGCTCGCTCCCCTCCTCCTCCCCCTCCTCACCACCTACTGAGTGAGCACCGGGTCCAAGGTCAAGTTACTCCTAATGCGCAGTTGCTCATTCTACGCAGTCGCTTGACCCACTTTATGGACTTCCTGGTAAACAATTCGTAGAACTCCTTTTATTTCGTGAAAGCCACGTGGTCTGCCCCCACCCTTCCTCTTTCACCAGACATCTCCTAAGCTCAGTTCAGTCTGGAGTTTTGAAGCGTCAACAGCAACGAAGAGATCATGTCTAACTTCGAGTGGGATTGCGACATCACAGACGCCGAGTTGGAGGAGGCATGCATCGTGGCGGAGACATCAATAAATATACATAATAAGAGACCGTAAACCGATGACGATGACGATTACTTTGAAGGTGACAAGTTCTACAATCAAAAAGATGACGATGATTGCACCTTGAAACATTTTCATATGAAAAGGCTATGGCGTATTGACAAAAAGTTCAAGTACATGCATAAACCAAAAATTCACTCGACTCTTCAAGATATGGAAGACGAGCTGTACTCTAAACTACGGGAAATAAGCAGCATGTCGAACCATTGACCGTTAGACGACTTGGAATGGAAATATTGGCAACGGGACATGGACTACAAAATTAATTTTTACCCTATTGAAGAGGATCACTTCTAAGCCATAGAATACGAACAGAAGTACATGATGCTTGTCAGCATGTGGTGGAACCGGCGAACGGATGAACTTTACCACAACGAAATAACGAAATTTTTCAGCAATAAAAAATACATATTTTTCCTATTCCTCCGCCTCCTTCTTCGGCTAAAACACGGCTCTTTTTAGGGCCTATCGGTTCTTCTCAGGACCACCTAAGCTTTTCAATTTAGGGCTGGAAGAAATATCATCCCAATAAAAAGAGATTTTCTTCGATTTTTCCAGGTGTGTGGGGTCAATAGCCGGGCCCAAGGCTACTCTTAGCTCTCATCCTCTTCCTCCTCCTCCTCCTCCCCCTTCCACCACTTTGCTCTTACTACGCAGTTGCTCTTTCTACGCGTCAGTTTTGATAAAAATGGACTTCTAGGAAATGGAGACAGGCACCGACCGCTTAGAGTAAACATTTCCAAGAATTTCTTTTGTTCGCAGGGATGGAGCACGCTTGTAAAATAAAATAGTAACAGTTAACAGTGCACGTAACTCATGCTACTTGTACGTAAAAGAAACGAGTGGCAAGGATGAACTATCGTGGATGCAAATTGCACTCGACGAAAAGCGCTTTCGCAGATAATTATAATTAGTAATAAAAGAAAAAAATTAACACGTACTCAGCTGTGAAAAAACTAATCACGATAGTTGTGCACCCAAGATCGTAGTGTAAAATAAAAATTACATTCGAGAAGGTTCCACGCTTGCGTGCGCACAGGTAGTCATGTGACGCTTTGTCATTGATCGCATCAGTTCAGTGAGTACCTTCACAGAGGGCGGAGCAACAATGACCACTGTGGCAGAAGTGGACGAATCGATTCGCGCGTTATTACAGGAGTTGAAAGCTATGGGTCAGACCGATAACGCTTCATTCGTTTTAACATCTTCACAGCCACCGATAGCAGATGAACCGACACCGGCAGTAGCAGCATCAGCAGTGGTTCAACAGCAATCAGTACCAAGAAAAAGAAGAGAACAATAATTAATAAAAAAGTTACAGATGCCAGTTTTCAAACATAAGTTTGTAATAAAAAGCGTTGGGTGTTAAAACCGACAAATGATACACTGGCAGTCACTTGGGCACACAATCAGTATCAATATACATTGCAGAATCCCACCAATCGCAGTGATAAGTTGTTAAAAATTCAATTGTACAACAAGCGTCATCCCGTACACAGTTTTGGCATATATTTAGACGAAAATAGAGACGATGAGATTTACATAATGCTTACGGATCTATTAACAAGTTTAGAAGACATGTTGGTAGATCGGTATACAGGAGTTCCAAGAATCTCCGGTTTAATACAGACAATGATGCCACTAGCTGTGCGGCGTAAACCTCAAGTCGATTGCAAAACAATGCAAAATGGCGGAAAACGAAGGAGGGTGGCAGTTTAATCATCCAGTCGAGTCGGAGTCAAAGCTTCCAGAACAGAGGGTGACGCCGCGCAGGTGCAGACAAACAAAAGACAGAGACGCCATCAAGAACACTCTATAAAGGTATAGCTATTGTCAACACTTCTCAGAAGTCACGTGATCACTTCCCACCATACGAGCTACATACCGCAGATCTGCTCAGTCTTTGTCAGAACGTTGTGTGGAGCGAACGTGTATTTTTTTAGTACTCTATCTAGTATTATCATCATCATCATGTCGAAAATTCCATCAGTGAATAACAGTGTATCCATGAATTTGAAAAACATTTTGAACTCCTGTGAACAAAGTTCACTGCAGTATATGCGGATCACCGATCTTCGCGAGGAGTGCGATATCGTATTGTGAAATTTGAGCGAGTGACCACGCCGTACGGAGAGACTATCATGGCCGTGCTGGAGGGTCTTGTCGGTGATGACTACTACGTCCGTGTTTACCTACCACGTCGATTCAACGAGGTGCTGAACGACAGGACCATCGAGCAATACAACGCGGGACTAGAAGAACGTCTGCAACTGGTGAGACGATGCGCCGCGGCCGGTAGTAAATACGCTCCATTCGATTTTGCATAAAAAGTAAAGCTTATTTTTATTTTAAAAATGCAGAAACAAGAAGATTTTCTTAAAACTCTTGTCATATTGTAAATAATCATTTACTTTGTTATAATTTTAAATTAATATGTTTTTCTTTTTTTTTATGTAAAGCAAGAATTTTGTTCTTAAATATCTATATGTACTGTAACTTTGATAGGTTTCTTAAGTTTAATACTTATAGCCACATTTGGAGCATAATCTGTTGTTCATTTGTTTATTTTTCCTATTTCCTCTTTAGCATAAATTAGACTGTAACGTGTCAGTGTGTGTTCAGTAGCCGGGATGGACTTGAGGTTGAAACATCCGTTCTCAGTCATAGTGGCCGGTCCGTCCGGCTCAGGTAATTCGAAATTTGTTGTACGGTTTATAATCAATATAAATTATATGCGTGATACAGTGTTTGAAAATATTTACTGGTATCAACCACATCCCGGCACTCGTGGGTCTTCCTAATATGGAGGACTTTGATGGCAGTGTGCCGAACTTTGTGGTAGTTGACGACATGATGGGTGAAAAGGACAGTAGTGTGGTAGATCTATTCACAAAAGTGTCTCACCACAGGAATGTGAGTGCGTTTTTTATCACGCAAAATCTCTTTCATCATGGACGCGGTCAGCGGGACATTTCACTGAACGCCCATTACTTGTATGTTTTAAAAATCATAGGGATCGTGCTCAGATCAAACATCTAGCCCGTCAAACGTATCCGGAAGATCCGAGTTTTATTGAGGAGGCCTAAGTGGGTGCCACGCGCGATCCGCATGCCTATCTGTTAATCGATTTGAAACAATCAAAACCGGGTGAGGTGCGCATTCGATCGTCCATCTTTCCCGATGATCCTATTAATTTTGTTTACCTACTGAAAAAGAAGAAGAATTAGTAGTAAATAAATACGATACGCAACAAGAGATGAGTTTCAGTCATCAGTCGCAGTGTGTGAGAAAAGACGTTGCTCTTCTGACGGCACTTGTACACGCTACACCCGGAACGTAAAGCGCTAATAAAAGCCTGTGACAACAGTCGTGTACGATCAGTGTGCAAGTGTGCATACAACCTGTTACGTTGTAACGTGTTGCTGTCCAACAAACGTAATCGTCAATTGAAAAAAACACAAATCTACTCTCAGACGATTGATGAAACGCGGCAAGAGTTGGCCTAAGAAGTGGCGGTATCTTGTGCAAAAAGGCGGTGATGTTATACTTCCGATACTTTTGAGTACCGTACAACAAGTGTTACTTCATAAAGCCAGTAATTAAGAAAGAACATGGAATACGCGAAGAAAATGGTCATTGTACCACAAGAGTTGATCGCACGCTTACAAATGAATACCGCCAATGAGGATAGAAAATTATAAATCACACATCGGTCTGCAGGCAATAGTCTCGACGCTGAGATGCATCAAATATTGAACGATAAAAGTATAGACGATAGTGAAAATTGGAAACAATAACAACAGGTGCTGCAACGATTTCTGCATTTCGCCGACAACAAAAGACTATCAATCAGTTTAACTGTTGTGGATACGGAAACCGGTCTGGCCGAAGATCGTATGCAACGTACGACCAGTACTTTATTGGACGAAGTAGTCGAAACGTTTCCCAAAGTTTACAAGACGGACACGCGCAGTCTGTTACATGCTATGGCTCGCAAAGGCGACCTAGTCGCATGGGACAGTGACGGTACAGTATATGTGCGCAACGAGAAAGTACCGAACTCAAACATAGTGGACATTTTACACAGTATCGTGCGAGTTCGTCGTGAGCCACAAGCACATCCACCCGTTTGGGAAAAAGTCCTTCAGGCATTTAAAGACATGAACATTCCGTCAGAGTATATCGGTCATCCACATGCATTAGAATTCCTGGGTCGCAATCATTCCGTACACATTTTAGTGGATAGTACCGGTATTTAAATGTATACACCGTCACCCAAATCAACACCAATAGCTCAAAGATTAGGATCTCGCATGCCAAAACTGACTTCGGATCACGAACGTATAAGAAAGACAATCCTCGAACCAATCGTCATTAGAGAACCATTCAACCATTCAATTCATAAGTGATGGAACAACTGTATTTAGATCCGAACGATCCCGCATCGTACGGTGGTATAACACCTCTGGCGCGAGCTGTTCGTAAGAAAGGAATAACGAAACGTCGCGTGGTTGACTGGTTGAGAACACAAGATACCGACACATTACACAAACTGGCTCGTAAACGATTTCCTCGCAATCGTTAGACAGTGTACGGACTGAACGAACTATGGCAAGCGGACCTGAACGATATGTTAGGTCTAAATCAACACAATGACGGAATAAATTATCTGCTGACAGTGATCAATGTGTTCAGTAAACGATTTTTTGTAGAACTATTGAAGAGAAAAAGCGGACCGGAGGTGGCCGAAGAGTTAGAGTGGATTTTTGTTAGTGCTGGTGGTGACACACCACGTTGTTTACAGACGGATAAGGGGACAGAGTTCACTGGTAGCAAGACAAAAGAATTATTTAAAACGCGCGGTATCACGTATGTGACTACACATAATCCGGACGTGAAAGCCACGGTAGTGGAACAAGTGAATCGTACGTTGTAATCGCGCATGTGGCGTTATTTGACTTATAAAAACACATACCATTATATCTACGTGTTTGATAAACTTGTGAACACTTACAACCGCAGTCCACACCGGAGTCTAGGTAGCTGTCTACGTCCGATAGTTGTGAAAAAATAAATCAAACAAATCGTATTCAGATTGTGGCGTCACTTTTACAGAGGACGGTCGTTACCGCGCCATTAAGCCCAAATTTAAGCCGGGCGACAAAGTGCGCATAACCAAAGAGAAAGGCACGTTCGCTAAAGGTCACGAGACCAATTGGAGTAAAGAAGTATTTATAGTGGATCAAAAATACGGATCGCATCCTCTACCATTGTATATATTACGTGATTTAAACGGCGCCACGTTGGAAGATCATTTCTACGAGCACGAATTATAACATGTCACATTGGACTCCGACCGTCTGTAAACGATATATAAAATACTGGAGACCCACGGTCGTGGGCACAGGAAGCGTTACCTCGTCAAGTGGGTCGGTTAAGGAGACGAGTTTAACTCTGGATACCAGCAAGCGAACTGAAAAAATTATTATGTCGTCCACAAGACGCAAATCAGTTTTATCTGACATTGCCCAGCAACAGTTCCATGGACTTCTATACGAATAACACAGTGACCAACTATATCACTCATCTTTCAACGAGCATAAATTTAGACGACGGTCAATGAGAAGTAGCATTGGTAGAAATGCACTATTCCTGTTCGTTTCTGACCGTCGGTATGGATGCAGCAGTATACATACACGTTAAGAACCTTGCAGGAATGGTGTTCGATAAGGATGTAACATCGATACTTGAAAGTAAAATAGATCCCGGCAGCTATCACGATATTAACGACCTGTTAAATTTGATCAATAAACACAAGCATATATCATTTTACGGTATCAAGTTTGTCTATAACAAAGATACCCACTTGGTCAATATACACGTAGACAGTATCGAAATGGTAGATACTAGTGAAGTGATGGCAGTTAGTCTGTCCACTAAACTATCTTTACAATTGGGATTCGATCCCAAAGAAAAGGACGTTTATCACAACGAAAAACTGAAAATACCGGCTGATATATACGCAGGATAGCCGTCACAAATGTACGTGTATTGCGACTTGGTTGAATCGCAATTGGTCGGCGATACAACAGCGCCATTACTGAAAATAGTCAACATAGATGTAATGGGTTACACGTACGGTTCTCAGAAAATAGTACATTTTACCGATCCACATTACGTGTCGGTAATAAAAGGTGGTTTCGAGAATGTGGAAATCGATTTAAGGGAACACCGGTCAAAAGCTTCCATTCCACTTCGGGTCTGCGTGCATGAAGTTACACCTACGCAGAGTGATCGATTAAGAAACGATGAATTATAACGACCCATATTTAGCGTATAGCCGACATCAACAGTCGGTACATGGGTTGTCGTCCGTATTCAGAGGTGCAGTATATCAGCAAGGTCATGGTGTGGGAAGTTTCCTGGGCGGACTTGGTCGCGCAGTTACTCCGCTACTGAAGTCCGGCGCTTCAGAATTTGGAAAAGAAGCATTAAGGTTTTGTGTCGGTTTTCTGAGCAATATCTCCTACGGTATCACGAGCCCGACATTCGCCACTAACGAAAGCCTGAAACAGTTCACCGGTGGGTTAACACGCAGAGCAGACGAGAAATTGGATTGCGTATTGAGCGGTGGTGGTTATAAGAAGCGGCTCGTGGGTCGTGTCACACCACATTCTCTCGCTAGACTTCTTGGAAGACGGACGTCTAACAGACGTATGCAAAGACAAAGGAGAACGATAAAGAAGCAAGTAGGTAAAAGGTTTAAACGAAGAGTTATTAAATAGCGGATACGGACCAACAGAAGGAAAAAATCGTTAGGAAAACATCGTAGAACTGAAACGAAACGACGCAGGATAACAAGGGATATATTCATTTAATTCGATAACAATGTCGTTTATTCATCAGAAATCATGTGAATGTGTGAAGACTGAACTGGACTATTTTACGTTACCGCCTATGCAGACCAGTATAGACAGCGGAAAATGGGTTCAATACAAACGGGTCTCATCGCTGACAGACGATTCGCCAATAGAGTTTGTAATACCCGGTCACGGTGACGAGTACACGGATGTGACACAAACGTTATTGCACACGAAAGCCATCATTGTGAAACAGGACGACACTAAAGCGGACGGTGGGCAACCTGCTAAAGAGGTGGGCCCGGTGAACAATCGGCTCCACTCGATATTCAGTCAAGTGGATCTCTATCTCAATCAATAACTGGTGTCACCCTAAAAAAACACGTACGCCTACCGTGCCTACTTGGAAAACCTTTTGAAATACGGATGTAGTGCAAAAAATTCATATCTGACCAGTGAGTTGTTTTTTGAAGATACGGCCGGAAAATGGACGATTGTGACGAATTGAACAAGGTATTGAATAAGCATCACGATCACACGAATGAAAGCAATGTTTGCGATATGGTCGGTCGTTTCCACATCGATCTGTGCAATCAGAACAAATTCATGTTGAACGGTGTCGAGATGCGATTGCGACTAATCAGATCCAGAGACTCGTTTTGTATCATGTCCAAAACGCTAACTACTTACAAATTGACAATTAAACAGATTAATCTTTTCGTACGTCGATGTAAGATAAATCTGAGATTATTGTTGGCGCACAGTAAAACACTAGAGACCGGCACGGCTAAGTACCCGATCACGCTTGTAGAGATGATATCCGTCACACTACCCTCCAGTATAAGGAGTAAGACTTTAGACAGCGTATTTCTCGGTCAGTTACCGAAACGTGTGATAATTGGACTGGTCACTAATCTTGCATTCAACGGAGATTTCAAGAAGAATCCTTACAATTTTCAACACTACGATATGAATTATCTCGAATTTACGTGGACGGTGAACAAGTACCGTCCAAACCGTTACAGCCCGATTACACATTGAATAGTGAAACATATGTACTCTCTTATTACACATTGTTCACCGGCACCGGAATCCAGTTCTCCGACGCAGGTAATGAGATCAAGAGAGGTGAATATCCGTACGGTAATTGTCTTATAGCGTTCGACTTGACACCGGACATGTCCGTGGCTGAGTCGAGTCACTGGAATCTCATGCGCAACGGTAATCTACGTATTGAAATCGGATTCACCAAAGCGTTGCCCGAGACCGTCAACTGTATAGTGTACGCCGAACTGGACAACGTTATCGAAATCGATCGTCATCGTAACGTAACAGTTGACTTCAGCGGGTGAATAAAAGCGAACACCAAACAGCGCACCGATTCAGTGTAGTGTTGACACTCATTTGAAATGAACTGTTACCGGAAAACTCCAAAATCACAGCAGCATCGTTGCCGCCACCATCAAAACACCGCATCTGCAGTTGTTTTGGACATAAAATGCTTCAAGTATATCGCTAACGAATATATAGTGAAAGAAGTGAGCTTGATCGAAATGTCTACTGGCACGTTACTATTGCATCATATCGCCCGGCCGCCATTCGATAGGGATTTCCTATCGGAGGATAAACTGCGAGAGACTTATATGTTGACGAAACATTGTCACGGTCTCGACTAGAACCGAGGTGATCTCCCGTATCACGTCTTGATCGATAAACTTCGTGTTTGCCTCGCTAATCGATTGATCATCTACGTCAAAGGACCCAAAAAGATAGGCTTTCTTCAGAAGAATATAATCAATGACGATACTTCCTATATTATCGATACATTAACAGAGCAGGTGTTGGTAGCTGATATGGGTGATTTAGGTTTCAGATCACTCGCCACGATCTATAATCTATTAGCCACCAACACGTTGTGCTATGGACAACACAAGAATGTACAAACCCGTTGCGCGCTGGCCAATTCAACATTGTTACGTGGTTTGTTACTGCTCACCTCGAACGAGATGTACTGCGCATCGTGTTACTGTTGCTGCTCAACCTGTCATCACGGATCTTCGACAATTTTGTCTCCCATCTCAGAAGAATGAACACTACTACTATCTGATCATTTTTGAATAAATTACATCGTGAGAAAGTCAATCACACCGTAGTCTACTCAGCCAATTGTATACCGACCAACATTTCGCCATCATCGGTCATAGTGGTGAATACATAACCGCACACTCAGATTGGTAAACAATGGGTGGTAATCTACTTAGACAATGGCTATACACACATTGAATACTTTGACAGTTTCGGTCGACCTCCATATCTAGCCGAGTACCAAAACATTTTAAGACGCAATTCGCGTAGTTACATTTACAAGAAATATCGGCATGAGGGATTTGACACTTCGATCTGCGGCCCCTACTGTCTGTCTTACCTCTTCTGCTGAATCGTCTACAACATGACCATGAATGACTTCGTGCAGCTCTTCGAAGTCGGCAATCCCGCTGCTACATCGTCCAACGACATTCTGGTCCTCCAGCTCTTCGACTTATTCTACACCTATATATACTTTTTAGTATTGGAATATATATTATAAAACGTAATATTATTGCTTTTTATGTGTTTAGACTAAGAAATGGATTTTAAAATAAAAAGATAAATTATTTAATTTACTAGAGTTTTCATTTATTATTGACTTTTTCCCATGAGTTACAAAAATAAAAGACTAGTGTCAGAAATTAAAATAAATCTTTTGACTAGAAAATAAATCAAAACAGAGTACATTTGTTAAGTTGTTTATTTTGTTTTCTGGAAAAAAACGACTCGATACAAACTAATGACTAGAAATTTGAAGTTACTACCATTTTAAAAATGATTTGAAACTTGAAATTAAAAATGATTTGAAACTTGAATTTAAAAATGATTTTAAACTTGAATTTAAAAATGATTTGAAACTTGAATTTAAAAATGACTATTTCGCTAATTAATACTACTACAATAAATAAATTCAATCCTTAGCTAAACACTAGCAATTCACTGTTCACAAGCACTAGTGCCATCACTCGTCCCCACTCACCACCTATCTCTCATAAACCGCGGACTATCGTTGTACTGCAAACATCACCATCTTCTTCTATGTCCGTTGACGTCGCTGGTGGTGACGAAGTCGCTGGTCACTGCGAAGACTATCACACCGGTGGCGGCAACGGTTCTGGCGGTAACGGTGATGCCGTATGTGGGGCCGGTATAGCGTAGTGACCCCACGGGAGCGTTTCAAAGCTACCGTCTTTCAACACGTACCTCTTATCGTCGGACGGAGCAAGGGAGCGTTTCGCCACCACAACTGTATAGATGATGAGGTGGCGGCTTTGAAAAAGTTGGTTTTCTGTAAATTTAATCGTGTGGTGCTGGACACACTCCTCGTAGTCCTTCACGGTCAATTTACTCTCTGCAACGGAACGGTATAGCGCTGACTAGCAGGCTATAATATTTCTTGAGGTTAAGAAATGTTCTTTTTTTAAATAAAATGAACTAAATAAAATCTTCTTGTATTTATTCAAATAAACAAAATAAAATTCTTTCTTCTCAAATAAAATAATACAAAATACAATTAAACTTGGTTTTGCTTTTCACTTCAATCTTTCAAAATAAAAGTTAACTGTTCGATTTGTTTTATTACTGAAATTAAATTATAAATGTTCTTTCTTTACTTTAACAGTCTGGTTTAAGTTTATCTTCAATCCAAGTATAGAAAAAGAAGAAAGATGAATGAAACGCTTCGAACCCTGAAAAATAAATAATTGTTTTACAGACTGTTCCCCTTTTTGAAAAACAACAAATGAGAAATGGAGTAATTATTTAAATTAAGACTAAATTTTAAAACAACTTTGTACCTTCCAATCTGAAGAGAATCACGTTTCGTTGGGTGACTCACGACACACTCACAACAACAGTGGTCAACGTAAAATGCCGTAGCCTCCCAGCGACCGTGAATATATAATCTTAGCAAAGAAAGTTCTCGAAGCCGGGGACGACAGCCGTCACGTGACCCGGCTCCAGTTCCTTCTAGCCTAGCAAGAATTTAAATCATTGTCTCCAACTCTTTCTGACATTCCCGAACAAGAAAATCGCGATGTTGCCTAGACTTGCAAAACCAAGTAGCACCAGCAATTCGTATTTGCAACTGTCAGCAATTATTCACAAAACTTCTTTTATATTATATACATTATTTCTTTTTACATATCACAAATAGTATATTTAATTATATATATATATATATATATATAGCGTTTCAATAACAATTGGGACGATATAACGGTTAACGCCCTACGCCCGTTTGCGGGAGGCGGACCGCAATCGTCGTCGTCGTTATCATCTCCGTTACCGGCACTGTGACCGACGCCACTGAATACGTAACAATACAGTTTCGCCATCAGGCCGATGAATACTCTAATGGCCACCCCGCCGGCTTCGTCCTAGAATTTCCTCAGGACCCTAGCGTTTCTCTTGTCATAACACATATGATCTTCGGGGTAATTGATGGTGTCGAAGCCGTCCCGTTGCTCCATCATGTTGGCATAGACGTTAGCGGTACGGATTTTGTAGAAGATACCGTCCGTATCCATGTACATTATCCTGATGTTCTGGATTCCGTACCGCTCTACCATCGTGTAGTGGAACCCGTACATCCACCACTTACTGTGGTCCAGAACGCACATCCCGACGTAGTCTGGCTTATCCAAAACCACCCGGGTCTTCAGCATGTGCAGTAGGGCCAAGTTCTCACTATACCAAACTCTATCTCCGAAGTTTGACTTGGTCAAGTACTTGGTGTAGATATTCCGGTAGGTTGCCAGATTCAA
Source organism: Allygus modestus (assembly GCA_963675035.1). Lineage (NCBI taxonomy): Eukaryota > Metazoa > Arthropoda > Insecta > Hemiptera > Cicadellidae > Allygus > Allygus modestus. Next base: position 119,182,390 of record OY776116.1, read on the forward strand.
GACTATGTACGTTCTGGAGGCTCATACCGTACACTGCATTGACCATAAAGTTAAACAGCTGGGTCTTGAACTTGTTCTTCGCCTGTTGATGCAGTTTGGTATTCAGTGCCACGTACGGGGACAACCATCTCGACTGCTTGAAGCGTAGTGCCCGGTGGACGCAACGTACACGTAGTCCATTCTCCAGCGCCTGCAGTAAATAACTGAAGTGAATAACGTATTCGTTTTTGTCCATCAGGTTGGCCATTAGTTTGGAAGACTTACCTAGGCCGCAGTTGAAGACCTCTTCTGTTGTATACGGCAGTTGGTCTGCCGGCGCTTTACTCGTTTCTGGACAGAACGACAAGTCTCAGTGTCTGTCGTGGAGGGCTTTGTCACGCGGATACTCTAAATGCACCTCCAAGACATAGCCGTACTCACCGTCTGCCGGTAGACTCCAAATGTTCAAGTCGTTGCATTCCAACTGTGTAAACCACTTGAACTCTGCGTAAGGGAGTGGTCCGGACATTGCCCAACCGTACAGGTAGTTGGCGTCATAATATATGATAAAAACTTTCTCCTTGCCAACACCACTTGTACATGCGCCTTGATCGTTTCGGCCGATAGCATATTCGTTATTAGCCTCGGCGTATCGAGTGACACATTGGCAAAGTCCGCCTCGAATACCCTTCTCGAAAAACAAATACATGTCTACGTCCTGAAGGGTATCAAGGACCACGCCGGTCTTGGACAGCATCACGTCCCAAGCGTAAGACGGTAGTGTGAAGTAGTGTGCCAGATCCAGGTTGTAATGTTCTAAACACCCCTTCCTGAAACCCTCGTAAATGTCTGCCAACAGCACTACACCCATCAAAAGATAATAGTTGGTATAATCTCCGAGGGCTTCGCATCCGAACTCGGTCCAAACGCGTTGGGCGTGAGCGTAATTCTCTGATGTCAGATTATTCTTGAAGGTCTCGGTGGGCGGCAACACGTTCTCATCCAACACGTTCAGTTACGTGATATGCTCGTACGGGAAGACTCCCTTCTTCCGCACAAGGTAGAATTGCTCAGTGAAGTGGGCTCGGGTAGAAATCATGTCATCTACGGGCAAAATCTCGGCCAGACCAGCCAGTGACATCGGCAGGAATCGGTATGAGTCAACGAATCGCACACGAATACCGTTCCGCAGTCCCGCACCTGGGTACTTGAATCCCTTGGCGAAGGTGATGTATTTCTCCTCCGTGTTAGTGAGCATATCAAAGTCTCCCTTGTCAACTCCTAGTTCCGTTATGATTAAGTGGGCGTCGTAGTTAGACAAGTTGTGCAGGTACACGTTCACCGTATCCTGTTCCTTGGAGCGAAGGTTGCAGGTCAGATGAGCCGTGCCCCTGTACATGTAGGGTGGCAAATGCTGGTGGTCTCTTACCTTGATGTCGTCGTCGTCCTCGATGAAAGTCCGCCGGCAAAGGTGGCAGATTGTCAATGTCTGGAACTCCGCTTCTTCTTCGGCACTCAACTGCGGTTGGTCTTGGGGTCTACGTTTACCGTAAAGGATATCCCCGATGTTTTCGATATCGTTCTTAACTGAGGGATTAAGTGCCTAGCGGCGTCCTCACCGTTGTAATGTCGCGTCTTTGAGAATGTTTTCCGCTGTTTGGGGTCCTCGTTGTTGTCGTTGTCTCCTTCATCGGTGCTCCTGTGGTCATCGCGTACGTAGTAGGCGTAAGCGTACGGAACGTGGACGTTTCTTGTCTTGACATGCAAGGAATCGAACGTCGCTCTATGACGGTGGTGGTGGTACGGCAGCTCTCCTCTGGTGGTTGCTGGGTCCCAGGCCGGAGGTTGAACTGTCGGTGGCGGGTCGAGAGGTCGGTCGGCCTCGTGCGGCACGAGCATAGAATCAAAGTCCACGTATATTGTAAAGTGGCTTCGTATGTGAGCGCTCGGGACACTTAAAGCGGATCTCCGTTTCGTCTGACACGTCGGTACGTTGTGGCACGTGGTCGAAAGAGTACCGACGGTATTCGTTTAGACGTTCCGCTCCACCAAGGTCTAACTTGTTAGGTTCCTCATTTCAATGTTCAAAGCAACGTTTACAGATGTGGATCGTATTGTACAACGGGTTACCTGACTATGGATCAACCTCTCAAAATCCTTAATCCACACGTAGTGCGATTAATCCTCGTCCGTCAGGAACAACAGATCAAAGTGGTCGAGCCGCTCCCTGTCCACGACTCGTAGCGGGTAGACAAAGTGCTGCAACTTGAAGTGTCCGTTGTCCATTTTCTTCTTTTCCCCATCCAGTTCGTACATGCTTGCGCCTGGGTTGTTCCTTTCAAACGTGGGGATCTTCTCCAGACGTACAAGGACGTCGAGAACAGAAAAGTCCAAATTTGCCCGGGCATGGACCTCTGGTGTGAAATGAGCCACGCGCAATTGATTACGACTTGGGTTCTCGATATACTTCAAAAGTATGGCGTACATGAAACATCTTTCGTCCCCCACGTTCAGCACGTTGATTACCACTTCTTTCCTCAAAATCTGTTCAGGAAACTGGATGTAGGAAGCTCCACCGAGTGGACGGTAAACGTTGATGCGGATCTCCATATCCATTACTCTTACAAACGTCCACCCGGATCCCTTCATCGTGCACGTCTCCTTTTCGTTCAACATCTTCTCGAATAATTGAAGGCACAATCCTTCAAAATTTGTTGTACGAAAAATGGGTACGTTAGTTGTCTTGAACTGACGTTTGCAGGTCTCCACGTGCATATCTTCAACCTCACAATCGACCCACAGGTTAGGTTTGACAGCGTTAACGTAACCAAGCACGCGGTGCATGAGACTCACTATCTTAATAAAGAGGGAGTTGAAAAAGTCCACGAGACTAACGTGTTCTTCGACAGGCTCCTGCAAGGCCTAGGTCTTGAGTTACCCACGGAACCCCGTCTCAACTTCTCCGAATCCCTCTGGTGACAAGAAGTCGGGCAGCACCTGATGATTTTTGTCATCGGATCCGTCTCGCGATGAGGACGATGTTGAGGGTGATGCGGGTGGCACGGTTTGTTGAAGACCAGTGGGCCCTGCCGCACAGTTTGGGGGACCCGTAATTGTGCGCAGGACAATATAGTTTCGCGTGACACTTGGCGGCATCCTTCCTCATGAAACTGCGGCCACAGTACTCGAAAGAGTATACTGTAACAGGAGACATAACGCTCGATAGGTATGGTGTCCAGTGATTAACTGAATAAAAGTCATCAATGTTGATGTACATATAATTTTAAATTGATACACAATCTGATAATATTTCAGAGCCTTTGATTTTTATCAAGATATATGATATATTGTTTTACAAAGAAACAAATAAAAGCCACGAATGATGCAAAACTAATCATTTTTACATTCTATGGACTGAGTATCTTCTGTATTTATATTAACACTTCTTTTTTATCTATTATTTATATTTAATATTTACATTAAAAGTTGCTATTAAACCTCAATACATAAAAAACATGCGTGAAGTGTCATACTAAAAATTATGCATACCTAGCGGGTCTTCAGTGAATGTGTGGTCAGGGGCAAGCATGACGTCCGGGGCAGATGACGAACCAGGTGTTGGCTTGAAAACCTGGGCAGCGACATCTGAGTTATCCCCGTTAAATATTAGTATAGGTATAATGAACTTATTTTTTTATTAATATTTTACTTTTTAAAGTCTTTTGATTCATCATATTTTTTTATTTTATTTTGTCTAAAAAATAACGTTTTATTTTATAATGAAACGTAAATAGCAGTTCGTAAGTATCAAAACAAAAATAAAAATAATGACCTGGTCTGAGAGCGGGATTATGAGGTCAAGGGGGTTGGGGCCGGTGAACCGTTGTCAAATGATGCCAACGGTCATCGCTTCTCTTGAAGCCGGCTTCGCAATCGGTGCAGTCAAAATGGTCGCCACCATGCACCGTGCGTACGTGACGCACTACATGATGTTTCAACCGAAATGCACTGCCGCACACCCCGCAGGTGAAACGTCTTTCGACATTCATGATTTGAAAACGACACTCGTTCCTGCTGTTAATTTCTAAAAATAAAAATAAAATTTATATTTTGTTCTTTCAGTTAAGTGATCTTTAAACATGTGTTAGACATACTGTTTGTACGTTACGTGTTAGACTGTGCATTAGTAAACTTACATACCGAGTTTTGTGAAAATCCTCTGATAGCTAGATTTGTTTCTAGACTTCTTTATATTTCGCTCTACAAATAATGTGACCTTGAAACATATGTTACACGTAATATTTACTCATTATTTCTAAGGATATTTAATACTAAACTCAAATACCGAGTTTCGTAAAAATCCACCAGTGAACGTATTTTCTACGATTTTTAAAATATTTCAGTTTTACAGTAAAATGACCTTGAAAAATATTTTTGGCAGACGGTAGTTACCTTGTCTTATAGAGCGTAATTTATTATACTTAAATACCGAGTTTCGTTAAAAAAGTCCAATTTGTTTGTGAGATATGAATTTTTAAAATTTATAGCACCTTCAATTTCCCGGAGAGGCAACCCACATTACTTAGGACCCGAAACAAATTTATTTAGGGTAGTCGAAGTTTGGTTGAAATCGGACAGGAAATAACGGAGATACAGCCATTTTTAGGTTTCGGCTTCCAGTGAAGCGACATTGAAAAGTTGATTCGGAAAATATTCAATACGTCATCAGTACACGCATTAATTATAATTTCCATATGCCGAGTCTAATCGATATTGACTGATAAACAACGAAGATATAGCTATTTTTCTTTGTAAATATGCGCCAACTAAATCGTAAATGGACAGTAATGAGAGTCACCAACTAAATCTCGCACATACAGTAGTAAGAGTTGCTAACAGAACCGTGTATGAATATTAGTAATGTACGGTTAACTTTGAGAAATAATTTCTACAATGAACAGTTAATACTTTTCAATTAACTAGAGGTTGACCTGAACCCCACTTCGTTTTATTTATTTTTATTTTCAAAATAAAATTGTAATAATATATAATTTAGAAATAAACTAACGAAGTGCAAGCCGCCACTCTATATAATGTCAATTTAAAACTGCTAAATAAGGTTAATCACTAAAATGCATTTAAAATAACAAAAATCTGGTGAAAAATGTATTAATATGACAATATAAAACTGTAACGTTATAAAATCTCCATAACTACATATTGAAATGTGTTCATTCCTTGATGTAATAAGGTAGTTAAAGATTGTACACTATTACATCATGCATAAAAGAATATATTTTCGTTTTAAAGAATTTAGAAAATTTAATATTTATCTATAGTATATATAATAATAATAATAAAAAAAATACACTTACGTTTAATAATCCAAGTTAAAATAAACAAAACACAAGTCACAATGTAAATCAGCACAGCACAGAACATGCATTTGAACACTGTGAGCTCCCGATACACTCTGAAGGGAAGGGATCGAGGCACACAAAGGAATTGGCACGGCGGAAAAGTAACAGACAAAAGGCGCCAAGATTCTTAGAATTGTTTACTCCGAGCGGTTGGTGCCTGTCTCCATTTCCTAGAAGTTCATTGTTCCCAAAAGTGACGCGTAGAAAGAGCAACTGCGTAGTAAGAGCAAATTGAGGGGGCGAAGGAGGAGGAGGAGGAGGAGGAGGAGGATTAAAGAATAATTAATTAGATCTATGCATTATTGATAATGATATGCATAGTTAATTAGATTTATGCATAATCAATTAGATTATGAATAATTAATTAGATTATGAATAATTAATTAGATTTATGAATAATTAATTAGATTTATGAATAATTAATTAGATTATGAATAATTAATTTGGTTAATGAATAATTAATTAGGTTAGGTTTACTTAGGTAGGCTTAGGTTAGGTTACGAGGTCATTTACCTCACCCGCATGTCGTCATCCACACACCCCCACACGCCGGACTCTTAAAGACCCCCTACTACTATGTTAATATTCATTCCTTAGTTGATTTCCTTGTTGGAAAGCTACAAAATTTTGTGGCTTCTTCTGTGACCCTTATTTTATTACTCGGTTAGAATTTATTATTTCGAGCTTCGTGATTGAAATGGAGTTGAAGTTATTTCAGATATAGAAGGGAAGGGGGCACATCCTTAAATTTGTTTGGGGTGGCAAAACAGATAGGTAAGTTGACCATATCTGTAAAAGCCTATATATATCGGGACATATAGTTTGATTAACTTAAATCGTGGGGTAGGATAGGCGTATGGAATACCTCTACAAAAATTGGGGATTAGGGCGGTTACCCCGAAAGATCCTAGAAAATTATATACAAAATTATGAATCATGACTTTTGGGCAGTTTTTGCCCAAATAAATATTACTTGGTATTGTAAAGACAGGTTACATGCACTTTATTGTTTATGCTTTCAACTATGGCTGGTTCTCTGTCCAGTAACCACATGAGAGTGAAAGCGGGAAAGCGGTTCATGAGAGTGAAAATTCTCTCCACTCCAGGCATAGAGTGCACTATCTCAACGAATAGCTTAGTAAAAATGTGTTATAGTATGGAAGTTTTGTTTACTTTAAAGTGTTTGATTAATTAAACCCAACGCTGTTAACAGGAGTTTTGTATTCGACATATTAAACAAAATATATTGGATTTATAAATCAATAAGTATTTATTTTCAAGTCAAACTACTAAAGCGGGACATTTGGCTGTCCCGAAAGAAAAGGTGGAGACGCCGGGACAACTTTGCTAAAGGGGTACTGTCCCGTCGAAAACGGAACCTCTGCTCACCTCCTTACTGATAGGGCTGGGTTGCATACCTAATTCCAGAAAACCCCCATTTAAAATTAATAAATTAAACAAACTTCTAAATTTTATTGATTTAATAATGGGATGATTGCCTGACTAAAAACTGTTTTAAGAGTAACATATAATACGGTACTAGTTTTGATAAACATTTCACTTCAGTAAAAGTAACGATACTTACTCGACTATTCGCCTCATCTCCCATGAGCTTGATGCCGACATGTGCAGTGGTGCCAGCGTTGAACCTAGCACTCGTATGCACAGCCACCATGTAAGGATATTGATCCTCAGGGAAATTGTCTTCCAGCACAACAACTTGTCCCTGAAGCAAACAATGTACAACACTTGACTTGGTTGTCAGCCAGGGCCGCAGTGGGTACGTGCCCAAGTGCACAAGACGAATGCAGCAGCAACATTTTATTGGAAACGAATTGTGAAAATGTAAACATTAAATTAATAGTTAACTAACAATTTATAATATTTATCACAGTTAACTAGTGATTTTGTTGTACTTTGGTCAACTTTCCGTCAGTCTGAACCTACATGGAAAGGTAGGAAATGGCATCTCATAGGTGGACATTGTACTGTCAGTCAGTTGGAATATGCATGTAGGTGTCGGACAGAGGTTTATGTAAAAATAGTGTTAAGGCAGACCCCTAGCGTGTTTTGTTGTTACAGCTGGAAAAAGTGGGGCATGATACAAGGGGGAGATCATGGGGGTCATGACATCCCCCCCAAAAAAAATATCCGCCCCAGGCCACCGCAAACCGCTGATGTGTATGTACTTCTCTATTTACTCAAATGTATATTTATTCACACAATACACTTGGTAAAATACTCACACTAGATAAAAAAAGCGCCAGTTATTGTACATACTAATTACAAAATACAAAACAAGAACTTAATACTAAATTACATATTTTAATGATTGAAACAAAGAAACTATTATATTAAGTAAACCTATTTGAAGGAGTCATTTTGGGGTTTAAGTAGTAATAATTTTGTAATGTTGCAACATAAAAAAAATCACAACGATATGGCATCAACTGTAACTAATTGGAAGTATTACAAAAATAGCATCATAATCATTGAATACTGTGTATTAATATTAATTAATTATGTTATCTGCTGACCTTATACCGGTCAATACCGTCCTTGTATCTTCCCCATAACAGAAGCATTAGATAGATGATGAAGAGGATTATTACAAACACAACGACCAGAGGGTTTTCCAGGACTGTCAGGAACAACTTGGCATCATCGATGGGATTGATGCTCTGCGGAGGGACGGGGAACGCCGCGGCAAATATCGACAGGTGATTGCATGCACACACTGTCTCGTTGGCGGATGTCGCATCACTCACCTAAAAAATCATGAACAGTTTACATAAAGGAAGCCCCACTGGGCATGGTAAATATCCAGTAAAAGTAAGCAAAGAACTAAACTTGTCATTTGTTCTTAATTTGTGAAGCATATGAACTTTCCTTCTAATTATGAGCAAAACATATAAAATGTAAGTGCAATGGGCCATTTTTTTGAAAATTGATTCCTAGGTATTAAATACATGAAGGTAAAAAATATAATATATCAGTGTTCAAATAAACTGCACTTTTCAGTAACCGGTTATATCCTTAAAAACAGGATATTGAAAGGTAAAGTTTATTTTATCACTGATGAATTAAACGTCAATAGTAGTGGCGAAAGGGGACTTCCGGCCCATTTGATTTACAGCTTCTGGTCACGTGACTTTAATGACGTAGCTGTGGTGTTATACACCAGTCCACAATCAGTACATGTACAACAGTAGTGATGATAGTAGCGGTTTGTTTGTTTTACCGTAGTTAGATGTGTGAAATCTAGCGTAAATATCGTATCTAGCGTATCGTATAGTATCGTATATCTATATCGGTTTTTATCAAATGATCTGTTTAAATTGTCATATGGAAAGAATTGTGAGCTTAGGTATAGTTTACAATTTTTAAGTTTACAATTATCAAACGATGTCGGATCAGCTGTTATTTTTCTTCTTCTATCTGTTTGTAATCCAAATATAACATATCTAGGTTTTTCCAAGTTTGTTGAAGTCTTTATAGTCCATGTACATCACTCCGTTTCGGGTAGAATAGGATATTCGTGTAACTCCCAGCTTCTAAATGCTAAAACTATATCGCGGTTTGCCTTTAATTATCTCAACAAGGTAATCTTGTATTCATTTGCAAGTTTTAGGTGTGGTACCCTCCAAACGATCTTCCTTAAGGTTTCGCCCTACCTGCCTTCCGCACGCTAAAGTAAGGGTTTTGCATCTCCCACATTGTAGGCTCAATTGTTAACCAATTAAAAATAATGTGTTGTTATTTCTTTCATTAAATGTTGATCTAGAGATCATACGATTTAAAAATCGTTTTTTTTTTATTCAAAATAAGCAGTAGGCCATTAGTAAAGTTTCAAATTAAGCGTTTTTCTAAAGCTTCCTAACGTAAAGAAAATAAATATTTTTGAAAAAATGAATTTTACAATCTCTAGATTGGAATCTGAAAATGTGAAACTGCAAATAGTTTGGTAGAAATCTGTAAAATAACAGTGCAATCGAGGAGAACAAAATGGTCTTCAAGCGTAAATATGCATGGCCCTGCTTGTTGGAGGCGCCGGCGCGGCGCTGAACAACAATCATTCAGTCTGGGGTAGGGCGCACCCTTAAATCCAACTTACAGTCCAGAGTCGTTTCAGTTGTTTTTCCTGGAGCTAATATTACATCTTTATCATTTGAAGCTCTTAAAATAACCAATTCTTGTTTTCCATTAATTAATATTTTATTGTTATCCTCTGCAAAACCTAACAATAATTTTATAGGTATGGAAAAGTTGAAATATCCCTTGTTATCGGGTTTTATAGTGGATGAATCTTGTTGTAACCAATCCAGTGACTGTTAGCAGGTTTTTCTCGTTTGGTGTTATGGAGAATAATCATTTTAATGTACTGGCTATTCCAACCTTGTTTGTAGAGTACACAGTAACACCTGAAATTTCATACCTTATTTCATCAAAAAGAAAAGTCAATGGGTTATTAATAAACGGTATAGTTGTTCCTTCAGTTCCATCTTTCTTTGTGACTTCTCCTTCGATGTATAAATAACTTTCGGAAGGTAAAGTGTAAATTTCTTGTTGTTGCATAGGAATACTGATTTCATCGTTATTGTTTAATTTCGATGAAGCGTAAGGGTTGTGGGTGTGATACTCCTTTTCCCACAAGGTCTCATCGAACGTTGGCCCGTGCGCTATAACCAGAATATCCATTGTTAATAACTTTAAAACTAATATCTTTTAAAAATCGAATGTTTTCACTTGTTAACTCTTCTGACGCTGATACGCTACTAAGCTTTTTATCACTTACTCGTTCCTTTTTAAACTTCAATCCCATCTTTTAGAAAATTGATCTTATATGTATTCTTTCAGTGACAGTTTCACCTCTAAAGTCACCTATGTAAGCGTCTTGATCTAATACGGTCAGAACAATGTCTTAGATGTAACTGGTGTTCAAAGGTAGATACACTAGGATTTGTGGTCTTTCAATTATTTCAAATCCTGGAGGCACAGATGGGTAAAATGTATGCAATATGTGTCGATTTTTACCCAGTATGTACGACCCTTGTATAATGTTACAAGTGATATCAATTGTATTCAATGTAAGTATGCTTACAGTATTTAAAGTTGTATGCTTCACATTTATTTCTAATATTGGTGTTGTAGAAGGAAATCCTAATAATCCTCCAACTGAATGTGTTTTCCTAAAATCTATATAATACTTTGATTTAATTTCTGTTTTTAAATTATTATTATTTCCTTCTATAGTAATATTATCTCCTCCCAGCTTATCTTGTATTACCTTGCATGTATCATCTATTTCATTAGAACCCGTGGATAGAGCAGCTTCGTTAAGCTGGAGGAACTTTCCCTTTGCATTCTTTGCTTTATAGTAGTGAAGTTTATTATTCACGCCTTCAGTAATGTTTGGTTTAGAAGCAGCTGTCAAATCTAGTAATGCTGCTTCCCATTGTTTTTCTTTATTTAAACTTAATGCGGGGAATAAAGTGCACCGCAAGGTTGACGTTGTACCAGTCAAATAGAACGTATATGAAGATATCTTAAAGCTTACTGACACTTTTTGCTAAAATATCCAAACTTAAATGTCCGCAGATATAGGTATCGTCAGGTTGCACCCTCTCTTTTCTGTATAAAACTTGTTTAGCAGAACGAAAATACTTTTGAAGTTCTTTTGGTGGTGGTAATTTACCAAAACGGTCAAAATAGTTTACTGTTGAACCGAGCTTTTTATAACATACCCATTGTGTACCCGGTCCCTCACTCATATATATATTTACCATACCGCTCTCATCTTTCAACATTGCTGATGGTAAATTATCTTTCATAAACACTCCTCTGAATAACGGTATCTTTAAACAATAAACATATCTAAAAATATCTTGGTTACTTAATGCACGATTAGGAACTATTAACTGTTTTCTCATATTTAATATGCACGATACTGTCTTAGGTAAAGTCTTTGTCTTTTTTTCTCATGGATTATATTGATGGTTTGACTCTTTTAGTAGAACGTTTAGTCCTTCTTTTAATTCTTCCTCCTAGTCTTCAAGTTGGTTTTCTCCTACCCATCTTCTCTTTTTCCGTCCACCACCAATTGCTGTTTTTGTTTTCATTGCTGCTGTTACTGCTACTGCTGCCGCTCTTTTGCCAAGACTAACGTGACTCACTTTAACTCTTTCTCGAGCTTTTTTCGCAAGTATTTTAAAAGCCACTGATCTGTGAGCAGAATCACTAAAGTTTGAATAGGCTATATCGTGCTCTGTTCAAGCCTGATCTAATTTATTGATTCCCGGATCTCCTCTTGTCAATATTTTTTTAATTTAGTTCCAGGTCCACAATATTGATAAATGACAGGTAGATGAAGTTCGGGTCTATGGATTTATTAACTATAACTGAAGTTTTCCTAGGTTTTCCTAGCAAGTTTAGTGTTTAAGAGACAACACCGCCTCCTTTCGTTATTGAATCTCAATGAGAACTAACATTGCTCCTTTTACCAATTGATATTTATACCTTTTTCAGGTGACGGATTAACAAAGAATAATCCTTTCTATACTTTAGCATCCATGATATACACCGTCATCGTTCGATTATACCTCTATTTAATAATTCAGTAATTTAAGCAAAACATTCGTTTTAAGACATGTGTGACGCGCTTCTATTGCTTCATGTATCAACCGCATTCTATTTAATAATTTATTAACATCATTATAATACATTATATTTGTATTACAAGTATTTTTTAATAATCCTTCTCAAGAAATTGTTTTCTCATTTACCTTTTTTCCTTTTAGTATAAAAAGGAGTAACTTCTTCAGTAGACATAAACCCCTTTTTAGTTTTTTTCAGATTTGTTGGAAATAACTCTGAAATAATGTTCCTATACTTTATAGATTGATTTATATGTATTAAAGATGTTGGTTTATGATTATTCCTATGAGTATTTGTATCTAGACATATACCTATAAAAGTTACCAAGTCTCGTGTAGTATATTTGACAGGTTTGCTTTTAAAAATAAATTCAAACAATCCGTTTGTTCTTTGTACTTTTGACCATTTATAATTATATTATCCTGCTCATCCACATCTCCTGCTATCAAAAATCATTGCACCTTCTCCTTCCAGCCTAGCTCCGTATACATGATGATTTATATTAGGTATAGTAGACTGTAATTTCTTAATACATATTTTCTACCAATATCACCTTTAAACTGAATATCTAAACCCAACCTGCTAATATCTGTTGGGCCATCCTTTTGTACCTCTTCTTCTTCTTTTTCCTCCTAACTTATATTTTTACTCTGTTTGTATTGTATTTCTTCCGGTTCATCTTCAGTTTCTTCAAGTTATTCTTCAGTTTCTTCAAATGCTTCAGTTTTATCATCAGATTTTAAAAAGGATCAAATTAAATCCCCTTCTGAAACATTTCCGAGTTTTTGAGATACTTCTCTTAAAGGATCAATATCTGTTTTAAATGTTGTTTCAAGAACCTTATATTTCTCACTAATCCCTAGTCTTAATGCCCTGATTTTACTTCTAATAGAATCGCTTAGCGATTTAATCTCTTTTACCAACTTTCCTTGTTTAACCATTTTCACCCAACGGAAACCTTGTTCATAATGCAAATCTATCTCTATCGCTTTATCTTTTGGTTATATAAGTTATGTGTTCAGTTATTATTTCGTAAGATTTTCGTTTTAGGATTTATAAAATATCTTCTTACTATATTTTTTCGGGTCAAATCATTCTTCTTACTTTCTTTAATTTTATATGCAGCCAAATCATTATAGAAATCAAAATCATTGCACTTAAAACTCGTACAAAATAGTTCATATTTGACGATCTTTCAGACTGTAAAGATTGCAAATTTATAGCATAATTTGTATCTTGAGGATCATTTACATACCTTAAATGTCTTTTATTAATATTATAGTCGCCCTCTGGGGTAAGAGGATGACCGGTGTACGCTTCTTTGTCATTTGTTCTTGATCTTACACTGAATTCGGTATAGCGTCCGAACCTGTCCACACTAATTTTACAAATGATAAAGTCCTTATGTACGAGAATATATATATTTTTTATACTTTCCATTTTACCACTTGATCACTTTCTGTAGTTCTCAAAGGGTTACCATCAGCATCAACTAATACACCATCTGTTATTCTTCTATATACATTGTTTTCTGGTATATATGGTCTATTGCCTACTTAAATCCGCTTACAGATGTGGGATCACCAACCAACAAATAACGATTGTACACCATCAAATCAAATTCTAAACCTGCATATTTAAATATGCAAATATCATCCATATATACTCCCAATGGTAAATTCCTTATGAATTTATCTTCAGCATCCCATCATTTTTCGGTTTTATTAAACATTATTACGATGTACTCTTTATCCCCCTGTTTAATTATGCTTTTCTCACCCTTTGTTAATATTCGACCCACCACTGCTACATTTGTTGGCAATACACAATCTTTTGTATTTGTTATTTATTTACTGATAGCATTAACTTATTCCTCTTTAATGTAATAGTCTGACTTTTTGTAATACAAACATTACCACTTACACAATAGTTAACATTACCCAACTTTTTATAGTTAAAATTCCATTCACCGATATTTTATTTGGGCATTTGTGAGACACATACAGCATCATTAGTACTTTTACCAAAAAATGTATTTATAATTTTTGTTTTTTTTACCATCCCACTCATTTTCTGTGGATTCCTTATTTTCTTTGGATTCTAAAAACTCGTATTTGTTATCACCCTGTATTAACAAACCATCCTCATAATTTAATATTTTATCAACAACTGCTACGTCACTTGGTGAGGTTCCCGCTAAAATGTTTGTTAATTGCTTATTTTTACCATCAAACTTAAGTTCATTCAATGTTATACTCTGATGTTTTGTTACACAATCATTATCATCAACAGCGGGTTTAACATGAACTAGTCTTTTATTTTCAAAATCCCAATATCCTTTACTCTTTGTTGGTATTTGAGAAACATTTACAGCATCACCGCTTTCTTAACCATCCTCCAGATTACTAATTGTATGGTAAGTAGCATACCATATGTCTTCTTTCAATTCTAAGAAATTATATTTATTATCACCTTGTACAAACTTGACTCTCTGTCTAGTTAGTGTTTGCCCCATCACAGGTACTTTGTCTGGTTGTTGTTCAGCTTGTAGTATATTATTTATTTTACGTTGTTTACCATTCCACATATTATCTTTCAACTCTAAACATGCATACTTCATTTTCCTTGTATAAAATTATCTCCTTGTCTAGTTAGAGTCTTTCCCAATCTAGAGACTAAATATATTTTTGTTACTGAATCTTGTTCTTTTTCTGGATTACCGATTTTTGCAATTCTATGAGTCTTTGCATCGTACACATCTCCCTTAAGTTTTAAGCTTGTTGATATTTCCCATTGTAAAGTTTTTAAATTTATAGCGTCACCACTATCTTGAGGATCATTAACATACTTTAATTACTAATGTTATAGTCGCCCTCTGGTGTAAGAGGCAAACCGGTGTGAGCCTCTTTATCATAAAATCTTGATCTTACACCGGATTCGGTATATCGTCCGAACTTATCCACACGACTGCATCACCGATTATGAAACCATTTATATACGTTACAAAATAAAGGTCAATTTAGCAATTTTATCTAATAATATGTATTTATGTTATTGAATTAAAACAATTCGATCTAATCTCAATCTATATCTACCATTTTTAACACTTAGTTCCTTATCATTCACCAGAAATCTATATTTAACTTCCCATGCTTTACTACAAATGTGTTTTAACCTATCAAACGACATATCAGCACCAACATGATAGTGGTGTATATGTTTTAAATTCTTATCGTCTTGTTTAAAAATAACGATATTATTTGTGTTATCCCTAATTAATTAATTGTTTTGGAATTTTGCTATATGTTTGACCAATGAAAATACAGTCTATATTGTGATTTCCTCCATTGCGAAATAGTTTCTAATGGTGCCATGACTTTCACAAGAGACATCATAAAAAATAAAGACTAAGTAAGGCTTTGCTTCATTCGGCTGCAACATTTTATCACTTGCATCAAATTTGAAGAAATTTACTTCCGGTACATCAGATAAAATGTTATCTAATAACTGATATTTTGGTTGGAGCAGAGACTTTGAAAAATGTTTATATTATTAAACTTTAATCCGTTAGGATTAGTTATTAAATTAAACACTACATTTGTTTTCCCACAATTTGAATTTCCACTCACTATACACCTTACGCTGTCTGGTAATAAGTTTTCATGTTTCCCTTCTTCATGTTTTACACTATCCACAGTTAATTCGACTGTATTCGCAATGTTAAGATAATCCTTGAGTTTTATAATCTCCATGTCAGCACTCTTCGACGGTTAACGTGATACTAGTGAAATCCTATAGAAGATCTTACATAGGTACCCACGAGTCAGCACCTTTATAAAAACCCAACCAGTTCACCAATACTTGATTTTTCTTTCGTTTTAAAATCTCTTACACAAGAAAAACATCTCCAACAGTAGACTTTAACATTTCATGCCCGTAAAAGCCACCTTGTAAAAGTTCTCCTTTATAATCCTTAAGTATATAACTTTCTGGATATGTCGGTTGTACTCTATATACAGTGAAAACTTCATTAGTCCAGTTGGGTAAGTATTTCTTAATAAATACTCCTTTATATTTTCTAATATGAACTTTATCCTCCACGTTGAATTTTCATGGTAATCTCTTTTCCACTTTTGGTTTGGTGTTCTTTTTAATATTTTCCAAAACTTGTTTGGAGTTCATTTTAGTCACCTCAATCGGTTTCATCCAGAAAGTTCTATGAAACTTTATCTTATAATCATGTAATAATTCGAATATGTCATACCACACGTGGGAACCTCTATTTGAAAAATATTTATACATCACTGCTTTTAAAGTTCTGTTGAACCTTTCGATAATAGCTGCTTTCGTTTCAGATTTCGTAGAGTAATGGTTTACATTATATTTTTTCATCAGCTTTGAATAATCTATATTAAAATATTCTTTTCAGTCGTCAGTTTGTAAATGTTTTATAGTGTTTTATCTCTACGTATAGCTATTTCCATTGCTTTTGTCACGCTCTGACCTGTTTTTTCTTTTATTTAAATAGCATCTGCAACTTTTGTAAAACAGTTTATCACTGTAAGTATAGATTTAAATCCTTTGTTTATTTTACTGTAAGGTCTCATTTAAATTAGGTCTGCTTGATAAAGATCATTTATACCTTTTATAACATTATTTCTTCTTGGAAAGTGCATCCTTGCAGATTTATGAAGCTCGGCAACAATTTTACTCTTTATATCCATATTAGTTGATGATTCTAACAGTACCTGTAGAGGAGAATTAATTATTGCTTGTATATACTCGATGTTAATAGTTCAAGGTCATCCAAAAATGGTGAAAAAAGGGGGAACACAGCAAAATACTGCTGTGTTCCCCCCTTTTTATGGAAAGGAAAAGGATTTAGGACGATGAAAGGGGTTCTCGTCAATAGAGTTGAGGGAATAGGGGCCAAATGGTAAAGTGTGTATGATGTCTGGAAAAATGTGTCGTTTGTCGTTATTAGAGGAAAGTGTTTTTTTAAGTTCTGTTAGGCTGTCCAGCTGATGGTTAAAACTTCTGATTGTAATTATTTTTGCTGTCATAACTTTATTTTCAAATAAATATTGGTGTTCGAAGTGCACCTTAATTTTTAAATATAAATTCTTTACACCTTTAAATTTCTTAATAAAGCTACTCTTCTTTTCTTCTTCTTCATTATACAGTTTCAAAGAATGTAGTTTAGACATAAGTGAAACAATCTCTACAAGTAGAACACCATTACACTCATCCTAGAATTTACCTAGTACTTTTTTCTTTCTGTCGTTATCATAGTTGGGATGATCTTTCGGGTAGTCGGAGAAATCAAAGTCGTTCTTGTAAATAAATGTACGTAAATCTTTATACATATCCAGTGTTAGTGTGCGATATATAAAAGCGTCAGTGTCCATATATGTAATACAGATATTCTCTCTCCCGTAGAACACGACCATATTATTATAGTGAAAGTCGTACATATATGTTTTAGAAATATCAAAGATTGACATCCTTTTGAAAGGCTGATGTAGCTGCTGCTCTTCTGGTAGTATTCGAATCAATGTAGGAATTCAGCCAGCTTGATTAATTAAATTCCAAAACTCTATGAATCTTTGTTTTATGTAATCCCAATTCGATAGCTTGTTGAACAGCCCAAAACTGAGCTACATATTGTTGTTTGTTACTTAAAGTTAACGTTAATTTATGATGTTTTCCAGTTGTAGAAACCTCTGTTTTTGCAAGGAGTGGAAGATCGTAATGAAGCACGTGTAAGCGTTTGGGATATTAAAAGTTGCAATCCAAAATGTATCCAGTGTCTCCATGTTTATGAATTTGTAAAACATCGCCAAAAGAGTCTGGATCAACCCATTTAAAATTGTCAAATGGAAGTGCGTTTGACATAGCCAATCCATACAAATTATTGGCATCGAAATGTCCTAAGTATACCGATGGTTAACCTTCATCATAGTCGGGAAGGTATTTGTTGTTGGCTTTAAAACTTTGAGTCAACCGCCTCTAACTCCTGTATATCTGTTAAAAGCTGTTGTTTGCATTTTGTTTCTTTTAACATAGCTTGCAAAGCTTATCCTGGAGAAGTATACGAGTGTAAAGGGTCCAAACTATATGCAGCAAAACGAATGTTTTGAAACTCTTCAATCACATCGCAAAGTAGAGTGACATCAAGTTTCACATAAAAGACTGATATGAAGGTTTTCATATCCATCTCGTTCCATAATCGACATGCGTGTTGATAATCTTCAGGTTCTATTTCTGTATCATTAAGTTTGTTCTTGAATTTTTCAGGTGTAGGAAGTGATGTTTCGTCAAATCTATGTAGTCCATCGATGTAATTATAGGGGAAGACTCCTTCTCGAAGAGCTAAATCCATTTTGTCATTAGGTAAAATTGTGCTTGTTTCAATCAAATATTCTCTTCTTAAGTTTTTAGTTAATCTCATAAGACTAAAAGGAATAAATCTTAAAGAATCAACAAATCTTAGTTTTATTTTGCCAAACTTTATAGAAAAACGTATAAATTTTTCCATAGTTGTAGCCAAAACATCTATTACTCCATCATCTCTTTCTAACTCCGGAATTATGGATCGAGAGACATAACCACTAAGATTGTGCATAACAACTGGAATAAAAGATGGAAGTTTTAGTTTAGGTTGCAAGCGTTACAGGCTGCACCTCTGTAAGCTCCTGTGAGATAATCATGGTCACGAACTTTTAAGTTATCAAGTGTAAATGTGTTATTGCACAAATAACATGTTGTTGCCGAAGCATATTGTAATTCATCTTTTTCCATAGGTGTCATCAGTAACACGTTTCTATACATTTCCTCCACTTTTCCAGCAATGGTGTACAATTCATCAGCAAAGTATCGAGCTGCTTCTTCACCACAATAAATCTTTGGTGTAGTCTATAGTTCATATTTACAGATATGTTCCTCAGAAAGAGTTGATTTTATGATTAAACAATAACTGTTTAGTGTATGCAGTTGATATTTGCTTCTTCTTGTAACTTACTCTTCTTGGAGTTCAATTGGAATTAAAGTTGTTTCGAAATCAGCATTCAAAACAACTGGAATACGGTATTGTTGATTTACTTTATCAAATTTGACGTG
Source organism: Allygus modestus (assembly GCA_963675035.1). Classification (NCBI taxonomy): domain Eukaryota; kingdom Metazoa; phylum Arthropoda; class Insecta; order Hemiptera; family Cicadellidae; genus Allygus; species Allygus modestus. Next base: position 119,201,562 of record OY776116.1, read on the forward strand.
AATTCTGCTAAGAGGTGGAAATTTAATTCTCATCACATGGTTTCCACTACATAACTTTTGATTTTCTAATAACCATTATGAACCTCCCCTTCTTAATGGTTTGCTTACATGACAAAAACATATTTTACAAATGGGTTTCTCACCGTGTTTTTTATATTTGTTTAGTAACAAGAGCTTGAAAATTGTTAATACATACATAGTGACTTATATCTCCTTTTGTGATTAATAGCAAATCTGTATGGTTTTTGCGTTCATTTGTTGCTATACGCAAAGGATACGCATTGTTTGAAGAATCTAATCCAAAAATGTTGACAGAAGCTGCAGGAGTTTGTTTTTCAAATTGTGATACATCTTTAATTGCAACAGGGTATGTTTATGTTTATGTGTTTTTGAAGGGACGGATTCAGAGATCCAAAGATTCAAAGATCCTCACATGACAACCGAAGCTTATTGTTTGTTCCTAGTACGTTAGTTCGGCAAACTAATGCCCGCACCCTTTACGAGATCCAGGAGATTTTACCAATACTAATGTCCCTTTCATCACCTGGTTGCTTACAACCAAACAGAGCCCTTCTCCTAGCCCCAAGTCTCTCGCAATCCAGTATGATGTGCTTGGCATTCTCTTCATACTGATTGCAGAGCCTACACACCTGACTTTCATTTCTGAGTTCAAGAGTGTGGAGATGTTTCCTGAAGTGAAAGTGTCCAGTTATCAAAGCAATCAACTGCTTAACCCGACCTCTGCCCAACCTCACCAACCAGTTAGTCAAGTAAGAGCTAGTGTCTTCTAGCAGCCTTTTGCCAAGTGCTTGGCCAGTGTAACCTTGCCATTCCTGGTGATGTAATTCCCTGAACCATTTGTTTAATGTGTGAAAAGCAGTTGTTTTGCTTATGCCACAGCTTGGCTCTGGACCAAAGAATGACATACCGGAACTTTTTTTGCAAGCTTATCTGCACACTCATTGCCACCTATGCCTACATGGCCAGGTACCCAGCCAAGATGCACCGAGTTGCCTGTTAAGAGTTTGCTGAGTGTGTTGCAACAGGGTAACTCATCCCCTAAAAATTATATCTATGTTCAACTTCTTCATATTCCCTATTTGGTCTTTCCTTATGAGCTTTTACATATTTGACCAACATTGCATATTTAAAACATTCAGTATCTTCATTTTTTACGTTGATACAAGATTTGGTATTCTTAATTTTTACCGGTAGAGGGATGTAACTACTTTCTCTTATACCATACCCGTGTTTATGTACTCTTACGTCCAGGCCAGTTATGCTTAATAAACTCCACCCTGAACCTCTTCCTTAATGTTCTTGTAGTTTTGTTAGAAGTTCATCCAAACATTCAAACAGTAATATCCCCGTCACTAACTTTAATACGAAAAACCCATCGGTATTACTACTTGGAGGGGTTTCACTATCAACAAGGTCCATTTCCTCCAAACAGAGCAATTGTTGATGAAACTCTGAAAGATCATCAGTCAACAGCTCGATTTGCTCCATCTCTCCAATATTCGGTTCACTGGTGGCTAAATACTTACAAGTTTAAGAACACTAAAAGATTCGTTATCTTCCATTTCTGAATCATCTTCTTCATTTTCGTTAATCTGTAATGGAATATTGTGTATAATTTCTAAGATAGTATTCTTAGAAGAAAAAATTTTGTCTCTGGGAGCCATGTTAGAAGAATGGTTTTACCACAGTAGGGGTGTACAGTATACCCCTACTTACCACTGGTGAGAAACCTCCTTTTATACCCAATTCAGGTGTGTGTGGGGGAAGGAGGGCGGGTGTAAGTGGTGGGGGTGCATGTGATAGGCAAGAGGTGTTTTATCTAACAAATTAATACTATCCACAAATTTTCTAAATTTTGGAAGTGTGTCAAGGTCACCTGGACATACTACCAAAACGGGGAATAGAGGAGTAAGTGGTTCTCACTTAGACCTCAAACTGATCTATTCCCCGCTCTGTTTATTTAACCTTCTCCCCTTTTTATTGATTCAACAAAGGTTTCGTTTAATATAAAATGTTATGTTGATGATCCATCTCTGCCGGAGTAATCTTGCCATTATACCCAACATTCTACGTAACAATAAATTATCTGGGTAGTCTGTTTTCCATGCTTCCTGTTCACTATCAAACACTGGACTTATAAGCTTCAGCATATACAAATCACAAATAACCTCACAATCGAGAAACCTTTACAGTAAACTTCTCAAAGCAATTAATCGATCAACATTTTCAACCTTTCTCCTTACTACTAGTGTTGCTGCAGGGATAAGGAGCGTTATACAGAGCGGATGTACTCATTTTTAGCAGAATTATTTTACCAGTCATGGGGAGCCCCTTTTACACTTGATTTAAGTGTTCGGAGTTAGTGGTGGGAGTATAAGGGCTAGGGTAGGGATATTGTTGTAAGAAATAAATAGGTATTTTATTATTTTACCAAGTCCCAAGGTCATCTTAACATAAAAACGGGGAATAGAGAAGTAAGTGGTTCTCACTTTAACCGCAAACTGATCTATGCCCCGCACTTTATTTCAAAAGTCTTTAATTTGATTAAAATGTTTATTCGTCCTGGTCCTCATCAAGAAGGAAAAGTTGTTTATATGCTGAGGGTTCTTCATCAAAATGGTGTTGAACGGCCAGCTCATCCTCTTCTACAAAAATTGATTCGAACGGTTGAGAGGCGTTTAACATTTCTCTAAGGATTGAGGGAGCCAGCGGTTCTTTGGATAGTTGGGGTGCCGGTTCTTAGAGCTGTGACTGAAGAATTTTGATATAATCTATAGCAATTTCTATAGTGGTTCTTCTTGAATAATTTGGTTGCGCGAATTGTAAATTGCTTCTTAATACCTGATAACCGTCATTAAGTCTCGTCCTTTTTTTCGCTCTCTAGCATTCTTTTTTTGATTTTAACAGATCTTGAGTTCTTCTTCGAGTTGGATGTGTTTGCTGAGGTATCCATAGCTGACTTATAAGTATATTCCGCAGTGTTCTGCTTAAATACCCGCTTACTCCCACCACTATAGTTAACCTCCCCATTCCGAACATTATTTTGGACTTAGTAAAATATCTCCAAGTCCAAGATCTAGGTCAAGGTCGTTGTAACATTTAAAAAAGTGTGGACAACCCATTTGCAATCTGCAGCATATGCCACAAAATTTAAATAGGTTGTCCACACTCTTTTTAATTTTGAAAAATTTGACTATGAAAATCTTTTTTCTTTTGTTTACTGTAATGTTTTCCACACAGTGGTGTCTGAATCACTTCGGATTAGATAGTGCTTTTTGGTAGGATGTGATGGGTGGCGAATACCTTTAGGTAATCTTAAAATGTAAAATTGATCTGTGCATTTTAACATCAGCATTAAAAATCCCATTACTTTAACTAAAACGTATTGTTTATTTTTAAAAAGCCTATTAATCCGAGTTTTCGAGCGTTTCACTGTTGGATGTGGTGAAGAAAGAGAAACGGTACTCATGTGTTTTCGTTTTAAATGAAGACTGTTTACTTCTTCATTTAAAACACATGATTTAGCACAACTTTCACCTTTCTTTGCACCTTTTTTGAAACTGTAGTTGCATTGTTATGCACTTCCTTCTCAAAGATTTTATTTGTTAAAATTTCTCTGAAGGAGATTGTTTATTTATGCAGATTACTGAAGGACGAGGAGCTAAACTTGCAGAAGGTGTAGTGTCAATTGAAAGTCTGGTGGGGATCGTAAACATTTTGGAGCTCGATGATGACAAACTTGACCTTTGTGATGAAGGACTTTACCTTGATGATGAAGAAGATGAAGAAGATGAACTTGAAGATGAAGAAGATGAACTTGAATATGAAGACTCATCAAGAACTGCATTGGATGGTGTTGGTGGAGAATCAGTAGTCTTCTCTGGGAGAAGAATGGGTGGTATTGATGGAGCATCACTAGTCTTCTTTGGGAGAACAGTGGGTGGTGAAGAATCACTCACCTGTTTTGGGAGAATCAATGACATTACCAGAGCCTGGCGAAGTATGAATGGAACAAGAGAAATCGAGTTTAATGGTACAGAGTTGAGGTTGATGGTACAGAATCAGAAGAGTTAGAAGAAATTCTAATGGAGGGTTTAAACTTCATCCGTCTTGTCACTTTCCTGATGTGCGTCATGGTTCAGAGCGTGAGCTAGCACAAGCAGCAGAATGTTTGTACAGTGATTTGTAACATTTTTTTATACCCAAATGTAAGTGGAGAGGGGGGGTGAATGTTAGGGAAGGGATATTCTTGTAAGAAATAAATATATCTTTCAATATTTTAGCAAACGAACATTTTCTAAGTCCCAAGGTCATCTGAACAAGTTGCTAAAACGGGGAATAGAGCAGTAAGTGATTCTCACTTGGACCACAAACTGCTCTATTCCCCGCTCTGTATCAGAGGAAGAGAATTACAAGCAATAATTTTGATAACGGAACATTAATCTATACTAGAAAAATAAAAGGCTCCAAAAAGAAAACAAATACAGATATTTAAACAAACTGATCAATTAGGGTTAATTTTACAAAGACCAACCAAGTTCGGTTTTACAAAGGATAACAGCATACTGAAACCCAGTCGGACTTTGGTCAGTAACGGGTGCCAGGCTACTGCGAACAAAAGTTTTGACCCCAACTTAACATTCTTAATATTCACCAAAGTTTCTCATGCATGAGGGTTAAGATAGGTAATGTCAACCGGTTTGCAGGGCCGTATTAACAAGGCCGGTTTTCAGGGCCAAACTGTTTTGTAAGGGGTTAGGAAAGGGTGTATTTGAGAAATACATTATATTATTTTGATAAAAAAACCTTGATATAAATAAAGTTTTGCTCAGATTTAAAGCGTGTAAGAAAGTACATATTTTATTATTGAATAAAACACTTAAAAAACCAACACCAAAAATAATTACAAACACCAACACTAACTACATTGAATAGTAGCAAATCACGTGCGATAATCTAACAAACTAACATGCTTAACAAACTAACATGTTAAGGTAGAATCTTTAGTACACAGGGGTACCACCTCTATACCAAATATGCTATTACAGACAACTAAGGTAAGCAGCTAGCTAGGTTGTCGGCCTGAGACTGTGTGACCTCTGCGGTCATTTCCCGCTTTTATAGCCGAAAATCCGTGGTGGGGGTAAGTGGTGGAGGGAAGGGGGGGGGCTTTGAAAATATATTAATCCGACGCTATAAAGTGCACACTGATATAAGTTCATAAAATGGGTCAAGGTCAAAGTAAATCTATTTGTAAAATAGCAAAGCATTTATCTTTGATGTTTTACTTTTGAAAGGATTTCAAGAAAGCTCTAAGTTCAAACAAGGGATGCTGTTATCCGTTTCACACAAAATTCATTGTAATTTTTTTATAAAATGGAAAATTTCCATGTTAGATGGTGATTGCCATATCATCAAAAAACAATACATATCACTTCTGTGTAATGGTCTAAGTTCCATCTCTACTTTTAATTTAATACCTCGATATTCATAACCAAGGATTGCCTGAAATGCTTCTGACAATGCAAGATCAGAAGGAACAAGCCAAGTGTTTACACCTAAAGCTTCCATAGCAATATAATAATATTTACTCCGTTGTCGCAGTATATAAAACATTTCCCCCTCCATGTTTTTTCTTTGTTACTACAACATTTGTGTCGACCTTTTCCGCATGAAATATCTCTAAGTCCAAAGAGCTCTAAATATCTCTAAATCAAAACATCTCTGGGGTTACCTTCCAGCTTTGTAACCATGTGGAATATTTTCTAAGTCTTAAGGTAGGTCAAGTTAATGTTAATAATAAATAAAAGGATTAAGTGTTAAGCAAACATTCAATAAACAAAATGATTATAAAACATTTAGTCTAAAGCAAACCGTTAGTATACTGGTTTATTATAATGCATTAACAAGCGTTATGTGTTAAGCAAACATTAAACTACACAAGCACAACATTAAACTAAACATGAAAATGCGCATAATCTATTAATTGCACGTGGGGCCCAACGCACACTTAACACACCTACGCTGCAGCAGAATGCAACCCAGTCGGGCGTTGGTCAGTAACGGGCTGCAGACTACTGCGAAGAGAGCGGAGGCTCAAGCTCTTTATGTACACCATTCCCACCCAAGTGACCCTGACCTTTGCCGACGGGGGGGGGTGTGATCGTCTGCTGACGGGGGGACCTATGTAAACCGGTCTAGGTCATGCTGGTTCTAAGCCAGTCCCAGCTTTCTAACCATATATGGATAGGGTAAGGTTTCACTTTGCGACCTCCTTTATTCCGTCTGCCACCTCATTCCAGTTTCAACCAGTGACAAGTAAACTCCTCGTGCTCTCCACAGCTCTCTCGTTCCCTCGCTTTCATCATGACTACACCATTGAATAATGAGAAACTTCAAAGGATCAAGGAGTCCTTAAAGAAGACAGCACAAAAAACCAGCGGGTTCAAAAGACCATCTTCTTACAGAATGAGGATAAATAATATTTTTAGAAACCATCCTCTATACTTTGATCAAGGTTCTTCATCATCATCTACTATAACACCATCACTCCGTCCAAGGTTCTTCATCATCTGTTAAAACACTCCATCATGAAGAAAATAAAGAAGATAGAGACCTTGACCATTGAACGATTGGTAACACCGAATGAAATTACAAAAACGAAATTTAAGAACTTAAGACGAAGATTTGCATACAGAGTGGTAGCAAAGAACCACAACAACAATTATTATTTATCTTCCGATGGAGTTATTTTCGAGGTCAACTTACCAAACTCAATTCCATCACCACCGGAAGTACCTTATGCGTGGAAAAAGAAGAGAGCGGAGTGAGATGGATTGGAAAATAAAAACCCTTAACCGGTCATCCCCCACAAAAGATCCTTTTAAACGAAAGGACCGCCTAAGCATTTCAAGTTAGGGACCTTGACTTGAAATAGGCAGGAGACTTTGTTAGTCTCGGGCTTGGGTTGTGACTACAGGAGGTTACATTAAGACCGGTTATGGAAGTGACCTTGACCGGGGGTGAATATAAAGTTTATCTAAAGTATACCATGTGGGTACTCAAGTTAGTAGCTCAGCAAGACGAAAAAGACGGTGCAATCATAATTCATATCCGACCAAGGGTTTAGCGGTAATAGCAAATAACTACTATTTTGAAAGATAAATCTAAATAACCTTTTATTTATGGTTTAAAGTATACCATGTGGGTACTCACATTACGCGGCTTGGCAAGACGAACAAGAATGTGCAATCAGAATTCAGGTCCGACAAAGGGTATAGCAGCAATAGCGAAAAAACAGTGTTTGAATAACAAGGTAAGTTGTGGTGGGGGTAGGTGTCTTTCCTACACGATAGCGGTACATCACTTTACTTCCAGCTCTTGACGAATGAACATCAACCTACACAGTAAAGTCTGAACATGCGTCTGATTTTGCGTAAAGTCTGAACATGTCACATTTTTATAGATATATGACGAAGGTGTCCCTCAGTAGTCCGCTTGCCACAACCTTCTACTTCTCCGACAATGAAGACAGAATATATATGCTTTTAGTGGACTTTTATTGGTTCCGTCTTAGTATAATCAAGATTGAATCACTCTTAGCCAGTTGTCTGCAGCGCAAGAAGCATCACATGAATGCATGCACTAGTTTAGATCACAGTAACTGTTATGACTACACACATATGGTGTTTAACACAAATCATTTACGTTTTCAGTTACGGAGCTGCGATCCTCACAGTGTAAGAGCTAAACCCTAACTAACGCATGCCCCGTGGTTATTGTGCGGAGTAGCAACTTGGTGGGGGAACGTTGTGGTGGGGGGACTGGTGCGGTGGGGGTAAGGACGGGTACCTATCCTACATTCTTGTGTCACATCAGTATACCTCCAACACTTGTCTATTACACATGGGCTTGGCAACCCAAGACACTACTGTTTCTTCCACATCTTCTTCTTATAATATTGAACAAGTTGACACTAATGTAAATAGAACTGATCAAATACAAGTACTTGAAGTTTCTACCACAACATCTTCTGATGCGGAAGCAATAATGTTATCCTTGATGGGATTTGACTATTGGATATTTTATTCAATAAACATGGAAGGAAGCATTACAGGTGAAGTGGAATTTGCTACCATATCTACTGTTACACAAACTTGGACAGTAAAATTGGAAACACCAAATCCAGATGTTGTGCACTATCTTTTAAATTATACACAAGACATAACAAACACCAGAGATTCTGAGCATAGATCATTGGAAGAAACTTCAAACAATACGCGCACAGAAAGTATTTAAAAAAAAAATTGAAAATGCATAGAGGTTAAACCCATTATCTTGCACAGGTTTCATTCGGTAGTTTTCATTCGATATATTTATCGAATGAAATATATCGAAACAAACCTGTGCAGGATTTGTTTAAAACATCCTCAGGATGACCTTGAACTAACCTTACTCACATGACGTCACTAATACGTTGCCAACTACGTCACCAAATACGTCACAGCTAAGTCACTAAAGTCACGTGTCCGGAAGCTGTCAATCAAATGGGCCAGAAGTCCCCTTTCCCCATTACTGTCAACATCCAGTAGTAGGAAAATTAATCCTAAGCTTAATCGGCTAAGGAAATTTTTGTGTTACCGATTTCTCGGAAATGCGGCATCACAGAATTATTAAACTTTGCATACTTATTTGGTTTATGATGATATTTGGTTATTTGAATTTTAATAAATAATTTTGTGTTTGGGTGTGTAGGGTTATGCCCTTTTGGATTTTAAAGTTTACATGTTATCCTTATGGGGACATGCGTTCTGCATTTCGTCCCACGGTTAATAAACAGATGTGTTATCCAAATAAATATTTAGCACAACAGATGATTCATAAATACAAAATATTAGAGAGAGAGAGAGAGAGAGAGAGAGAGAGAGAGAGAGAGAGAGAGAGAGAGAGAGAGAGAGAGAGAGAGAGAGAGAGAGAGAGATGAGCGCAACAGAACCCACTAAATTAGATATTAAACATTTTTTTTATATTCGCCAAATAATATTTGGTCGAATTTCGACCATTTGGTGGTCTTTAGTTATATTAAATTCCTAATTGTCAAAGCTGGCACTCTAAAAGTAGTATATTCGGTCAGGGAGCATTAGATAGAAAAAACATGACCTATTGGGCACGAGCACGTTGGCTTGGTTGGACGAGGGAACTCTTGCCTTAGAAATTATTCCAAGGGCTTGATTGTCTCAAATCTCTTACGCAGGTTAGCTACGATGGGGAATCAATACTATAATTCGCATCTGTCTGTGGCTCCGTACGTCTATCCGTCCGCTCCGTGCATCTGACAGCCCACTCGGTGCATCCGTCCGTCTGCGGCTGTTTCTCTAGCTGTAATGGCTCCCAAGCTACGAAAAGATATTTTTTAGGGGTCATCGAGGTCGGGAAAGCTGCATGTGTAGTTTTTTTTTCTTGAAAAGCAACCTTATTTGAGTTACGGTAGCTCAAAATGTTATTTTTTCAGGCCATTTTAGCATATTAGCGGAGCCGGGAGTATTCAGCTGTGGATTTATATTTCTACAAGCTTTATTCCTGAAACAGCTGATTAATACCTGCGGTCGCGATAGCGGCCATCAATACAAGTTATTTATATAATGCTTTGACATCTCATCTTGCTCTTACGCTATGTATTATTCATGCGTTGGACTACTGTGAAATTTAAAATTCAATTGGCTCTACTCTTCCATAAGATCTTCAATGAAGCATTGAAGGCATGCGGGGGCAAGGCCCTAAGAAAAAAGTAAGTTATAAGGAGTTTCGTTAAATCTATACTCAAACTATTTTAATTAACACTTCAAGCAAACAAATGGGTTAAGTAGTCCCTTATAAAAACCTGCTTATGTATAAGTATTTAAATAGTAATCATTATGAAATGAGAAATTACATGATTGCCAAAACAAGTATCACTTTTATCCTTCCTCGTCTCGGGCAAATAATAAGTTTGAATCTAACACGGATATCCCACTGCAAGGTGGCCTTAGGGTAGTTTACATGTCATGTTAGGTACTCTATTTTGTACAGAGCCTATTACAAATCTTTATATATAATACTGTAAGCAAAATTTTAAGTCAAAACTGTGGTAGTTTGGCAAATTAAAGTATGATGGGAGACGGCTTAAATTAAAGGTCTTGATGCCAGAGACATGGGAACAATTTCTAAAAAGTTTCCATTGAGTAAAACCATAAAACATCCCCCATAAGAAAATAATGTGTATTTAAAAATATCTGCTTTGTTCACATTAATCATGTGATTAAGTGTCTACTTTGTTTACGAACTGACATGTGTTCCTACTTATATTGTTTTATTTTCCTCAGCAAAGAGTAAACATATCATACGAGGCAGAGTATTGGAACACGGTTAAGGGTTATCACCCCTTTAATCCATGTAGAAAATAAATATCCATGTACACTTTATGATATTTATTTTTATCTTGATACAATTTTCTGCGATATTTCACCTTACTTTATTACGTGTTTGTATTGCATTACCAATACGCTTTACTACAGGCAGGTTTGCGGTACGTTGTAGGCAGGGACTAGTCATTGCCTATAGCTTATTCGAGGTATAGGCCTAAATGATATAAGACTAAGCTTATTGTAGATTCAATTTCTATAAAGCCAGTACTATAGGCTACTAGAGAGATTTTCTTTCGGTCAAGAAATTTGTTCCTGACATACTGAAATTACTTTATATATGCAATTATTCACTACACACAATTTACCACACAGCCAATTGAACTCCATTGGCCTTCAATCCAGAGCTGACATAGATTCTGGGTTACTTCAAACTCATAGTCAACAGTTTTGTTAATAGCCACCTGAAATAAATTCTCATATAAATTATTTTGAAACGTTAACAGAATAATGATAATTAGATCATAGGTAAACACTTTATAATTCTAAACTACATTTATTTGTAAAAGTCATATTTTTGAGTCACCATTCATTTTCTTAATCAAGGTGTTGTTGGTTTAGTTTTGGCTTAAAATATCTAAATTTGTCATGACTCTTCATAATTTTTGTTTTAATTTACCAGTTTTGAGAAATTTAAGTTAAAAAATTGAAAACAGCTGCCATTAACCATTGTTATTATTTTAATACTTGATAATTTTTACCAAAGTTTGTATTGTAGTAATATTTCTATAATACATTTTAAGTAGGGGTGGGCGAGTACTCGAGTTTTCGAGTACATGGCGAGTATTAGAGACTACTTGAAAATTCTAGTCGAGTAGTTGACCACTCCCGCCCCACCGATTAGCCCAAATATTTGAACGTGCCATCACTACTCCCGCCGTTTACGCCGCTAACCAATGTTTAACGAAATATATGACTGAAGGAAGGAAAAATAAGCCTAAAATCTATTTTTAGCTCATATGAAAGGAGACAAATGACAGGTGTGTTATTTATGGATACCTGCGGGTTGAGATAGAGAGGCACGTGGAGTGTTTGGGTCGGGGTCAAAAAATCACTTTCTTGTTAAAATGTTCTGGTTTTGATAAACTAACCCAAAATCTTTGTATGTATATATATTTGTAATACTTGTATTTTGATTGTTATGGTTGTTGAAAACAGTATATGTTTTTTCACTTAAATCATTATTCATTCCTCGTAAAATAAAAGTTGAATGAGGTGACCTCTCCCGGGCAAGAAGAGGAAGGCTGAACGCTGAACACTGAACGCACCACGAACTCGCCACTTTCTGTTGGCTCCTGCGTTAGACTGGTGGCGTTCGATGAGACTTTAACTTTTTTTAACCTTCATTCATTCGAATGATGAATGAATTGAAATAAATAATAAAATTAATAATTCAATAAAATGTCATGTTTATGTAGTTAAAGATTAATATATAAAAAAATTGTTTTCAGTAAACAAATTTAAATGAATTTTATAACTTTTTAAAGAACTACTCGACTCAACTCTATACTCGAGTAGTTTGGTTCAATTCTCGACTCGACTCGATTTTAAAAAACATTACACACCCACCCATAATTTTAAGTTTCTAACTCAAAAAGCAGTAGTGGAGAAAGGGGACTTCTGGGGCGGAAGTGACGTCACACGTCACGTGACCGGATGTGCTGAGTGAATATATACGTCTTTTGAGGCTAAGCCAGTGACGTAGGCGGTTTTGTGACGAAATGAGGGAAAGGTTAAAGTTCAAGGGCACGGGGATGGTATTTTAAAAAAGTACTACCTCGCACGCGTAAAATTCGAATCGTGATTCAATAGTTTTAATCGATAAAAAATATCGAATGAAAACAATCGAATGAAGCAATCGAATGATACGAGTGCGAGGTAGTACTATTACATTTATTACTTTATTTTATTTACAATGCGAAGCTTCCCACGTTGTTGGTTATAATCGAAGTTGTTGACCCCGACGAGTCACAGCCATCACCTTTCTTCCTGATGAAAGACGGAGATACTTTGATCCCTGCACAGAGTCTTCTACGTTGTTTGTTGCGAACAGTTCTAACGATAAACTGTAGCCAGTCGCTAGGAGAAGTCTTAACTCTTCTTTAAAAACTTCCAGGTCTGTATAAGTCGATGGATAAATTGAGTCATAATGAATACACACAATCTTGAATGACATGATAATGTTATTTTGTGAAGAGTGCGGAGAGAGGTTGATGTTCACCAGTCAAGAGCCGGAGGTGTACTGACTATTCGCAAGCTAGCGTTGTTCTGGTATTAAATAAAATGGTGGGGGTAAACGTGTAGGATGCGAGGCAGGTGGTCACAAAGCAGCTGGCGTGGGGCAGATGGTGCGGGGCAGATGGCAGCTGGCGCGGAGCAGATGGTTGCTACTACATTCGCCGGCAAAGTAATGTAATCCGTCGCCGTAATTTTGTATTTTATTTTGTCGGTTCATTTGATGTTTTACACTTACATATGAAATAGCTGAAAAACTCGCATTTACGACAAGCTTTCCCGTCAACTTGATTGTCTGGTATTTAAACAAATTTTAACTCGCAACAATAAGTCTTCAAATTGTTAACAAATTGATCATCGGTGGCACCGACATGTTAGCTGCAGCGTGTGTTAGACAAGACTGAGACTAATTTCAGTGCTCTCCCTCTTTTATACCTCTTCATAAGCTAACCCTGAATGAAAGTTCAAGGTCATCCGTTTGAATTTTAAAAAACAACACAGCAGTATATAAAATAATATACTGCTGTGTTGTTATTTTTTTATTTATTAAACAAACATTTTACAATACAATAAGCTTAACTCTATCATTGATGACTAGAAATACAAACCGAGACATTATGTACACAGATGCATGATGTGCAGAGTGAGTTCTGTTGAGCTGTTGCCGCTTACACCGTGTGATACCAAATATAACGTCCCTGGTTGAACATCTCGCAAGTCTTCTTTTTATAGCAGTTGGACAAATCGTTTTGGAAGAAATAATTGAAACTTCGGCTCATCTCCCGGAGTGCAAGGTCTTTCGCTCAATGATACTAAAATTGCTTCTCCATGTGTGGTTTCCATGTTCTTGATGTTATTAATAATAAAGTGTTTTTTTCTTTTAGTTCTGAACACTTTTTAGTTAGCAGAAGGTTGGATTTTGAGTGAGTGTTGGATTGATCAACTAATGTTTGGAGAAACTGTTGTGATGCCATCTTCGTCAATGGTGGTGGTGTTGGTGGTGTCATCTGAGAGGTTGCCTCTTCGGAGTCTCGAATAATACTCGTGCTGGAGCGGTGTTGTCTCCTCGTATTTAGAGGCTCCGCTACCCCCACCACATTCTTGCGTTTGTTTCAAGTAAGCAGCCAAACGATATGCGTTGTGCAATGCATAGTATGTTTGGCCGTGTTTAAGATTTTTTGCAGCAACACAAATATTCCCGAGATTAATGTTGAAGTCCTTACTGATATCTAAAACATCCCCGTGCGTGTAAGTTTGTATCCAGGTATTTTTCTCTAATCCTCTTGTGTATATATGTGAATATTGTTTACAAAATTTAAACATAATACTGTGCAGATTACTGTAAATTATAAATCCTTCATACCAATGTATGTGATGAAAGTGATTAGTTATCCATTTGTTTGTACTTTTTGCTTTGGCGTTAGGTTTGTTAAAAGAAAAAGCAGCTTCATACGTGAATGGGTAGGCTACAAATGTAAGCAAGTCTAAAATTACTAATTCTTTGATAATAAACCTATCATCATTATTGAGAAATCCTTGAAAGTCTATTACACAAGGCTTTAGTCCAATTATTTATCTTCTCTGCTCATCATGGCACCTGACGATAAACTAAACTGTTTTCCACACCACGGTAGGTTAAATACCAGGCCGTACAGTTGCAGGCACGATGGTGTATATTTAACGTGGGCACCGTCCCCAATAGGCCTACCCAACGTGTTTTCTTCTTTATTAAGTTAAGCTTTATTCTTTTTTAACTTCTTTCTCTTGTGTTTCGTTTTCTTCTTCTTGATTCTTTGTTTCTCCTTCCGGTGTTGTTTCTTCTGCAGCTTCTGTAGCAATTTCTACAAGTTGTTCAAAATCTTTTAACTTTCTCCACATGCAAACTTCATGAGGTATTCTATTAAAAATAGATGTATCCATAGGTCCGTACACGATGGTTCTATCAGGTTGTTTTTCCAAATTATCGACCAAATACTCTTTAATAAAAATAAAAAAATACCAACTGTGTCATGTAACTCGTAATAGGTTCTGTTGCGTAGTTTAAAACGTAGAATTCTTCACGTGATAGTAGAATCTTGTTTTCATGTTGAGTCAAGTCTCTAATTTGCACTTATAGTTAACCGCGATGTTTAAAATTATCGATTTCACTGTCACAATCCAAATGTTGAATTTGTGTTTTCCTTCCACACAAATTTTTAGTTAAATAACATTCTATTAAATGTACATGTTTCAGAAATGACTCCCAAGCGTTTTAAAAAAATAAAACTTTTTTTGTTCCATGGCGTAGTATTACTGTAGAGGAATAATCCAATGACTTAATCAATCCAACTGATACACTTGTACTGATGCATACTGAGATGGGGTAAAAGATTCGCAAAAAAAACTCAGTTTAAATGTGAGGAGGAATATTTTCTTCGACTATCTTCTTCCTCTTTTATACTACCATTGATGGGTCTGCATTACTTTCCTCCTCTCTATCTATTTTACCAAACTTTAAAAACGCAGTTATTTCCTTAATGATTTCTGCTTCATCGGTATTATCATGTTCCAATAACGGTGCTACCTCTGCATCACCTTGTACAACAGATGGAGAACTCATTTTATAGAATATGTTACCCATGCGACGACAGGCGATCAACTGAAGACCTGCATTGTTGCTCCGCTATTAATAGGTTAGCGACAGTGGCGATTTCGGTGGTGGTACAACATTTTACAATACTGTCTTTACAATACCGGTCAACGGTGTGTATGTAACAATTTTATCGTGCAAAATTAAACAATACGCAGATGTATTTGCAGGTACGTTTTCTTGAAATTCAATTTATATTTTTATATCAACACTAGACGATTTTACAGATTCGTTTTGTTTGGAGCAATCAATTACAACAATCGGAGCTTTCGATTCAAACTGTTCAGGAGAGGTGTGTTTGTTTTGCCGTAGCACATACCTAGCGTACATTTTGGAACCTAGCGTACATATCGTATAAAACACTGTACCTTTTTTTATCAAAAGATGTATTAAAGTTGTCGTAGGGAAAGAATTGTGAATTCAAGAACACTTTAAAGTTTTTTAATTTGCAATGGTCAAACTCACCAGCATTTTCAATTATTATATTTCTTTTCTTCCTTTGTAATCCAAATATTACATACCTCGCCTTTTCCAAATGAGTAGAAGTTTTACAGTCCATGTATGCCGTTGTGTTGTAGGTAAAATGGGGTATTCATGAAACTCCCAGCTTCTGAATGGCATTACAACGTCTCGATCTAATTTTAACTTTCTTAATAATGCAATCCTATGTTCATCATTCAGTCGCACATGTGGTACTCTCCAAACAGTCTTGTCTCATTTTAATTTCTAGTCTCAATTGGCATAATTTATTCCAGCAGCTGCTTTATTAATATCTTTATCGTTTGATGATCTTAATAAAACTAGTTCTTGTTTTACATTTATTATTATTCTTCTGCAAATCATAGAAGTAATCTTAAAGGTACGTAGAAATCAAAGTTTCCCGAAGAGTCAGGAGTGATTGTATTTTTGTCTGGTGCAACCCATCCTGCGACCGCTAACAGATTCTTCTCATTTGGTGTTAAAGACGCTAATCCTTTCAATATACTGGAAATTCCAACCTTTTTTGTTGAATTTACTGTAACTCCTGAAATTGCGTATCTATTTTTGTCAAACAAAAATGCAATAGGATTATTTATGAATGGAACAGTGGTTCCAGCAGTACCATCAGTTTTTGTTACTAGTCCTTCAATATATAAATAACTTTCACATGGAAGAGTATAAATGTGTTGTTGCTGTATAGGAATCCTAATTTCATCGTTATTGTTTAATTTTGACGAAGCGTAAAGGTTGTGCGTGTGATATTCCTTTTCCCATAAATTCTCGCCGAATTTTGGACCCTGCGCTATATCCAGTATACCCATTGTTAATGACTTTTAATCCAATTTCTTCTAGAGTACAAATGTTGTCACTTGTTAATCCTTCTACAGCTGATGAGCTACTGATCTCTTTATTGGTTGGCTCTCTCTTTTTAAATGATAACCCCATTGTCTAAGTGGATAATTTTATATCTATTCTTACAGTAATAGCTTCTACTCTAAAGTCAATAAGGTTTCCGTCTTGATCCACTATGTTCAGCATGATGTCTGAAATAAAACTGGTGTTTAACGGTAGGTACACGAGGTTTTGAGGCTTTTCTACTATATTGAAACCCGGTGCAACTGATGGCTAGAATGTGTGTAATATACGACGATTCTCACCATCTCTGTAGGATTCTTGTATGATGTTACATGTAATGTCTATGCTATTAACTTTGATGATCGTCACAGTTGTATTACCAGAATGAGTTGTATTAGGTTCTAATACTTTTGTTTCCTTCGAAAACTCCAGTACACTACCAATTAAATGTTCTTGATTAAAATCAATATAATACTTACAAGTAATTTCGGCTTCCATAATTTTGTTATTGCCTTTTATCGTTATATTTTCCTTTCCCATATGTTTTTGTATAAAATCATTTATATTGTCAATTTCATAAGCTACTGTCGGTTAACTGAATTCTTCCAAAGCTGAATATTTTCCTTTATCATCTTTTGTCTTGTAATAATGTATTTTGTTATTATTTCCTTCACTAACGTTTGAAATAGAGTTATATGTTGTTAGATTTAATAGGTAGGGACACGAGGTTTTGAGGCTTTTCTACTATATTGAAACCCGGTGCAACTGATGGCTAGAATGTGTGTAATATACGACGATTCTCACCATCTCTGTAGGATTCTTGTATGATGTTACATGTAATGTCTATGCTATTAACTTTGATGATCGTCACAGTTGTATTACCAGAATGAGTTGTATTAGGTTCTAATACTTTTGTTTCCTTCGAAAACTCCAGTACACTACCAATTGAATATTCTTGATTAAAATCAATATAATACTTAGAAGTAATTTCGGCTTCCATAATTTTCTTATTGCCTTTTATCGTTATATTTTCCTTTCCCATATGTTTTTGTATAACTTCATTTATATTGTCAATTTCATAAGCTACTGTCGGTAAACTGAATTCTTCCAAAACTGAATTTTTTCCTTTATCATCTTTTGTCTTGTAATAATGTATTTTGTTATTATTTCCTTCACTAACGTTTGAAATAGAGTTATATGTTGTTAGATTTAATAATGCGGCTTCCCATAGGCTTCCTTTTTTCAAACGTAGCGCTGTAAACAGAATACTGCGCAAAGTACATAGTTACCGGTTAACGACACTGTATATGAAGATATCTCAAAGTTGACTAACAGTTTTAGCTAAAAAATCTAAACATAAACGACCGCAAATGGATGTATCCTCAGGTTGTTCTCTTGTATAATTGTAAAGAACATTTTCAGCCGCACGAAAGTATTGTTGAAGTTCTTTCGGTGGAGGAATATTTCCAAAACGGTCGAAATAATAAATAGTTTTACCAAGTTTATTGTAACACACCCAATGAGCGCCTAATCCTTCACTATTATCCAAATTTACCATACCAGTCTCATTTTTCCACATTTTAACCGGTAATGCATCTTTCATAAATACTCCTCTAAAAAATGGGATTTTCAAAGAAGAAGCATATGTATCAGTTCTTCATTGGTTAATTCTTTGTTTTTAATTATTAATTGCTTTTTCCTATTTAATATACACGATACGGTCTTAGGTATAATCCTTCTCCCTTTTTTTATTGACCATATTGTTGGTTTCTTTTTACCTGTACCACGGGTAGATCGATGTTATCTTCTGATATTACCTCCTTGTTTCGTAGCGGGTCTTTTCCCACGCCTTCTTCTCTTTCCTCCTTCAAACGTAGTTTTTGCTTTCATTGCTGCTGTTACTGCTAAAGACGCTGCTTTTTCAACAATACTCGCGTCACTAGATTTTACTCTTTGGCAAGATTTCTCAGCAAGTGCTCTATCTGCTATTGATCTATTTTTAGTATCACCAAATTTGGAATATGCTATATCGTGCTGTTTACAAGCCTGATAAAACTTATTTATTCCAGGATCTCCTCTAGCAAGACGTTTCTTTAATTTGGTTCCAGGACCACAATATTGATATTCTCCAGGTAAATGTAATTCCACAGGTAATAAATCAATCGCCTTGTTAACTATAGCAACAACCGGTTTACGCAATAGAGAAAATGCTGTTGATGCTATTCCCCTTCCTCTCTGTAATCTCTCTCGATTATGACTGATGCGTTTAAACCTCGACATGACTATTTATAGCAAAACTTACAACCAGTAGGTGCACTCTATAAATGTTTTACAATTAATGCAATATCAGTTTTGGTTTTTTTTGTATTATGTACTCTTTAAACCCCATTTATTATATAGTTATGGATTAATTAATTAAATGTAGACATATTAAATAAAAGTAGTAAAAATATAAATAAGGTGTAATAGAAGATGTTCCAGATGTTTCTCCGCTGGTGATGGCATCGCTGTCTTCGACAAAATTAATAAACGTTAAATAGTTTTCATGTTCCCTTAGAAACTTGCCACTTAATCGATGTTGATTGAATAACACATACAGTCTAGTTTATCTTTAAAATTGTCAATGTAATTCTCAGAGAGATTTTTTTTATTTACTTATTACTTCCAACAGTTATTAAAATTTGATGTCATCTCTACGAGGAAGTCTTCTGAAAACTGTTGTCTTTTTAAAATATGGACCCAGTTAACTCTGTGAAAATAAATTCTTAACATAGTCATTGTGAAGAGGTAGTGTATTGAAGATTGTTCTCAATCCATATATCTATCAAACAGTTCAACAAAACCATCTGTCAACACTCCTTGGGGAAATCTCGTCTCTTGAGATATTAAACTCCACGCAGTGATATTGGATTTCATCATCTTCTCTGTATTGTCTCTCGAATATGACTGATGCTTTATCCCTTATCATGGGTATTTAAATTCGTTTTCTCTTATGTAATCTTCATTCTTTTCTGTTGGTTCATTAATCACATTCACTTTATCCCCCTTTCCTAATGTCTTGAGTTTAGAAGACTCGGAAGGTTTATCTTGTTGATTAGGTTTATCTGGATTGTGTATCTTTTTCCAGTTTAAATAATTGTGTCTGTCAACATCTGAAGCTGCAGCTCTTCCTGAAGCCCGATGGATATAATTAAATAGAGCTACACCAAACTCTTCCAAATGTTTTCATATTCTGTAGTCCATTTCTTGTGTACGATATCAAACATTTTCTTATTTACAGCGTTTCCATCCTGCTTAAAATAACCTACATTTGATAATTTTTTTTACATCATAGCTTGTGTCAGTTTCATTCCTTTTGTAAATCGTTAAAATTTTTAGAGTAGCTAAATTTACTGCTTCACCATCATAAACAGGATTGTGTATATTGCTTAAATTTTTGCCGGAAAACCCCCAATAATCTTCGTATACAGTTGGAGTTCTTTTATTCATGTACTGTACCGTAACCGTATCAGAAGACAAAAGCGGATCACCAACATTTCTAATTACTTTTCCTTCAAAATTATAGTTGCCATCAGGTGTAAACGGAAATCCAGCTCTTTTTTCATTATATCTTGAT
This sequence comes from Allygus modestus, assembly GCA_963675035.1. NCBI lineage: Eukaryota > Metazoa > Arthropoda > Insecta > Hemiptera > Cicadellidae > Allygus > Allygus modestus. The sequence continues at coordinate 119,221,858 of OY776116.1, forward strand.
TTTACTCCAAACTCGGAATACTGTCCAAACTTGTCCACACTCATGATGTAACTGAATCTCTATTGTTTAGGTTCTCATTATATATACGTCTAATGAACAATTATTCTTCGTTTTTGCAGTTCATCAACTAAAGCAACCCATTCGTTTTCTAAACCAGTATGCCCGGCTTCCATAGCTTAATGTAATAACCTCATTCGATCAACTAACTTATTTATATCGTTGTAATATATTATATTAGTTTTATACAAATTTTTCAATAATCCCCTTCCAGATGCGGTAGGATCAGTTGTTTTTCTCTTTTTATGCAAAACATTTAATTCAGCAGAAGATAATACTCTTCTTTTAATTTGAGCTTTATTTAATTTCGAGGGAAAAAGACTAGATATAATACATGTGTATTTTATTGTCCGATTTCTATGAATAGGTAGGTCTTTGGAATATTTTTTTCTATGTGCATTTGTATACTCTAGTATATTTTTAAACAATTGTGAATCCTTTTTAGTATAACAGGATTAGTTTTAAAGATGTGTTCAAACAAACCTTTTGTACCTTTATATTTTTTATCACCAATAACTTTATCAGCATTTTCGTTTATATCTAACTTGCTATCTCCAATCATTAATCCTTTATCCTTTATTATAGCTCCATATGTATGATAATTTCGATTACCATGTGTGGCGTGTAACATTTTTAATGTATATTTTCTTTCAAGTGTTCCTTTAAACATAATATCTGTGCCTAATTTTCTTAAGTTAGTTGGGTTAATAACCTCTTCTTCTGCACTTGTACGTTCTACACTTGTATCTTCTGCACTTGTATCTTCTGCGACGTCCTTTTCCTTTAAATCTTCTATATCTCCACTAGCTTCATACTCGTTGATTTCACCATATGTTTGAAATTGGCCAAAATTTTCATCATCCTGAAATTCTTCTTCGTATTTGGAAATAGGTATCATTTTATCTCCTTCGAAGCGAATTAAAGGTTTTTCCATATTTTGTGCTAATCGCTTTAAAGGTTCAATAACAGTTTTGAATAATGTTTCTAAAAATTGCTCTCTTTCATTTATACCCAATTTTAATGCTCGGTTTTTTTGTCTAATAGAATCACTAAGTGTTTTATTTTTTTAATAGCTTTTCCTGATTAACCATCTTTACACCATGAAGACTTGTATGGTAATACCGCTAATCAGTGTATTAAAACAAATTTATCAAAATTTATTCTATAACGGCCATCTTTTATAGCTTGATCTTTCATAATAACCGGAAATCCATACTTTTCCGCCCATGCTTTTCCGCAAAGCTCTTTAAACTTTTCAAATGACATATCCGAATTCATATGATCGTTATATAAATGTTTTAGGTTAGGATCATCTTTTTTAAATACAATTATAATATTTGCATTATCTCTGATAAGTTGTTTTGGGATTTTGCTATAAGTTTGTCCTATATATATGCTGTCAACGTTATTATGTCTTCCCATGGCAAAGTAGTTTCTAATAGTATCCTGGTTATCACAAGATACATCGTCAAATATAAATACAGAATACGGTTTCTCTTCGTTTGGTTGCATTATGCTATCACTAGCGTTAAATATATAAAAAATTAACATCATACACATCAGATAGGATTTTATCCAGCAATTGATACTTTGGTTGTTGTAGAGACTTTGAAAATATAGGTTATTAAACCTTAAGCCCTGTGGATTAGTGGTCAAATTAAAGACAACATTGGTCTTTCCACAGTTTGAGGGACCACTTACTATACATCGAACAGTGTTTGGAAGTAATCTACCGTGTTTATCATTTCTGATTTTAACGTAATCCACAGTTAAATCATCAATGTTATTAATATTTAATCGATCTTTATGGTGAATAATCTCCATCCTTTTCAAGTTCTAACGATTAAATGAGTTGCTTGCATTAAACCAAGTCCTTTATAGGTATCCATGAATCCTCAGTTTTTTTGAACCCCAACCACCGCACTTTAACTGCGTCCTTTTTTCTTTGTAACACTTTTTAAACTAGATATACATCACCTACTGATGAATTTAACATTTCATGTCCGTAAAATGCACCTTGCAACCAATTTCCTTCGTTAACTTTTAAAATATACGTCTCAGGTACAGTCCTAATGCACTTTATACACTGTAAATTTCATTCGTCCAATTGGGAAGGTATTTCTTGGTAAACACTCCCTTATATTTACTAATCAGTACTTTATCACTTACATTAAATTTTCTTGGTTGCATCTTTTCTACTTTAGGCGTTGAAAGTATTTTGAATTTTTATTTATTTGTTTTAATACATCTTTTGCATTTTTACTATTTACTTTGTTAGGTTTCATACCAATAGTTCTATGAAACCAATTGTTATAATAATTTATACATTTTGGTAAAATATCAATCCATACGTAAGAACATCTTTTTGAAAACTGTTTATACAGTGCTCCTTTTAAGGTTCTATTAAATATTTCTACGATAGTTGTTTTTTTAAATTTTTAGAATAATGATTTATTTTATATTTCTCCATTAACTGTGCAAAGTTTGTATTAAAGTATTCTGTTCCATCATCAGTTTGTAAATGTTTAATTTTGTTTTTATCTCTTTTTATAGCTATTTCCATGGCTTGTGTGATGCATTTACCAGTCTTGTCCTTTAGAGGCAAAGCGTCTGCAATTTTTGTGAAACAATTAATAATTGTGAGTATATATTTAAATCCGTTGTTTGTTCTGCTATACGGTCGCATTTCAATTAAATCCGCTTGATATAGATCATTTATCCCTTTTATAACGTATTTCTTCTTGGAAAATGTATTCTTGCATGTTTGTGTAGTTCATAAACAATTTTTATCTCAGGTTTGACATGATGGATTCACGAACACAGCTGATATGGTATTAAATATGCCTTTGTATAAATCTGCTTATATATACATATATATATATATATATATATATATATATCAAGGTCATTCAAAACTAGTGTAAAAAAGGGGAAACACAGCTTAACATTGCTGTGTTTCCCCTTTTTTACGGAAAGGAAAAGGATGTAGGACGATGAAAGGGTTACTCGTCAATATTGTTAAGGGAATAGTGGCCGAATGGTAAAGTGTTGATTTTTTCTGGAAGGGTATGTCTTTTGTCGTCATTACAGGATAGCGCCTTTTTAACTTCAGTCACGCTGTACAGCTGATGGTTAAAACTTCTGATGGTGTTGAATTTAGCTGTAATGATTTTATCTCCAAATAAACATTGCTTGTAGTGTTCAAAATATACTTTCTTTTTTAAATATAACCTCTTTACACCTTTAGCTTTCTTAATATAGCATTTCTTTTTTACTTCTTCTTCTTATTATTCGTTATAGAGTTTCAAATAATATAGTTTAGACATAAGTGCATCAATCACTTCAAGTAGAACACCATTAGCCTGATCCTTGAATTTGCCTAGTACTTTTTTGTTTCTGTCGTTATCGTAGTTTGGATGATTTTTTGGATAGTCGGAAAAGTCAAAATCGTTTTTGTAAACAAATGTTCGAAGATCTTCATACAAGTCGTTAGTAATTTTCCAATATATAAAATCGTCTGTATCCATGTAGGAGATGCTGATGTTTTCTCGTCCATAAAAGGTGAACATCTTGTTATAATGGAAAACGTACATATGAGACTTGGAGATATCCAGGATTGGCATTCCTATATACAAAGGATGATCCATCTTCACACTTGTTTTCTTCATAGATACAGCTACAAGATTGTCATTAATAATATAGATGTATTAAAATTCGGCTGCCGTACAAGTTTCTGTATTTTTTTGTATCTGTAACCAGTTTAACATTTTTATGTCTTCTTTTGTTTTCCAATGTTTTACCGAATATCGCATTGTTCATTAATTAAAAAAAGTCTTTTTGAAAGGCTGATGTAGCGGCTGCTCTTCTGGTAGTATTCGAATCTAAGTACGGTTTCAACCAGCACGATTAGGAAAATTACACAGCTCTATTAATTTTAGTAATTCGTAAACCTAAAGCTTGTTGAACAACCCGATAGTGAGCTACGTATCGTTGTTTATTGTTAAGGGTCATCATTAATTTGGGGGGTTTTCCAGTTGGTGAAATTTCTGTTCTTGCAAGGAGTGGAAGGTCATAATGAAGATCGTGTAAGTGTTCTGGATATTCAAATTCGCAATCCAAAATATAGCCGGTATCTCCATGTTTTGGAATTTGTGAAATATCGCCAATACAGTCGGGATCAACCCATTTAAAGTTGTCAAATGGAAGTGGGTTTGAACTAGCCCACCCATACAAATTATTTCCTTCGAAATATCCCAAGTACGTTGAAGGTTTCTCTTGACCATGGTCAGGCAAATATTTGTTGTTGGCTTTAACATGTCTCGTCACGCTTTGAGTTGCAGCGGGGGGGAGGGGTTATGATTGATGTGCTACCATTTGGAGCGAGGCGGGGAATTATATATTAGTTATGCTGGTTATTGATTAATTGGGGGGCAATACTGAAGTTAACTAGACAGGTGAATGACTATTTAAGCGTGCTAGCTCTGCTACTAACTATGATGGGTTGATTGATTTACTTATTGGTAGGTTACTGGGAAAAGCTGCTGCAGTCTAATCCCAAACCTATATTACAAAATAATTCAATAAATGATTGGAAACGTTGATGGGCTACCAGAGGGCGGAGATCTTTTACCCAGAACCAGAAAGAGCCCTGCCAAGCCAGCTTTGATTTTGTATAACTAACATGAGAATAAACTAAACCTTCCAAACATTGACTGAGTTTAGACAAACAAGACCTGGTGAAATATTAAACGATTTCCTAAAACTGAGAATGTTACTAATTATACTATTAATGATTCTAATGCATTTTCAGGAAAATTGATGCTTAAGGCAACGTGGTGAAATTCGACATGAAACTAATTGCCATGACAGGAGTCCCTGGCAATAAATTATCAGTCCTACATTTCCTGGCGCTGGGGCGCAAACCAATAAGGTTGCCCCCCTTAAGAAGGAGTTAGCCTTCCATCTAAAGGAATCCTACAATCTTACTTAAAACTAATACTTAGCAAATATAATGCTGAGCAGCAAAACCGGTTAACGACTCTCTGGTGTGGTGGTTTCGGGAAGACGGGGGAGGAAAATCTAGACGCTTCTCGGCGCAAACGACACAGCTGTTCGCGTGACGAAATGGCTGATTCCGACATGAGAGGCAAGCACCAAACTGCGATTACGGAGCTCGCCCATCCCGTTTTGAGACAAAAAGCCTAGTCGTGACGTTAAACGTCACAACCACCCCCCCTTGCGGCAAAGAAAACAGTTTTGTCGCGGGTTGGTGGAGGAGAGTGAGGGTGTGGCGTGTTTGCACGATGCGCTCGAGTTGCCATTCTACATCCAAGCTCTCGGTCCCAAGATATCGTCTTCCAAGTTTTGATTCTCAGGAAGCCGAGAACAGATGAGACAGGCTGAAACCTTTGACCAGACCGGCTTCGACTTGGCGCCCAGGACACCAATGTTGGGGTTGCTTTGGAAAATTTTTGTTTGAGTGACCAACTACGGCAGAGATCGGGATCCTCCCCCCTCCCTGCGAAAAATAGTTGGGTACACGGGTAACGACAGTTAAACTAAACTAAACTGGGGTAAATGCAAGTTGTTGTGTTGCTTAGCCTGTTTCAGCTCAGATAAATTAGAACTATAGGCTAATTGAAAGGTTGGGGAACAACTGCACGCACAAAGTTTTTTTTTAAGGCTTGATATGTAAGAAATAGTTCATTTTACTGACTGTCTATGGCACTGTTCACTGGTGTGAATGTCTGATGACTGTTGATGACTGTTTTGGTGACTGATGAATCCGGGGCAAAACTGTAGTTGTGTTGGTGGTGTGCTGTTCTCGAGCTGGCGGCAGATTACAGGTATGGCACAGCTGAGAGGTCAAGCAGCGAAGAGGTCATAGGTGGGCAGAGATTCACATTCACCGCACCGACTGATTGGAGATCTCCCTTAGATGATGGTGTTTTCTCTTGGTGTGTCGGGGTGATGCTCCAAACCTGGACTCTAGTGTGGCGTACTGATGGCTGGTTGTGTGATGGCGCCTGTATTTTTGAGCAGTGCTTTTGGTGTAGAAGAGTATTTTCACTTATTTTGATTACACTTATAGAGTCCCTATATCACATAACACAAATAAAATAATTGGTTGTTGCCTTGCGGTAATTTAATTTTGATTTTTTTTATTTGTTTTGATTGTGCAGTTGTAATTCTGTTGTTGTTAATACTGGGGTAAGTTGATGGGGAATCATGGTGGCTAAGAAAATTACAAACAAGGGAACTGTCGTGTGAAACAAGGTTGAGGAAGGTAGATCACACGGCGGTGATCCGATCGCTGACGGGGCTGGTCTTGACCTATCAGGGATTCGAGACATGATCGCGGCTGGTGCCGGATACCAAGGCCGGGCTGGTTAGGTTCACGTAAACCGGTTGGGTGTGTTGTGTTTGGAAGGTTTGGTGGGGAAATTCAAAACTGTTTTACCCTTGAAAATAATTTGGTTTTATTGGTTTTTTTTGCAAGCAAATTTACAACAAAATCACATTGGACACAATTACGCCGTGCTGAGCGTTGCTAAGGTAAGGGTAGGTGATTGCTTGGGTAAGGAATTGACCCTAATACTTTTTGATTTCCTTTTTTTGTGAGGTTGTTCCTATTGTCTAAGTAGTTTCCTGCTTTCTTCATATGATAAGCTTAAAACTAAAAATAAATTGTTTAACTGTATGGTTTCCATGACCTAAGTACCGCTACTTAATGAGTAATTAAACTAAGAAGAATTAAAATGAAACTTGGGGGAAAAATAGGAAAGAATAGAATAAGAGTTTGTCACTCAACACACGACTGATCAGGTCGCCACAGAAGGTGCCACCACTGAGCTCTTTCCTGCGGGGTTGAAAGATGAAAAATAATAAAAAATGGTAAACTCCCGCAGAAAAGTTCTTTTAAAACACACAAAAAATCTTTACCAGACCCAGCGGGGGTGTTGGGGACGAACAATGGGAGGGGGGAAAGTCTTAGCCGTCAACACGCGGGGAAGTACGTGTAGAGCAGCCCATCCTAGGGAAGGATACTCTTAGACTCACAGTCCCCCGAGTGTTGGCAGGGACAGCGATAGAAGGAGAAGACTTAACCTAATATCACATTAGCGCGGCTCCTCTGGTCTGGATAAGTATGGGTGTGATTCAAAACTGTGGCTGGAAAAATCTTTTTAGTTGAGATACATGTGCATTTCTTATGAATTTACCCGTGGAGGGGTTGATTAAACGAGCGGTTATTGGTGATGAAAAACGTTCTATAATGCAAGGTTTGGACCAGACTGGCAGCAACTTTTGATTGATAGCGTCGGCAGCTTTGCTGAGGTGATGTTCCCTGAACATTACCCAGTCCCCGGGTTTTTACGGGTTGGGCAACCTGTTGAGGTTATATTTGCCCTGCCTACGTTGCCTAGCCTTAGAAAGATTTTCGACGGCCCTCCTCCACTCCTCGTTGGAGGATTGCGGGGAGGCTTGCTCGCCGACTAACCGGTCCAGATCCCAAAGAAGCTCTAACGGGTGGTGGAGTTGCCTACCAAGAAACAAATGGGATGGGGAGACTTTGGTTGATTCGTGGCGGGCTGAGTTAAAGGCAATCTGAAATCAGTGTAACTCCCTAAGGGAATACACCTTGGAAGGCATGTTGCCGAAACTGTGTAAAACTATGTGAACTAGGTAAAAGTAAAACTATGAAAAAGAAACACCTATCGCCTATTGGTTTCGCTCTTGAGAGTGTAGTGAAAATCAAAATATTTACAAGGGGGAACCATAGGCTACGCGCCCAACACTGGAAACGAGGTCCCTACAATGTAACTTTTGATTCGAAAGAAAAAAAAATTAACCCCAAAAAAACTTTTACTCGGAAAAAATTGTTAAACCCCGGGAATGAGCTTCGTCGTAAACCATTTTTGGCCCATTGCGTGGCAGAAGTAGTTTTGAGGAGCACAAACAAAGTGTTGAATGTCTATGGAACTATTAAAATTTATCACATGTCGGTGAAGTTGAAAGAGATTTCTCTATCATGGGAAACAATTTCAGAAATTCTTCATCATTGAAATGGATTCCATCACGACGCCCTGAGCTCCCACAATAGCCATGAAAAAACTTAGTTTGATGTAATTCGTCGGGAAGGTTTATTACCCTAATAATATGTGAACGGAGAGTGAGTAGAAATTTATTTACTTGCTGTAAACGTGTAACTGCTGGAAAAGAATTTCTTATCCTGGGATAAAATGGTAGCTTTGTTAAAACAATCACCATCCCGGGATAATTGCGACGTAATATTATCAAAAATGATAAAAAGTTGTTCTTTAAAGCTGAAATATCGGAGGATGCTAAAAAATCATTTGTGCCTAAGAAAACTAACAAGGGTAGGTCGTATCGTAAACTTGAACTATTCAATTTGATAAAAGCCTTTAAATCAGAAATCTTTCCTCCAGAAATACCTCGGACTAACAAAGGTTGCAAATTCCGGGTGGCTGTTGAATTTGCTTGGAAAAAATTACAAAAACGCAAGGCATAAGAGTCGCCTATAACCTGAAGGGTTTGTAAATTACTGTGTTTGTCCATAAAGTTTGACATCTAAGGGGGGAAAACCTAGGAATGGCCGACCGACACCAGAAAGTGTCTATCTGGGAGAGCGAAGAATTAGGTCGGTCCTTCTTAATTTACTGTCAAAAAATTCCACTTGTGTCAAGACAAAACCCTGTAGATATCCTAATAAAATATCCCCGGGAAGAATAAAAAAAACCTTTTAAAACCTGGACGGTCCATTTAAGATGGTCCAATAAAATCTAACTGAGAAAACAGAGTTTTAGGACAACTGGAATGTGCTTTGTTAAACTTAAAAAGAAAGGATTTAATTTAACTGCATGAATTGCGGGTTGCAATAAAAAACATTATTTAGTTCCTGCTTCTGCAATGAAAATGAATTGGCGCAGTTGGTTAGTCTATTGTAGCGCTAAGTCCCGTAACACAAAACTTGTAGCATCAGGAAAATGAATTGTGTACTCCAGCTAGCATGGTATAACTGGTTGGCAAACGTTAACTGCTGGTAAGCTACGCCGAGTCAAGTCATTTGTCGGGCGGCGTTACGTCATTTCGTGCGATCGAGGTAACTTGGGATAGCGTACGCTTAGCTAACATTTTGACTTAACTAGACTGTACACAAAAAATGTTATTAAATTATTTATGGCGTATTTACTATTTAAAAGCGGGTAATACCTTTTGTCCCAGGGGTAATTACCTTGCCCCAGGGGCAGTTGAAATTGCATTACTGTTTCTAATCATAAATGGTATTCCGACTATATTCCCTACTGCAAATTTTCTTTAAGAAAAAATAAAAATATCAACTAAATATACTAAGTAGATACTGGATTAGTCCTAAAACTCCCTTTTCCTAACCTAAAAGCCAAACTAGGCAGTAGCCTAAAAACTTACTACTTGGTTATGTGGCAAAAATCTCCTGCTGTAAACACGGCTAGGCCCTAGTGGTGGCCTTATAGTGAACTTTCTAAACCCCTGTCTTATCCCTACCAAATGCCATTGCAGACTCCTACTACAGTATTGTGTGTCATGTTTCATGAGCGGCAAGCCATTTAACAAGAACTATTCAAACTAACACAATAAATAATACACAAATTTAATAAATTAATTACATATACATAACATGAATCAGAACAGAAAAATCAGGTAATGACTGGGTTTTATTGCTATAACTGAATAATATATTTATTTAGCACATCACATTATAATGCACTACTTATACTAACACTGGCTTTAAATGATTAAATTTTTCTGTAAGGTGCTGATTCTAAATCTAAAAACTGGCTTATACTTTCAAAACAAAAAACACCTTACTGCAGCTAAATGCTTTAATTTGAGCAAAATTGGGGTACGGCCATATCACCTACCTGAGACCCACCTTCCAATATAATATTTTAAGAACCAGAAAGTGCCTTCTTGCTAGGCTTAAATTAAAAAATCACAACACTGACACAATATTACACTGACACTTGTTCTTTGGAGAATCCGTGTGGCTGCAAGAAACCACCTATAAATGCTACACAGAACATGGACATATACATCTAAATAAATTGGCTACCAGCTCAGAAACCACACCTTGAATTTAATTTTGAAAAATTGCATCCTATTTTTACCAGTGTCGGCTAGCTAATCCTGTGTAAAAACCTAACCTAGTCCTGAAAATGCATTGAATCAGGGCGGAAAAAATGTAATTAAGCCTATTTAACCTATAAAACTGAATTGTAATAGTCCTTCCTTGTACTTTGAAAAAACTACATAAACTGACATTGACAAAATCAAAAACTGACGTAAAGGCTCACTGGTCTAGGCCTAAGCTCGCTACCATATGCAGTGGGGGAGAAGGGTTATGATTGATGTGCTACCATTTGGAGCGAGGGGGGGAATTATATATTAGTTTTGCTGGTTATTGATTAATTGGGGGGCAATACTGAAGTTAACTAGACAGGTGAATGACTATTTAAGCGTGCTAGCTCTGCTACTAACTATGATCGGTTGATTGATTTACTTATTGGTAGGTTACTGGGAAAAGCTGCTGCAGTCTAATCCCAAACCTGTATTACAAACTAATTCAATAAATGATTGGAAACGTTTATGGGCTACCAGAGGGCGGAGATCTTTTACCCAGAACCAGAAAGAGCCCTGCCAAGCCATCTTTGATTTTTAATAACTAACATGAGAATAAACTAAACCTTCCAAACATTGACTGAGTTTAGACAAACAAGACCTGGTGAAATATTAAGCGATTTCCTAAAACTGAGAATGTGACTAATTATACTATTAATGATTCTAATGCATTTTCAGGAAAATTGATGCTTAAGGCAACGTGGTGAAATTCGACATGAAACTAATTGCCAGGACAGGAGTCCCTGGCAATAAATTATCAGTCCTACATTTCCTGGCGTTGGGGCGCAAACCAATAAGGTTGCCCCCCTTAAGAAGGAGTTAGCCTTCCATCTAAAGGAATCCTACAATCTTACTTAAAACTAATACTTAGCAAATATAATGCTGAGCAGGAAAACCGGTTAACGACTCTCTGGTATGGTGGTTTCGGGAAGACGGGGCAAGGAAAATCTAGAAGCTTCTCGGCGCAAACGACACAGCTGTTCGCGTGACGAAACGGCTGATTCCGACATGAGAGGCAAGCACCAAATTGCGATTATGGAGCTCACCCATCCCGTTTTGAGACAAAAAACCTAGTCGTGACGTTGAACGTCACAGAGTTAATCAACCTCTAACACCCGACTCAAAAAATTAAAACCACATCTATATCTGTTAACAGCCGGAGTTTGCATTTTGTTTCTTTCAGCATTGTTTGCCAAGCTAATCCTGGAGGATTATACGAATGTAGAGGGTCCAAACCGTATGCTGCAAAACTTGTTCTTCGGAATTCTTCAATGACATCGCAGAGAAGAGTGATGTCAAGTTTTACATAAAAGTCGGAGTAATCTCCTAAAGTCTTCATATCCAACTCATTCCATACTCGAAATGCATGTTGATAGTCTTCAAGTGAAATTTCCGAATCATTAAGTTTATTGTTACATTTTTTTGGTGGAGGAAGTGATGATTCATTAAATCTATGCAGTCAATCGATGTAATCATAGGGGAAGACTCCTTTTCGAATAACCAGATCAATTTATTACTTGCTACAGTTTTGCTTGTTTCCGTCAGATCTTCTCTTCTTAAATTATCAGTTAATTTCATTAGGCTAGAAGACATAAATCTAAACGAATCAACAAATCTAAGTTTTATTTTGCCAACCTTTTTAGAGAAGCTTATAATTTTTTCCATTGTTGTTGCTAAACATCTATCGCCCCATTATCTCTTCCCAGTTCGGTATTTATAAAGTGAGAGTCATATCCACTAAGGTTATATAGAACAATGGGGATAAAAGATGGAAGTTTTTAATTTAAGTTGCAAGCGTTACAGGCTGCGCCTCTGTAAGCTCCTGTAAGGTGGTCGTGGTCACGCAATTTAACGTTATCTGGTGTAAATAGGTTATTACATAGATAACATGTTGCCGAATTGTGATGTTGAAGTTGATGTTCTTCCATAGGTTGCATCGGTATTTTAATTTTCTAGAGTTCTCCCAACTTTAGAAGCAATATAATACAAATCATTTACAAAGTATTTCGCTGCTTTTTAAGAGCGATAAACCTTCGGAACAGATGATAGTCCAAATTCTTTAAGATGTTATTCAGACAGCGTGGATTTTTTTAGTATACAATAACGGTTTGGTGCGTGCTTTTGCTATTTGCTTCTTTTTGTGATATCCCCTTCTTGTTGTTTAATTGGAAGTTAAGATGCTTCAAAATCCGAGTGCACAACAATTGGAATAGGGTATTGTTGATTACTTTGTCAAATTGTACGTATGATCTGCTAAGAAGTGGCAATTTAATTCTTACATATTGGTTTACACTACATAACCTTTGATGTTCTACTAACCAATCTGAACCTCCCCTTCTTAATGGTTTGTCTACATGACAAAAACATCTTTTACAAATGGTTTTCTCACCGTGTTTTTTTGATATTTGTTTATAAAAAAGGGCTTCAAAGTTTTTAATGTAGACATAGTGGGTTATGTCCCCTTTAGTGATCAATAGCAAATCCGTATGATCTCTGCACTCAATAGTTGTTATGCGCAAGGGGTACGCATTGTTCGATGAATCTAAGCCAAAAATGTTGACAGAAGCTGAAGGATTTTGATTTTCAAATTTTGATATTTCGGTAATTGCAACAGGGTAAGTCATTCCCTTTAAATTATACTTATGTTTAACTTCTTCATATGCTTGACTTGGTCTTTTTTGGTGGTATTTTTTTACATATTTTACCAGCATAGCATATTTAAAACATTGGTTATCTTCATTTTGCACATAAATACAGGATTTGGTATCACTTACTTTTGTTGGAAGAGGAATGTAACTACTTCCTCTCATTCCATAACCATGTTTATGAACTCTAACGTCCAGATTTGATATACTTAATAAAATCCATCCAGATCCTCTTCCTTCATGTTCTTGTAATGTTGTCAAAAGTTCCTCAAAACATTCTGTTACGATCTTTTCAATATCTGACTTAGCCTTGATGGTTCGGTTTCTTGCCATGAGACCTCTTGGTGATGTTTCATTTTGATGGTTAGTGAACACAGCATCTAGTAACAGTCCAAATTTAATAAAATTTAATCTTTTTTGTTCATTCTTTAGTGTTTTGATTACTAATTCTTTGGCGTTATTTTAAAAGTTTTCAAATTGTAATTTTGCATTGTCAATTTTAAAATGTGTTACTACTTTACCAGGTAGTGCTTGAGCGTGTAGTTCCACATCTACTGCTGTTGATGTTGAAGGACGGTGAAGTGTAGACAGAGCAGGTGTAGAAGCCGATGCAGCTGTTGAAGGACGGTGAAGTGTAGACAGAGCAGAGGTAGAAGTCGATGTTGATCGTGTTGATTGTGCACATTGAATAACACTTGGTCTTAAATCTCGGTGTTGAGCTAACATTTTATCTATTTCTTTCAATTCTTCTTCATATACATCATTCTGATTGGTGTTATGTTTAATTTCTTTATGAATAATTAAAAGAAAATCATCCTTAAATGAAGTCTTACAAATATCGCTGCGAAGCATAATGAAGGTGTGATCTCCACAATGGTCAACGCAGTAATAAGAAAACCACGGCAAATGCACCTCTATTTATACCTGTTTATAAAGTGGTGGGGGGTGGAAATAAAGGTGTATTTTGTTTAAAAAAATTATTTATAAATATATATATATCTTTCAATTTTTATAGTAACCGAAGTTTTCAAAGTCCCGTCAGTGGGTCAAAGTCATCTGACCACGTTGCCAAAACGGGGAATAGAGCAGTAAGTGATTCTCACTATAACCACAAACTGCTCTATTCCCAGCTCTGTATATAAAGAGAACTTTTCGAAGAAAACGAAAACTTATTCAGATTCATCCGATGATGATGATGATGATGATGATGATAAGCTTATATCACTAAATAAGTGACGACAAACACTGAAGTTTCCTGTGACTGGATTTAGAACTCATCGATATTAATATTACTTGGGGGGTTTCACTATCAACAAGGTCCAATTCCTCCAAACAGAGCAACTGATGATGAAATTCTGGATCATTGTCGTCGTCGTCATCAGTCAACAGCTCCATCTCTCCAAGATATGGTTCACTGCTGGCAAACTCACTCAGTAGTTTAAGATCACTAAATCGTTCATCTTCCATCTCTGAATCGTCTTTGTCTTCATTTTCGTTTATATTTACTGGAATGTTTTGGATTATTTCCAGTATAGTCTTCTTAAAATGTTGTCTCTGGGCGATATGATTCCAGGTAGCAGACTGATTTTACCACTGATGGGAAACCTCCTTTTATACCCGATTCCGATGGTGGTGGGGGTAAGTGTTGGAAGTGCAAGTGATATGGAAAAGTGTTTTAACTGACAAATCAATACTATCCACAAATTTTCTAGTAACAGTCCAAATTTAATAAAATGTAATCTTTTTTGTTTATTCTTTAGTGTTTTGATTACTAATCCTTTGGCGTTATTTAAAAAGTTTTCAAATTGTAATTTTGCATTGTCAATTTTAAAATGTGTTACTACTTTACCAGGTAGTGCTTGAGCGTGTAGTTCCACATCTACTGCTGTTGATGTTGAAGGACGGTGAAGTGTAGACAGTGCAGGTGTAGAAGCCGATGCAGCTGTTGAAGGACGGTGAAGTGTAGACAGAGCAGAGGTAGAAGTCGATGTTGATCGTGTTGATTGTGCATATTGAATAACACTTGGTCTTAAATCTCGGTGTTGAGCTAACATTTTATCTATTTATTTCAATTCTTCTTCATATACATCATTCTGACTGGTGTTATGTTTAATTTCTTTATGAATTATTAAAAGAAAATCATCCTTAAATGAAGTCTTACAAATATCGCTGCGAAGCATAATGTAGGTGTGATCTCCACAATGGTCAACGCAGTAATAAGAAAACCACGGCAAATGCACCTCTATTTATACCTGTTTATAAAGTGGTGGGGGGTGGAAATAAAGGTGTATTTTGTTTAAAAAAATTATTTATAAATATATATATATCTTTCAATTTTTATAGTAACCGAAGTTTTCAAAGTCCCGTCAGTGGGTCAAAGTCATCTGACCACGTTGCCAAAACGGGGAATAGAGCAGTAAGTGATTCTCACTATAACCACAAACTGCTCTATTCCCAGCTCTGTATATAAAGAGAACTTTTCGAAGAAAACGAAAACTTATTCAGATTCATCCGATGATGATGATGATGATGATGATGATAAGCTTATATCACTAAATAAGTGACGACAAACACTGAAGTTTCCTGTGACTGGATTTAGAACTCATCGATATTAATATTACTTGGGGGGTTTCACTATCAACAAGGTCCAATTCCTCCAAACAGAGCAACTGATGATGAAATTCTGGATCATTGTCGTCGTCGTCATCAGTCAACAGCTCCATCTCTCCAAGATATGGTTCACTGCTGGCAAACTCACTCAGTAGTTTAAGATCACTAAATCGTTCATCTTCCATCTCTGAATCGTCTTTGTCTTCATTTTCGTTTATATTTACTGGAATGTTTTGGATTATTTCCAGTATAGTCTTCTTAAAATGTTGTCTCTGGGCGATATGATTCCAGGTAGCAGACTGATTTTACCACTGATGGGAAACCTCCTTTTATACCCGATTCCGATGGTGGTGGGGGTAAGTGTTGGAAGTGCAAGTGATATGGAAAAGTGTTTTAACTGACAAATCAATACTATCCACAAATTTTCTAGTAACAGTCCAAATTTAATAAAATGTAATCTTTTTTGTTTATTCTTTAGTGTTTTGATTACTAATCCTTTGGCGTTATTTAAAAAGTTTTCAAATTGTAATTTTGCATTGTCAATTTTAAAATGTGTTACTACTTTACCAGGTAGTGCTTGAGCGTGTAGTTCCACATCTACTGCTGTTGATGTTGAAGGACGGTGAAGTGTAGACAGTGCAGGTGTAGAAGCCGATGCAGCTGTTGAAGGACGGTGAAGTGTAGACAGAGCAGAGGTAGAAGTCGATGTTGATCGTGTTGATTGTGCATATTGAATAACACTTGGTCTTAAATCTCGGTGTTGAGCTAACATTTTATCTATTTATTTCAATTCTTCTTCATATACATCATTCTGACTGGTGTTATGTTTAATTTCTTTATGAATTATTAAAAGAAAATCATCCTTAAATGAAGTCTTACAAATATCGCTGCGAAGCATAATGTAGGTGTGATCTCCACAATGGTCAACGCAGTAATAAGAAAACCACGGCAAATGCACCTCTATTTATACCTGTTTATAAAGTGGTGGGGGGTGGAAATAAAGGTGTATTTTGTTTAAAAAAATTATTTATAAATATATATATATCTTTCAATTTTTATAGTAACCGAAGTTTTCAAAGTCCCGTCAGTGGGTCAAAGTCATCTGACCACGTTGCCAAAACGGGGAATAGAGCAGTAAGTGATTCTCACTATAACCACAAACTGCTCTATTCCCAGCTCTGTATATAAAGAGAACTTTTCGAAGAAAACGAAAACTTATTCAGATTCATCCGATGATGATGATGATGATGATGATGATGATGATGATGATGATGATGATGATAAGCTCATATCACTAAATAAGTGACGACAAACACTGAAGTTTCCTGTGACTGGATTTAGAAATCATCGATATTAATATTACTTGGGGGGTTTCACTATCAACAAGGTCCAATTCCTCAAACAGAGCAACTGTTGATGAAATTCTGGATCATTGTCGTCGTCGTCATCAGTCAACAGCTCCATCTCTCCAAGATATGGTTCACTGCTGGCAAACTCACTCAGTAGTTCAAGATCACTAAATAGTTCATCTTCCCTCTCTGAATCGTCTTCGTCTTCATTTTCGTTTATATTTACTGGAATGTTTTGGATTATTTCCAGTATAGTCTTCTTAAAATGTTGGCTCTGGGCGATATGATTCCAAGTAGCAGACTGATTTTACCATTGATGGGAAACCTCCTTTTATACCCGATTTCGGTGGTGGTGGGGGTAAGTGTTGGAAGTGCAAGTGATATGAAAAAGTGTTTTAACTAACAAATCAATACTATCCACAAATTTTCTAAGTCTCGTGAGTGGGTCAAGGTCATTTGAACAAGATGCCAAAACGGGAAATAGAGCAGTTAGTGGTTCTCCCTTTGACCGCAAGCTGATCTATTCCCCACTTTGTTTTTTAATCTCCTCCCTTGTTATTGATTTAATCAAAGGTTTGGTTTAATATAGAAAGTAATGTTGATGATCCATCCCTTATTGATTAACCTTACCATATTACCAATCATTTTATATAACTTTCTTTTACAGTTTGTTTTGAATGCTTCATCTTCACTACTATACACTTCACCTGTCAGTCTCCACAAGTAATATTCACAACCAATCTCTATATCGAGATACCGTAGTAGTAATCGTCTTAAAGCAAGCAACTGATCAACGTTTTCAACCCTTCTGCTAACTACTAGAGTTGCTGAAGGGATAGAAAGAGCGGATGTACTCATTTTACGCAGAATGATTTTCCCACTGATATGAAACCTCCTTTTATACCCGATTCCGGTGATGGGGGTAAATAATGGGCGTGCAAGTGATAGGGAAGGGTGTTTTAACTAACAAATCAATACTATCCACAAATTGTCTAAGTCTCGTGAGTGGGTCAAAGTCACCTGGACATACTACCAAAACTGGGAATAGAGCAGTAAGTGGTTGTCACGTTGACCACTACCTGCTCTGTATTTGAAACTAATCCACTCGAATGAAAGTTTATGAAGTCTACTCCTTTGCTCGCCGAAGTTCTTTCTCTAGTTTGGTGACCAACTGAAATCTGCTTCCATCTCATCCTCCTGCTCTGGACATTGCGGCTGCTCACACCACCTCTTGCAGGCATAATCATACGCGTTCTTATACTCCTCCAGGACTTGTTCGTATGTCCTAGGCTGCTGGAATGTAGTGCCGCCACTCCTTGCTTAACCTCGGTAGCCTCAAGGGTTTCTACTAACTCCTCCTCACTAACCGCATCTCCACAAATATTGATGTTGGCGCTGCTTATGGTGTTGCTTGTTGGCTGCTGGGATGTAGTTTGCTCAACCTCGGTAGCGTCAAGTGTTGCTACCAACTCCTCCTCATAAACCGCATCTCCCCAAATATTTTTGTTGGCGCTGCTCATGGTTTTGCTTGTTCCAATGTCTGATTAGGAATGGCTCTAACAAAGGACCGCAGCACCTCACATGAATTGGTTTCACAGGGAGGGGGAAACCAGTTTTTGTGAGCCCTCTCCCCTCTTTCCTCTTAAATCACATCTTTGACTTAGTATAATTTTTCTAAGTCCACTATCTAGGTAAAGGTCGTTGTAGCATTTAAAAAAAGTGTGGACAATCTGTTTATATTTTGCAGCATATGTCACAGAATAGGTTGTCCACACTTTTTTTAATTTGGAAAAACTTTATTTAATTTGGAAAGAACTTTTTTACAAAAATTTTCTCCTCTCAGTTGTTCCTTTATCGTTTCGGATTAAGTATCACTTGTTGTTAGGTTTTTTAAGGATAAGACATGACTTTAGGCAATCTTACAATGTAGATTTGATCTCCACATTTTAACAACACCTTTAAAAAACCCATTTTTCTGACAAAGAAGTATTGTTTGTTTTTGGCAAGCCTATTAATCCGGAAAAAGTTAAAGCCTATTTTGGTTGGTTCCACTGTTAGATGAGTTGCAAAAAGAGAAACGCTGCCCTTCTGTTTTTGTTTTAAATGAAAAATGCACAATTGTTAATTTAAAATACAACATTTTGCAAAACGTACACCTTTCTTTGGACCATTTTTGAAAATATAATTGCATTGTTGTGCAGGAAGTATGCACATCCTTTGCCATGACTTTAACTTTTTGAATTTATCTGAAGGAGATTGACTATTTGTGCAGATTACTGATGGATGAGGAAGGAAACTTGCAGAAGGTGTAGAATGTCTGGTGGAAGAAGAACCTGATGACGAACTTAAATTTGAACTGGAAGATGAACATGACAAAGAAGAAGACTCGTCGGTAATTGTAATGGGTGATAGTGGTGGTGAATTGTTTGTCTTCTCTGGGAGAACAATGGGTGGTGGTGGTCACTGTCTAGTGTTCTCTGGGAGAATGAGAGACATCACTAGAGCCTGGTGAAGTATGGATATGACGGCAGGAAATGAGGGAGCAGAAGATGAGGTGGCAGAAGATGAAGCAGCAGAAGAAGAATCAGCAGAAGTTGGTACTGGTGGTCTCAATTTCAGAGGCTGAGTTGGTTTTCTGATTTGCGCCATGGTTTCTGAGGTGAGCAAGCACAAGCAGCAGAATGATTTTACCAATGATGGGGAACCTATTTTATACCTTATGTAACTGGTGGAAGTGGAAGTGTTTAGGGGGTATATTGTTTTAAAACATAAATATATCTTCCGATATTTGACCAAACGAACATTTTCTAAGTCTCGGCAGTGGGTCAAGGTCATTTGAACAAGATGCCAAAACGGGGAATAGAGCAGTAAGTGATTCTAACTTGGACCACAAACTGCTCTATTCCCCGTTCTATAATAGAGGAAGAGAATTACAATCAATAATTTTGGTAACGGAACATTAATCTCCCCTCGAAAAATAAAACCCCCAAAAAGAAAACAAATGCAGATATTTAAACAAACTGATCAATTAAGGATAATTTTACAAGGACCAACCAAGGTCGGTTTTACAAAGGTCAACAGCATACTGAAACCCAGTCAGACGTTGGTCAGTAACGGGTGCCAGGCTACTGCGAACCAAAGTTTTGAACAAGGTCAGTTTATAAAGACCGACTTAACATTCTTAATATTCACCAAAGTTTTTCATGCGTGAGGGTTAAGATAGGTAATGTCAACCGGTTTGCAGGGCCATATTGATAAGGCCGGTTTTCAGGGCCGAACCTTTTTTGTAAGGGGTTAAGAAAGGGTCTATTTGAGAAATACATTAAATTACTTTGATAAAAACCCCCTGGATATAAATAAAGACTTTCCTCAGTTTTGAAGCGTGTAAGAAAAGTACATATTTCAGCTTAAAAAAAACTTCAAAAAGCAACACCACAAATAATAACAAACATCAACATTAACTACATTTACTAGCATCAAACTACAAGCGATAATCTAACTAACTAACATGCTTAACAAACTAACATGCTAAGGTAAGAATCTTTAGTATACAGGGATACCACCTCTATACTAAAGATGCTATTACAGACAGCTAAGGTAAACAGCTAGCTAGTCTGTCGGCCTGAGACTGTGAGACCTCTGCGGTAAACCCCGCTTTTATAGCCGACAATCCGTGGTGGGGTTAGTGAGGGGCTTTGTTAATATATTGTTCCGACGCTACAAAGTGCACACTGATATACTCTAAGTTTATAAAATGGGTCAAGGTCAAAGTAAATATTTTGTAAAATAGCAGAGGATTTACCTTTGCTATTTTACTTTTGTAAGGATTGCAAAAAAGCTCTAAGTTCAAACAAGGGATACTGTTATCCGTTTCGCACAAAATTCATGGTACAATCTTTTGATAAAATGGAAAATTTCCATGTTAGAGTGTGATTGCCATATCATCAAAACACAATACATATTATTTCTGATATTGTTGTAAGAGTAAATGTTTTATCAAACGAGAATTTTCTTAGTCCCGAAGTGGGTCAAGGTCATCTGAAGGTGCCACCAAATCGGGGAATAGAGCAGTAAGTTATTCTAACTTGGATCACAAACTGCTCTATTCACCGCTCTGTATTAGGGGAAGAAGACTATTTTAAAGCTCACAATTATAGGCATAAACCTGATAACGGAACACTAACCTCTCCCCAGAAAAATTATTCCCCCAAAAAAATAAGCAATATGGTCAGTTTACAACAGTCGCGCACTCTGAAACCACAAGGACGTTCATCACTGTGTAGGCGTCAGAGTACTACGAACCGAAGTACAATAATCCCCTGACCAAGATCCCCTTAAAGTTTACAGATATTTAACCAAAAATAAGCAAACTGACTGAATATGTTTCTCATGAGTGGGGGCTAAGTTAGGTAAAGTCATCCGGTTTTCGCACCGTAATACGCCATACCTTTTTGTAAGGGGTTAGGAAAGGTTTATTTGAGAAACATATTATAAACCCCCCTGACATATTTAAAGACTTTACCCACTTGTAGAGCGTGAAAGAGAAGAATATATTTCATCAGTAAATAACACTTCAAAAAACCAACACCAAACACCACAATCATTTAAACTAACTACATTTACTAGCAGAAAACTACAAGCGTTATTCTAACATGCTTTGTAATAAACAGACATGCCTTAAGCTAAGGTAGCATCTCTAATATACAGTGGTACCAACTCTATACTAGAGATACTATTGCGGACAGTGCAGGCAAACAGCTAGCTAGGCTGTCGGCCTGCGACTGCGAACCCTCTGTGGGCTGCTCCCGCTTTTATAGGCGGGACCGTGACCTTGACCTTGAGTTAATTAGACCTTGAACATGACCCAAAAAAGGAGGGTGACCTTGGGGGGTTGACCTTGAGGTGACCTTGGGGAGGTCTAAGTCAAACAGGTTCTAAACCAGTCCCCAGCTTTCTAACCATATATGGATAGGGCAAGTTTTCGCTTTGCAATCAGCTTTACTCCGTCTGCCACCTCATTCCAGCTTCAAACATTGACTGGTACACTCCTCGCGCTCTCCACACCTCTTTTGTTCTCTCGCTTTCATCATGACTACACCATTGTATAATGAGAAATTTCAAAGGATCAAGGAGTCGTTAAGGAAGGCAGCACCAAAAGCCAGTGGTTTTAGAAGACCGTCTTCTTTCAGGATGAGGTTAAAGAAGAATTTTAGAAACCATCCTCTATTCTTTGATCAAGGTTCTTCATCATCTACTACAACACTCTATCACTCCGTCCAAGGTTCTTCATCATCTTTTAAAACACTCCATCACTCCGTCATGAAGAAAATTAAGAAGATGAAGACCTTGACCATTGAACAATTGGTAACACCGGTTGAAATTACAAAAACAAAATTGAAGAGCTTAAGACGAGGATTTGCATACAGAGTGGTGGCAAAGAACAATAACACCAATTATTATTTATCCGTCGATGGAGTTATTTTCGAGGTCAACTTAACAAACTCAATTCTATCACCACCAGAAGTACCTTATGAGCGGAAATTGTACTTGATGGAAGAAGAGAGCGGAGTGCGGTGGATTGTAAAATAAAACCCTTAACCGTTCCTCTTCCCCAAAAGGTCCTTTTAAACAAAAGGACCGTCTAAGCATTTCAAGTTAGGGACATTGCCTTTAGATAGGCAGGAGACTTTTGTTAGTCTCAAGATTGTTTAGCCACTATCTAACCGGTTATGGAAGTGACCTTGACCATGAGTGACTTAGACCTTGAAAATGACCCAAAAAGGGGGGTTGACCTTGAACATCACCCAAAAAGGGGGTGACATTGAACATGACCCAAAAAGGAGGGGGGTAGAAAGTTTGTCCGAAGTATGTAATGTAGGTACTCAAATTACGCGATTTGAGCAGACGAACAAGAAGGTGCAAACAGAAGTCAGATCAGACCAAGGGTATTGCAGCAATAGTAGAAAAAAACGTTATAACTGTATTTTATATGTGTTAGTAAACAAAACCATTAATTCCATTTAGTATAGGTAATTTAGGCCCAGAGTAGAAGAGACAATGAACTACTACATGAACTAGACAAGGGCCTACTCAAATGCCCTTATAACATGCTATCAGAGAAAAAGGACTTGTACACATTAGACACATATTTTAGGTATAATTTGATTTAGATAAGTTTCATCTCTGTAATCTAAGTATTTTAAAAACATTTAACCTATGGTACTTACTCACTGTGAAATAATAATCCAAGTCTGACAAATCGACCTAACCCCACTAAAAGTAAGTTTGAAAAAGTGATAGATTTTATCAAATTGGCCCCGACACAGATATATTTGCGTGTCAGAACAATATAATTTTGTACATAAACTTTGTTTTAACCACTCATATTGTATATATAGTCTATAAACTTATTAATTTGAATGTAAAACTCTGAATTGTAAACATTAAGAAAATATGCAATATTTCCCCAAACGAAAACCGCCACGATTGTTAGTTCGTTGTTAGTTG
This sequence comes from Allygus modestus, assembly GCA_963675035.1. Lineage (NCBI taxonomy): Eukaryota > Metazoa > Arthropoda > Insecta > Hemiptera > Cicadellidae > Allygus > Allygus modestus. The sequence continues at coordinate 119,245,202 of OY776116.1, forward strand.
TAGTTGTTAGTTCGTTGTGGATCCACCAAAGTTGTCTGCAGACCATTTGGAGAGACGTGACCGTCTGGTACTGAACTCTTGCGGCGAACGATGGAACTGCGTTAAGAATGTCATACATTCGCAATTGTAAATTCAGATATTTGTTTTCTACGTTTTTTAATTAAGTGTTAGGTTTTGAGTAAAAACTAATGATGTTATAAATTCCTAAAAAATAATTTGAAACTTTTAGAAATGTGTACATAACAGGAATATATGATTTAATTTAAGTAATACGTAATTTAATACAGATATTATTTATTGTTTACCTCAATCAGCTATTTATAGGATGTTAGAATAAGATGCAATTATGAGTGATTTAAACTAAATTTGACATATTTTATTAACTTTAACGATTGGAAATATTATTTTATTGTGTTTTCGATATAAATTTACCTTTTCCAAATTAAATTAAATAGAGAAATATTATTTTTAATTCAGTGAAGTGTTGACCAATAAAAACTAACCATTACCGCTGACAGCTAATTAAAAAATTACAGTGTTCAAATATTGTTGGGAAGAACTCTAATTGGAGGAAGCCATTCTTCTACAAATCTGGAACGAGGTGACGCTGTTTGTTGTCTTGGTAGAGCCGAGGAAGACGGTCGAGCAAAATCCACGTTGCTCATTCCCATAAGGGAATAATTGTATAAACATCAAGATTTTACTACTTGTGCGCGATAAATAAGTCTTTTATCAATTCCCCCAGCTCTAAAGCCCAGCAGATTCCCATAAATCAATTTTTTAATCGTATTTAGGTACATTTGAGGACTGCATGGTCAGATCATTCCTTTTCTCCCGCTAATCCCCTTTCAGGACCTACATATTTGAAGACTGATATTACATTGATATTCAGGGACATTTAATATCAATCATATTCCTAATTAACTTCAAGATTAAGACATTTTAAAAGTAAAGTGAAGAAGATTGATAGTATTTTATTTGTTTTTTGAAGATTTTGAACTTTCTTTCAAATTAAATCCTCTATTTAATTATCTGTTGTTTTAATTTACGAATATAAGAAAATTGATTATTATCGATCGAGCCAGATGCTTATGAACCCTACGAACTTTGAACCCTGAGATAAAAGAAAACTCATTTGCTCAATACTGTACTTTTTGATCACCTTTTTCGTCTAGATGTAAATTAATACTTATTGAATAAAACAAGGTTATTTGTGATTTTATTTGTAAAAAAGACCTTATTTATTTATTAATTAAGCTATTTATATTTATTTATATTATAACTTGGAGGTATAAAATTCGTCTACCGTATGTCAGGTGGGTACTCAAATTACGCGGTTTAATCAGACGAACAGGATGGTGCAAACAGAATTCAGATCCAACCAAGGGTATAGCAGCAACATCGAAAAAACAGCTATTTTGAAGGATAAACCTAAATAACTTCTTTATTTATTGTTTAAAGTGTACCGAGTGGGTACTCAAATTACGCGGCTTGGTCAGACGAACAAAAAGGTGCAAACAGATTCTAGATTCGTCTTAGGGTACAGCAACCGTAGTGAAAAACAACATTTTGAAGGACACGATAACGTTGTGGTGGGGGTAGGTGCCTATCATACACGCTAACGCTACATCATTATACTTCCAGCTCTTGACGGATGAAAATCTACCTAGAGCGTCTGAAAATTTCACAGTTTTACAGAAATATGAGGAAGGTGTCCTTCAGTAGTCCGCTTGCCACCACCTTCTACTTCTCCGACTATGAAGATAGTACGTCTACGCTTTTAGCGGACAGTGAGCGGTTCCGTCGTAGAATAGCCAAGACTGAAACACTCTTAGCCAGTTGTCTCCTACACAAGAAGCAACACATGGATACATGCAACAGTTTACATCACAGTGACTGTTATAATTGTACACATCACAGTGTTGAGAAAAGATGATTGAAGTTTTGAGTTACGGAGCTACAAACCTCACAGTGTAAGAGTTAAACCATAACTAACGCATGCTCCGTGGTTATTGTGCGATGTAAAAACTTGGTGGGGGAAGTGTTGTGGTGGGGGTAAGAGCCCCCACCACAACCTACATGCTCCGGCTCTTGTTCAGTACACATGGACTCGGAAATCCGAGACATTACTGTTTCTTCCATATCTCCTTCTTATAATATTGAACAAGCTGGCACTAATGTAAATACAGCTGATCAAATACAAGTACATGAAGTTTCTACAAAAACACCATCTGATACAGAAGCAATGATGTCATCCTTTATGGACATTTTATTAAATAATCATGAAAAAAGGTGGTAAAGGTAAAAAGAACTCTGCTATTATATCTACTGTTTCAAGGTTTTGAAACAGTTAAATAAAATTCAAGAATTACCATATGCCTCGCGCCAGCTGCTTTGCGACCACCTGCCCCGCACCAGCTGCCATCTGCCCCGCGCCATCTGCCCCACGTCAGCTGCTTTGTGACCACCTGCCCCACATCCTACACTTTTAACCCCACCATTTTATTTAATACTAGAACAACGGTAGCTTGCGAATAGTCAGTACACTTCCGGCTCTTGACTGGTGAACATCAACCTCTCTCCGCGCTCTTCACAAAATAACATTATCATGTCACTCAAGATTCGGTGTATTCATTATGATTTAATTTATCTATCGACTTATACAGACCTGGAAGTTCTTAAATAAGAGTTAAGACTTCTCCTAGCGACTGGCTACAGTTTATCTTTAGAACTGTTCGCAACAAAAAACGTAGAAGGCTCTGTGCAGGGATCAAAGTATCTACCGTCTTTCATCAGGAACAAAGATGATGGCTGCGACTCGTCGGGGTCAACAACTTCGATTATAACCAATAACGGGGGAAGCTTCGCATTGTAAATAAAATAAAGTAATAAATGTAATAGTACTACCTCGCACTCGTATCATTCGATTGCTTCATTCTATTGTTTTCATTCGATTGTTTTCATTCTATATTTTTTATCGATTAAAACTATCGTATCACCATTCGAATTTTACGCTTGCGAGGTAGTACTTTTTTTAAATACCATCCCGTGACCTTGAACTTTAACCTTTCCCTCATTTCGTCACAAAACCACCTACGTCACTGGCTCAGCCTCAAAAGACGTATATATTCACTCAGCACATCCGGTCACGTGACGTGTGACGTCACTTCCTCCCCAGAAGTCCCCTTTCCCCTCTACTAAAAGCATTTTTACCTATGAAGGATTTTGTAAAAAATACATATATACCGAAAAAGGCGCCTATGATTGTGTTGTAAAATTTGTTGTCCCAACCCAATCCAAGTTTTAATAATTAAATAAAGAGTTTCGGGGCATCCTACATCATATGGTAAAATCAAATATCATTAAAAATATACAAAATTCACAACAGTAGCCAAACGGTAAAGAATTGGTTCTCCATATGAACAATGAATGATGAAATATTTTAGAAAACTTGTAATCGTCTTAACTTTGGTTCTTCAGGGAGGTATACATGCAGTTGTTTGTATATTTTTTTGTAAACAACCTTAGGTTATAAGGTTATTAAATGAAGATTTTTCAACTTGAAAACATAATATGTAACACTATGCCTTCTTAACGTCTCATAAAATAAAATAATCAAAATAAATTTGGATTTCAAGAAATAAAATAATTTTATTTTTCTATGGTGTGCTTGAGGCAATAAGTTAGTGAGTTTTTTTGCTTAAAATTTATTCAAGTATTAAATAAAGCAGTGATGTTTAAAATACTATTCTAAAAAGCTTTTTTTTTTGGTACGTAGAACCTGGTGTCAAATTTATTGGTATTAGTTGAAACTCATCCTGTATAATATTTTTAAGTAAGCCAACAATTTTGCCAATAAAGTGAAGGTGAAAAACAGGTTTTTAAATGATAATTACCACTAGTATTACAATTATATTGTGTTTTAAAATAAGAAAACGTCCCCGCTTGACCTCTTGAAATTTTCATTGAACATTATGATATCAGATATTTTTAAATATTAGTTTCTCTAACAATAACCAATTGTCAAACCCGTTACACATTTAGAGCATCCACAACCAGACATAGCGTCTGGGCTTCATATACTAGTGTTACCAGTTGACATTGGCCTCATGGAAGAGACAGAGACGCATTATATTTCGTGACTAGAGCCGCTCTTAAGCTAGCTATTTGTTAACAGCTGTAATATTTTATCATGGATATTTTCTTATTTTAAATTGGTTTGTACTTACATTTTTTCCAGGCAATACACCCATGTACAAAAACATCGGGAGATCAATCGGGCGATGTTTTATAGGGTATTCTGGATTAGAGGAGCTTATATTAACTGTATCTTTTGATTCTGTTATCAATTCGTATCCTGGCCTGTAGTCCTCCAATAGAAGTACCTAAACATTAACAAGTAGGTGTGTCAAAATAACAGGATTTCGGGATTTCTTTAAGTCATATTAATTTTTTTCGCTACTTAAAACGTTTATTTCTCGATTATTATACCATTCTAAAACAAACTGTCGTATACTTTGGTGTTTTTTAACGTGTTAAAACGGAATTAGATCAAATTAGGGCTTTAAATTTCTTTTTTGGTGGGTCGAAAAATCGCCTCATTTTCCTTCGTGTTAATAGTTACTCACGTCGCGTCGTCGTTTGCTCGTCGTCTGCTGGTGGACTTGGCGACGAGACACGACCCTGCCTCTAAATTAATGTAGTTTTAAATACGGTAGAAGATTAAACATGAATAATTTATAATTTTTAAAAGTTTATTATTTGTTTTAAGCATGGCAGCGCTGATAAGCCAAGTGGAGAAAGCCTAGTTTTGCTTTATAAGAAGACGGAAACAGATGGAGTGGGGTGGCAGGTTGTCGGGGTGACACCTTGACGCGAGTGTGCGAGGTGACGGTTTGTCGAGAACGGCGACGACAGATCGTCACCTGGGAGTAGAGAAGGTGACGGGTTGTCGGGGTGACACCTTGACGCAAGCGTGCGAGGTGACAGGTTGTCGTCTCTGCACACGACAAACAATCACCTCTATAAAAGAGGTGACAACTTGACAGGGTGACACCTTGACGGCATCGGTATATTTTTACGAGGTGACAGGTTGTCGCCTGTGGCCAAAATGCCGAGGTGACGGGTTGTCGGGGTGACACCTAGACGGCTTCCCAATTTTACTGTGGAAACGGAGCGCATAGCAAAACGGAAATCTTGTGCAAGTGAATTTCGGCTAAATATATTGTGGTAAGGCGCGGCATTTGTACTTTTTGCTTAAAATAATTTAATGTTCAATTACACTATTTAAGAGTCTTAATTAATTAAAAATTGTCTAAACCCAAAAAAACTATTGTTACTAAATTACTTACTCGTAATGATTCAGTAGTCGGGGGAAAGAGAAAACGGATTGTTACAAATCCTTTGGGCGGAGTATCTATTCTATGAATTTTAACCTCCACATCCAGATATGTAGGGTCTAAATTAGGGTCCAACTGGAGAGCACTGCCTTTAACAACGGTGTTTGTCAGATTATTATCCATGGAAATTCTCACAGCAATAGGGGAAGTCAATAACTCTATTTTCTTCAAATCTTCACCCTTCTTTCTAGTAGCTACACTTAATGATACCAGTTTAGATTTCACGTCCGATTTAGACCAGGAGAAAACATTTTGATCAATTAGTGCTGTCTGAAAGAGAGTAAAAACATCAAGTGAGTATCATCGGTACACCTAAGAAATATATTTCTATACAGTAGACCCTCTCTTAACCGACCCCGGATCAACCGCCACTCGGATTAACCGCCTCTGCTCGGGCACAAAATAGAGGTCGGTTTATCCGCTCTAAATTCTAAAACTGGTCGGTTAAACTGATCTTTTGTACGATTCAAGATACTTCCGTTCCCATCCTTATCGTATTACTAAAATAGAAGTTATGAATCACATGAGAAACTTACAACATTGTGGAAGGTCACTCAAAGTCAGTTTATCGCCAAACTCTGCGCGTCAAGTACAATACAGAGCTTTTTTGCTTCTGCATCGCGTGAGTGTACAGCCTAGTTTTTGATTCATATAATATCAATAATACATTTATTTCTACAGTATTTTAACATGTGTACGTAGTTGCCCGTTTTAACTGACCCTTTGGGTTATCCGACCTAAGCCCGGTCCCGTGAAGGTCGGTTAAGAGAGGGTCTACTGTAATATAATCCTGAAGAATAGAAGCTTCAAGGTCAAGCCTTATATATCATATGAACATATGACATGCATTGCTTTAATGCAACTACCTGGGGGGCAAGGTCTGCTCAACGACAATCATGTTTGATACTTTACCACGTACGTTACATTGACAGCTCACTGGTTGTTTTTGATCAGGTGTTATTAGCAAATTTCCTATGGAAGAGTGATCTACTAGCATGACTCGCACGGTGAAACCTAAGCCCAGGACCACCATAGAAGTTCTTACGAGACCCCCTGAACATGGAGGGTCTTTCAAAATATTTTATATTAATACATATTATACATGTGTGTTTGCACTGTAGTAGTCACATTTTTTGTCGGAATTACTTCAAAGGTAAGACATTCATTTATATAATCAGTTGGACTAGTTCATTGGGCAAAACAATCAGAAAACTCTAACCCCCTTATTTGGGGATTTTAATTTTTATAATTTCGAATTTTTGAGTTGAAAAAGGATCAGAATAGCCCAAAATATAAAATTACTAAATATTAAATTATAAGATGTAAAAAGTAAACAATTTTAATTCCTCCCTCATAATGGTAGCACAAACATTTATCGAGTTATTGAAGAAAATGTAAATTAACTAAACACAGTAAGTTTTCCTATGGGGATTTTACATTAGAAAAGGCTGTTTTACATATCTTGATGTAGTTTCATCCACCCCTTACGCTATAGCCTCATACCAACTTTTGATCCTGATGGGACCTCGTGCTAAACATATAGTGCACAACATTGCCATCCCAATATTGCATTAAAATAGAACCAGGTGCATCAGAACACCGAACAAATCAAATGTTTTCCAATTTAAAAAAATACCAGGTTTTTTAACCCGTTATTTGATATTTTGTAAGTTGTTAATGGGGAAATCGCTTCCCTAACGTCAGCTTGCTGCGTACAAACTCGTTAATATCATTTTATTTTATTTTTAAATCCAAACGCCCAAAGTTAAAATGTTAAATTTTCAATTTAGTTTTCCTGGGGCTAAGGATTTGGCCAGTAAATTTTGATACCCTAAAATACCCGTTTTAGTGAATTTCTTTAGGAAAAGTTAACTATTAGAATGACCCCAACGGTGAAAATCAAGCCCTGGACCACCACAGAAGTTCTTAATGTAACCCCCTGAACACGTCAGTGTGCTGCGTGCAAACTCATAAAAAATAATTTAAAGTTAAAGCAAAACATCCTTCCACAGGATTTCGAGATCCATTTGTATACACTGCCATTATTCATTGGAGGGTGTTGGATATAAATCAACTGGTTTACATACAGGTTTGTTAAAAAGTCCCTTACCCCTTTTAGCGAATTTCCCCTATAGGGAAGAAGCTATTACCGTAGGTCTCATGGTAAGACTTAAGCCCGAGACCATGATAACTTTTTGTTTTGAGGTCCCCAGATGTCCAAAACACTATTCTTTCAAATTTATATATATATGTGTGTGTGTGTGTGTGTGTCCGTGAATGCGATAACTTGAGTAAAAAACGTCCAATTTCGATTAAATTTGGCTCAAATGTGTAAACTAACATTTATGACTTTAAGTTCGAAAACCAGAAAAATCGAACCATGGGAAGGGGTGTTTCCGGAGGTTTTAAATTTTACAAAAATCAGTTTTTTGCATTTTTCACCCTACAATTTTTAAAACACTTAATTTTGGTTTTGACCATGTTATAGAGCTTAAAAAAACAAATAATATGGTATTTTGAATTATTAACCTAGGTTAAGTGGTTGCGGAAAAAATCCAAAAAACATGCTCATAAAATCTCCCATGTTAATCTTATGGGAAAAAGGTTTTTGGCTTTTCCTCAGTTAATTTTACTTTAAACTTTACATTTGCTTTTACCAATCACTTCAGCTCCACAAAACAATCATTTTGGCGTTTAAATTGTGATTCTACGTCCAACCGTTGCAGAAATATTCAAAGTGCTAAACACAGTACGTTATCCAATGTTATCCTTATGGAGACTAAATAAAATTTGATATCTCGATTATTTATGAATGTATATTGATGAAACTTGGTATGTGGCTTTATGTGGTATTCAGATAGGTATATATATATATATATATATATATATATATATATATATATATATATATGCATTGTAAATTCGCTGAGTACGCAGGTTTGCTGCTACGGGTTTTTTTTACATTTATGATGACATTTTTTGGGTCATCTTGAATCCCCCATATCGGATTCATACATTTTTTATAAATGTAAAGGTGAGGTTATGACCTTTTATTTTGAACTAATCTTTTGCACCGAGCACGATTCTGCAAACCGTTTTGTGAAATGCCACTTTTGAAAATCCTTATTCGTTCTCAAGATATTAACACTTTACAAAAAAGCATTAAAACATGCCCATATTCTTGTCATTACATCAGATAATGACCATGAACCACCACCCATCATTACCATCATTGTTTAATAAAAACAGTTGATTCAGCTTTACAAAAAACTCTAAAACTGCCAAAATTGAAAATATATAGGTTACCAAATAAACAAGAAAATTAAAGACGCTGGTTATATGATATGTTTTGGATTTTGCAAGCCGTTCTTACGTATGGCAACGTTTTGTATTTCACCAAAATTACTACGCATTTGTCAACACATTTAATTTGCATCTTCTACACAACTGTTTATGTTTCTGGCAGACTAAAGACTCATAGCTGTAACATCACAGGCGAAGCGATTGGCGATTTCAGGAATCAGGATAGAACTTACTGGTTCGGATATAGAAATTTCCAGCTATAAACTAGGTACTAGAATGCCCTGTTGCAAATCTTTTCCTATGCCCAAGATTTAACAATGGAAAAGTCATCTACTTCTGTTCCCATTATTACAGTGGAACCTCAGGGGGGACAAAAAAAATTAGAGTTATCGAATATTTTGAAAAATTGAGGTTCGACTTATCAAAGTGATCTTGTAATACATACCTCACAGTAACAAAATCGATGATTCATGGAGGAGTAGAATCCTTACATTATTTTGTGTTTCGTATACAGTCTATCATAACCAATCGTACTGTAATAATTATAGTTAAAAATATTTTTAACAATTGCAAATATCCACAATAAGCGTGGAACTGTTTTGAACTGATATTTTGGTGAACGTAAAACAGGATTTATAAAAAACCCGTCATTGAACAGTGAACATGTTGAAGAGTAGGAGAGTAAACAAACAATGACTCACGGTTTGGCAATTTGGTGATATTTTGTCCATTTTCCACTTCCCGTCTATTATTAGACAGGTTTTTTTTTCTTATTATCACTTACCCCACAACAATACAACCCTCCCCACCTTTGAAGCTAAGTCAGTTATAAAATACAACATTTCAAGTATTTCATACATACATTGAGCCTTGAAATTTTGACTAACTAATGACGCCAGACTGAAGTAGATGTAGATGTAGGGTGGAGGGAGGTTGGAATATCGGATTGCAACATAAACTATGGATTCTCAAATACAGAAATTAAGGTTTAGGAATCCGAACCAATAATGTAAACTTTCGACTTATAGAGGTTCTGCAGTCAAAACTTCCACTTATAGAGGTACGGTGACTACAGATTCGAGCTATAGAGGTTTTTCAGCTAAAACTTCCGAGTTATAGAGGTGTGGAAGTAGTTTAAAAAGACCGCAAAACTTTGAGTTATGAAGGTGTTCTCCGCCAACCCTTCGACTTAAAGAAGTAAAATAGCATACATTTGTCTCCTGGATTTAAAATTGACTTGAAGTAATAGGTTAACGTACCTTTTCGTTAATCCTAAATCACTAGTAGATGACTAGTTTTACGACTGCTGTCCCATTTTCAAATCTATACATCGAAATCTAGTTGTAAAACACTCAATCATTGTCAAAGTTTAAAAAATTACTCATGTCACAATCACCTGTGTAATTTTCTGTTTTGCACGGACGGGGAAAGGAATACACGTCAAACAAACACTTAGTACAGTTAGCGTGGCCGGCTAAGGACAAATCATAGCATCAGCTAATCGTATCACTTAACACGCATGATCAGTATCCCCTCAGTCTGGATTAGTCCTTGGCCGGCCACGCTAACTATATTAAATGTTGTTTGTTTTGTATTCGAATCCCCGGCTGTGTTTGTTTGTGACATGTGTGATTCTTTCGCTTTGACAACGACTACATGTTTCACAACTAGATTTCGACGAGTAGATTTGAAAATGGGACAGCTGTCCCGAAACTAGTCATCTACAAGTGACTTAGGATTGTTGACCATTTACATGAACATTTATTTGGATAAAAACCAGGGTGACACACATCTATAAATCGTGCTTAAGAGTAGGCATACATTCGTTTTTTAATCAACTTTAGGATTTTTTACTTTGTTATTACATTTTTACCTGAAAAAATAAATCTGTGTCATATTTTTCATCTGCTGAATATGTCTTCAAAAGGTCTTGGGAAACACCGAATGGTATGCTGTTGTCCTTCTTCAACATATCTGATACAGGGTATCTTTCGTCATTTCCCTGTGAAATATTGTTTCAATTAATTTTTAAATGTCTGTAGTAACCTAGGCAATCGTTATAGCATAGCCTGATTCTTATTTAATGATTTACAAAACGTTTAGATGACTATAAATTTTGCATGGTCCTATGCAAATCTATGTAGGTTCCAATGTAAATCTTATGGGAGGGTATCATTTATAAAATTACCAGCTATAGTTGTTTGTCAGTTAGGGCTAAGGAAGTCATTTGGTGAAACCAAGGAGTTCTATTGGTAGTACTGGAGGCAACACCGATGAATGAAATTGCAAGCCGTTCCTTGCCAAATTTTGGTGAGGCAAAGAACTACACGCTGAAATCGAACGAGTCGACAAAGTGACTCAAACAAATACCTACTTATGATTTGAACATTAATAAACTTTTTTCATTTGCTCATAAGTTATCATATTTCATGACAAGATTAGATGCATAAATTAAACGAAAAAATAAATTTGTTCGAACTTTTATTACTTTTATTCCAGTGATTTACATGAGCAGATTCACTTATAAGAATAAAACAACCAATTAGGATAGTTCAAAGAACGAGAAATTTGCCTCACCAGTGTACCAAGCTGACAAAATCACCGGCTCGCTTTTTCGACAAAAATAGTGAAGCAGTGTTACCTCCAATTATACAATAAACCTCCTTGGGTGAAACTAAACAAAGATTTCATAATGCTGGTCAGGTTAATATTTTTGTAATGTGTTTTAATTTGTCGCGAGTAGGGGTGGGCAAGTACTCGAGTTTTCGAGTACCTTTCGAGTATTTTCTAATACTCGAAAGCCGTGTGAGTATTAGAGACTACTCGAAAATTCGAGTCGAGTAGTAGATTACTCCCGCCGTATACCGCAACTAGTTAAAAAGGACAAAGTTACTCCCGCCGTTTACCCACGTTTACGCCACTAACCAATATTTAACATAATAAGTGTCTGAAATAAAGAAAATTAAGCCTAAAATGTATTTTTAGCTCACATGTAAGGAGACAATGACAGGTGGGTTATTTATGCATAAGAGAGTGGCACAGGGGGTGTTCGGGCCAGGGTCAATAAATACTTTCTTGTTAAAATGTTCTGGTTTTTACAAACTAACCCAAAATTGTTGTATCGATGTATATTTGTAATACTTGTCTTTTGTTTGTTATGGTTGTTTTAAAAAACATATATATATATATATATATATATATATATTAATCAAATGAAACATTTTCAACTGAGTACCCTTAAGGAATTTCTTTATTTTTATTTTTATTTTTAAGACTACATGTTTCGGGACATAAGCCCATCATAATGGTCAACAAATACCTAACCTAGTTTTATGATATTAAAAATATTACAAAAACAGACATATGAGGAAATTACTTAGCAGATGTTTCACTTTGATGACAAAGTTTTTTATCTATCTATTCTCATTTTCCTTAGCTTTTCAAATATTGGATTACTTGTATTAATTTGAGTATTTAGTAATTCCTGAGGCATTTCTTTGTGAGCGACAAAGATATTCAATTCTTCTGCTGAGTTCATTTTCTCACCTTTGGACATATAGTTTATTATCTTTAAATTCTCGTCTATGCTCTTATAACTATGGTTTGTTGTCAGGAGATGTTCAGCAAAATTGGATTTCATTGAGGTTTTGTTATTGCTTCTTAGTGCTTGTATATGTTCCTTAAACCTTGACTGAAATGATCTACCTGTCTGTCCAATGTAAAATTTGTTACAATCTGAGCATTGAATTTTGTAAAGTCCGGATTGAGTATAATCATTCTTTCTTCTGGAATCATTTTGAGAGTATTTGTCAATCATTTTAAATGTGTTGTTTCGGTTTTTTTTGACATTTAAATGACAACAAACCATAGTTATAAGAGCATAGACGAGAATTTAAAGATAATAAACTATATGTCCAAAGGTGAGAAAATGAACTCAGCAGAAGAATTGAATATCTTTGTCGCTCACAAAGAAATGCCTCAGGAATTACTAAATACTCAAATTAATACAAGTAATCCAATATTTGAAAAGCTAAGGAAAATGAGAATAGATAGATAAAAAACTTTGTCATCAAAGTGAAACATCTGCTAAGTAATTTCCTCATATGTCTGTTTTTGTAATATTTTTAATATCATAAAACTAGGTTAGGTATTTGTTGACCATGATGATGGGCTTATGTCCCGAAACATGTAGTCTTAAAAATAAAAATAAAAATAAAGAAATTCCTTAAGGGTACTCAGTTGAAAAATGTTTCATTTGATTATTATAATATTAGTAGCCCTAACAAATGAATGCAATATAAATATATATATATATATATATATATATATATATATATATATATATATATATATATATATATATATATATATATATATATATATATATATATATATTCACTTAAATCATTTATTCATGGTAAAATTAAGGTTAAAATAAACTAAATAATAACATTAATTATTCAATAAAATGTTACGTTTATAATTAAAGTTTAATATGTACAAAAAATAGTTTTCAATCAAAACAATTCAAATTATTTTTTTTACTTTTTAAAGTGCTACCCATTACTTTGATACTCGAGTAGTTTGGTTCAATACTCGAATCGATTTAAGAAACACTACTCGCTCACCCCTAGTCGCGAGCGGGTAACAGCCAGTAGTTTCATATTATTATTTATTGTTAGTAGAAAATTTGTGTAATTATTATGCCTGTTAATTTGTGTAATTATTATGCCTGTTGTTATATGCATTTTGTTACTACTATATTTTGTTGATTTTGTTTTTGTTATAAATAGTTATTGTTAATTATTGCAGGTGATTATAGAAAAACTAAAATGGATTGACAACAAAGTATATAAAGTGAAGTAAAATCAAGAAATCTTCCTGAACAATAAACATTATGCATGGTTACCAATTTTATGGTTTTGAATTTACAACACCCTTCAGAGGGTTTCACACTGCGTTATCATTACAGGTGGTAATTATCTGTATAATGTCTGTAACATATCTGTACCAACGAGTTAAATACATATACAGGACTCTCATCTTGTGTAAAGAAAGTGAAGCCTGCAGAGTCGACTATCATTTTCCTCAAGTTACAAAAATCCTCTCTTCTCCGAAGAGGGGATAAGCTGAATAAGACTTGTGAAGAGAGGATTTGATTGGTTGTCTGAGGAAAATGGTGGTCAGCATGTAGGCATTGTTTTTATGACAGACGAAGCCTCTAGATATTAAACCTCGTTGATATGTACTTGTTGTGATGTGTTTCAACTGCTGTTTAATATACAATTCTGTCTATTTATATTCTTCCATTAGATTTACATTGAAGCTTAGAAGGCCTATAGGAAAGTGAATTAAATTTATATGGAAATTCGTTGCATCTATACGCTTAATTTCACCTCTTTATATTGTCAAGACACACATAAAAATTTGTTCACTAATTTCTTATGCCACGGTCTTATAAAACTCTTGCTTGGGTAGGATATATATTTGGGAATATAATCATATTTAATGATTCAAACTGGCTTTACTTCTAAATTTAGTATCATCTAAAACAGATATACAGCCCGCCAAACGTAAGCTCTGGCACTTGGGCTTGGCGAGCCGAGGCGACGGACTAATGGCGAGGGGAGGGTGGAGGTGCAGGTATAAATACTTTCGGAATACATTGACCCTCGCTTGAACGGTGACTCACGGAATGATGGCCCCAAGACTAATATTTACACCCCAGTACTTGATGTTTTCAGAAAGAGTAATACAGGTTTCCTACCTAACTGTACTTTGGTACAGTAGAAAACTTTCTACTGTACCAAAGTAGTGTAAATAAAGTCATTAAATTCAAATTATTTCAGAACACAAAATGTACAATGTATAATATAAGTCATGATCATTAGACTCACCAACTATAGTATTTCATTTTACCTGTTTGGCAGAACTGGACAATAGCTGTCAATTAAGTCTGAGTTAATTGTAATTAGCTTCATTAATTCATTAGTGGCTGATTCCCAAACCAAACTGTAACACTCGTTGAGATAGTAAGTATAATACCATTTCATATGTTATAACATGATTTATATGCTTCGCATTGTATACAATAATAATTGTCATGATTTTATATATTATTGTATGTAACCATTTCAGCTGTATCTCAAAAAATACTTGTGTAATTGCCAATAATTAGATATTCAACTTTCATGTTACATTTAGATGGAAAAGCACATGTTTGCAAATGTTAAATAAACCGTAAAATTTACACTAAATAAACTGTAACATAAACAGTAAATATTTGTGTTTGCAGCAAAAGTATAAAATATAAGATCTTTAAGTTACCTGTTATTATTTTATTTGTTTAATTGTTGCAGACGAGTTTCAAGTTACGGATTTCAAGTGTCACGGTTTACCAATCTCATTTATCATTTCCAGGGGATCAGTCCATAATCAGCCCATAGTCACATAAGTCATTATACCAAGTAAGACTGTTCATTATTTTACTGATAGAGTAAAAAGTATTGATTTATGAAAGCAGATGAACGTTTTATGCAATTTATATAGGGTATTGTTTCAAGAATAATCAACATCATTTGTTACTAACATGAAGCAGTATTTGTCATCATACTAACAACTGAGGGACATTCATCCTTATAGGCTACTGCTGCGCTACCCATGAACGTTTAGCACTTCGAACTGGAATACAATTAAATTAAATTAAATCTATCCTGCCTACACTCCGGTGATTGGCCTATGCAGGGGTACACTATCTAGCAGCCAAGTGCCAGCTTACGTTTGGTGGGTTTTATCACTGATTAAAGTTTAATCCAATATCATAATAATTAAGAAAACATTTGTCTGACCAAAGATTCATTACCATGACCCAAATTTGCAATGCCTTATTTGAAGTAGCCAATTTAGCTGGAGGCAGGCCTGGAGCATGGATGTAGCAGAGAATGTCTTTAACCTTATCCAGTATTTCCCCAGTTTTCTGCGCGATTTGCCTCAGCTGTAAACAAACAAATAACTGTATAATTTATCGTCCAAGAATTCAAAATATTTATAAGAAGATTGTCACAGATGTAAACGATTTAATGCACACATTACTTTGGCGTCTCCCTATTGAAATGCTATCCTAAAACAATGGAAAGTTTTACTTGAGCAGTCATATTAATAAATGTCAGCAAAAAATTTATTTTGAGGATATGACTGCTGAACTGCTGAGTTTGAAAATACAGGAAACTATAATCATCACAGCCTATTTTTTAACTCTAGTTCAAATTGAGCTGGAAGAGTAAGTTAGCCTTATCACAGGGGCTGACTGGCAGAACTGTAAAGCTCAAGAGCAGAGAAATAGGCCGGGAAACCGAGGTGGTGTTTGATGATTTTAAAAATAATGGATGTCCAGTGAATGTTCTTAATAAAGCGTTTATACATTAAGACAATCCCTAGGTCTGCTAATTGACCCAGGGATTGTAAATCAAATGGGACCAAAGAACAGCTGAACACAGCATATAAAAATACCATAAAGTAGAGTGGGCCTTAGCATGTAGTTTTGTACTGAGCCTAAATTGAACCAGCACAATATACTGGAGTCAGCGTGTATGGTGTTCATACCTCGTATTCATGATAAAAACCAGGAAAAACAAAGTATAACAACTGTGGTAGTCCCATACTTAAGAGCTCGTCAGAAAAATATAGAAAATTAAACAGAACATTTGGACTAAGAAATGCAATTAAAAAGGAGCTAGCACGCAGCACGGTGACGTGAGGTAAGACAATTTCTGCATTAAAAACTTTAATTAATCAAATAAATATCCCCCTACTGATAATCTGATTTCTATAACTCATTTGCCTCTTTTCTACATTTTTAAGGTCCCTCCAGTTGTTATTTATAGCTCAATGTCCCTTTGATTTATTTTACTACTCTATATATGTAATCTTAACTCAAATCTTTTAATCTCTGCTCTCAGGAAACCACATGTTAATAATCATAAACAACATGAGTATTACTTTGACAGTTCCCTGGTTGATTATGAACAGCTGTTACAATTCTTTTGTTTTGATTTGAAACTCCATAAGCCCAATGTTAATTTTTTTAACTTTTCATTTTAGTTTTTTTACATTATTTGATTTTTCCTAGGGATGAGGCCTGTCTAGTACTTATTTTTATCCCAGAAATTAGTTATTTTGAACATTTGAAGGAAATAGTTGGAGCCGTTTTTGAGATCCGTGTCGCAAGCAAGCACGCAAGCAAGCAAACAAGCAAGCAAGCAAACCTTACTCATATTAGAGTATAGGATACTGGGATAGGAATGTTGTGCATTATAAGGTTAGGAGGAGGTCCCGTTTGTATGGGGGTATTGCGGATGATAAAACGAACAGCTTAAAATAGAGTAGAGTAAAGTAGAGTTGCATATCAGTAAGTAGAGTGGGCCTTGGCATTTAGTTTTATAATGAACCTAAATTGAACCAGCACAAAATACTGGAGGCAGCGTGTATGGTGTTTGGGAAGTGCATTTCACAGCCCAGAGCCAAACTCCATTCGCTGTTGACGCTGTTTGTTCCATTATCAGAAATCAGGGACTCTTTTTTACAATTTCTTATAGAAATGTACACCGTCAGTTTACAATGACAATGAATAAAATAAAATATAGGCCTACAGTCATGTTCTTCTCGTCCAAATGTATATATACTCCTACTGTGTAGAAGGGTCTTGCTGCCAGGTGAAGCCTCCAGGTGCTTTACAGTGAGAATCCTCATTAATGTGGGCAGGTACGATGCTCAGAGCGACTTCTTGCCAAACATGGAAGACGACCGAGAAACGTTGTTTCTGAGTTTGTTTAATATATTAGGATTATAGTGTATGGATCTGGTTTGTGTGTGTGTGTGTGTGTGTGTGTGTGTGTGTGTGTGTGTGTGTGTGTGTGTGTGTGTGTGTGTGTGTGTGTGTGTGTGTGTGTGTGTGTGTGTGTGTGTGTGTGTGTGTGTGTGTGTGTGTGTGTGTGTGTGTGTGTGTGTGTGTGTGTGTGTGTGTGTGTGTGTGTTTCTGCTGTACTATGTATCATGTATGACCAAGCATCAGCGCTTCATTTGAATATAAAACTTAGTTTCGCCCAAATAATTTAAAAATATTACAATTTGAGCTTGTGATTTCAAGGTTTTAATATGTAGAAAGTATGTATTTTACATCTGCTTACCATAAACAAAGCATCAAAGCGCATACGATCTTCAGACTGACCAGCTGTGCTTGCTTTTTGGGAGTTGAGTGCAGCGTTGAGACATTCAAGTAGAGCTCTACAAATAAGAATACAATTTTGGTAATAGTTTATTTTTATTTTTGTTTAATGGTTAAGTTAATTTAGATTAAATCATCAATATAATCAATGTTAACGGAAATGACCGATAAATCTATTTGTACTAAATTCAGTTATATCTGGAACATGAACTTGATTTGGCATTATTTAAGTAATAAACAGACAACTTAAAAGAAAATCAAGGTTAGATTAAGATTTAAGATTTATTACAATACAGCTCTTTAATGGAACAAACATTGTTTTTTAAACATAGATAAACTGACTGGGTAACGAATCTGTCAGAACCGGTTTAATGAATTGAGATTTATCAGTTCAATCAAGGAAGATATCTAACTAATCCTTCCTATGATCCACCTCAGGAAATTGCCATCATTTAATTGTTAATTAATTATGCTAAACAAAAATCCTATTTAAGACGGCAGCTAGACCAAAGTTTCTGACTAACATTGTAAAAAGTACTTGAAAAATACATAAATACTAAAGTCTTAAAAGAATTCAAATTTAGGCTTTAACTTTTATATATTTATATATTGAATAAAATAATTAAATAATTACTACTTTTAATATTATTGTTAACATTATAGTAGGGGTGTTTAGCCAATTCTATTGGTGGTGGGGGGGGTGGAGGAAAATGTACATAATTTATTCCCCCCCTCATTTCTGTTTTTAATTACCCTAATTAATAAGCAACATTTTTAATCACCCTAATTAATATGCACATTTTTTATTACCATAATTAGTAAGACATTTTTTAAAATACTCTAATTAATATTCAAAAAGATTTTTTATAAATTACCCTAATTAGTATTCATATATTTAATTACAATAAGTAACTAGAGTAATTGTGCAGAAATTGACGTAAATAGAGTAATTGCGCATAATTCAATATAATTAAACAAAAAAAACAACAAAATTTCTCCCCCCCCCGCCAACCATCATGACCGTGATCGATGATAATGTCTTTGGGACAAACGACCCCTGGACAGAGGGTCAAATTTATTTCCCGATAGCAATCACCATTAAAAGACCCTTCTCCGAATTCCATTATACTAGGGTAGTTATTACCCAGCAGGTAATCTTTAACGATGGACCCTTCTCCGAGAGTGATTTATGATAATAATATACCGACAAAGGAGCCACCCCAACATTCCCAGACGTGGGATTGTTTTATTACCATGTAATTTCGTTAACAAAATACACTTTTCAGAACGCTTTTAAAGTAAGTTTGATTTACGAGTTACCTGCGTTGCGGATTTACCCCAACATTCCCAGACGTAGAGTTATTAGGATCCATCTCCAACAACAAAAAAGACAAGGGTGTGTTTTTGTGTCAGCCCCTGCGATGCAGCTGCGTCAACCCATAGCTTCTCAGACTTGACCCCCCATGGATTTTTTCACGAAATTTTCTTTCACAGATTTTTTCCGAGAATTTTTTCAAACTTTTATCGCTGATTTTTTACGCCGATTTTTCGAGGGTTTTTTCGCAGATTTTATTTTCGATATTTCAAGCTTTTTTCGCAATTTTTCAAAAAATTCTTTCGCGAATTTTATTTCGATTTTTTGGGCAATTTTTTTCCCGCGGATTTGATTTCATCACAGAAATTTTTTTCACGAATTTTTTCACTAATTTTTATCTTAGTTTCTACAATTTGTATATTGCTGTCTATGTTTCTGTAAATTTTTGTTTGCATTTTTGTTTGGAATTTTTTTCCGCATTTTTGGCAAAATATTTTAAATTTTTTTATACACTTCCCCCCGTTAACGAAAATGTATCAAAAAACTATACCAGAAGTACGAGGGAGCGAAACTCTCCCTCTTACCCATAATGAGAAACACACCAAAACAACGAGATACTACTGGCAATATTCCCTATTTCTATGCAGAGCCTAACTTAACAGAGCATAACATAACCTAACGATGAGATACAACTGACTTCGCGTCCTATTTCTATGCAAAACCTAAATTTAACTGTCTACAGTATAACTGACTACACTGTTTTATCGTAACCTAACGAAGAGATATGTCTCACGATGTTCCCCATTTCTAACTGGAAACAGTCTTACTTAACAGAGCATGACTTAACGTAACGAGGAGACGCGACTGGCGATATTTCCTATTTCTAATGAGCCACTCCAACATTCCCAGACATTAAGTTGTTATTATTGCCATGTAATTTCGTTAACAAAAGACCCTTGTCAGAATTCCATTATAGAAGGGTTGATTAACGACACATACGTGCAAAGGTTTTACTGTCCAGCGGAGGGTCATTAAAAAAGATCCTTCTCCGAATTCCATTATAGTAGGGTAGTTATTCCCAAGCAGGTGGTCTTTAACAATAGACTCTTCTCCGAATTAATTAGACAAGGGTGTTTTTCGTGCCAACACATGCGCTGTAGCTGCGCCAGCCCATGGGAAACGCTCCGCCTAGAGCTTCACAACCTCCTACTCTTATTATGTGTTATTAAATTCCCAGAGTGAGGGTGGTTTTCCATAACACTTGTGCACCGACAAAGGATTCAAGCCCCAAAAATAGGGGTGAGTGGATCCCTAGCCCCATTTGTCGAAAACCCACGACCTTTTCTTGTTCTGTACTTCACAGTTTGTGTGTGTGTGTGTGTGTGTGTGTGTGTGTGTGTGTGTGTGTGTGTGTGTGTGTGTGTGAGTGTGTGTGTGAGTGTGTGTGTGTGTGTATGTGTGTGTGTGAGTGTGTGTGTGAGTGTGTGTGTGTGTGTATGTGTGTGTATGTATTGTGTGTGTGTGTGTGTGTGTGTGTGTGTGTGTGTGTGTGTGTGTGTGTGTGTGTGTGTGGTTGTGTAATAGTGTTGTTGTAACTTCCGTGTGTGCTGTACTGACAATGGTCCCTGCTCTTTTTGACATGATCTATAAAATGTTCGATTTAACTTCCTATATATTTAATGATCAACCGTTGTCTGTATTGTTTGACAACAGTAACAACCCCTGGTTCACAGCTAAGGAGGTGGCCCAAATCTTAGGCTACACTAACATAAGAGACCTTGTTAGAGAAAAATATCGCAAAACTATACCGGAAGTACGGTGGAGCGAAACTCTCCCCCTAACCCATAATGAGTAACATGCAATCTTTCTTAAAGAGCGTGGATTATATTCATTACTTACGAAATATAAAATGCCCGTTGCTGAGAAGTTTCAAGATTGGGTCTTTGAAGAAGTTTTACCATCCATTAGAAAACGCGGAGAGTATAAACTCAAAACTGTGAACCAACAATAACTACACACTTTAAATTAATCCTTGGAATACAACCTTCAAATTATAAAAGTCAATCAGCAGCTTGTAACCAGGCACGCGCATTTAAAGGCAGAGAATATGAAACTGAAAAAAGAAAAACAATCAATAAGTCAAACTTTGACTGAACAGACACTTAAAGTAGCAGAGTTGCCTGAATATTCAAATCTGAAACATGTATTTTGTGTAGTAATTAAGCAAACCCTTCTAGAGAAGTACGGAGATTGCGAATACAAATGCATTTGAACACAAAAAAGAAATTTCATACAAGCCTTGGATAAAGCAAAGGGAGAAGGATTTGAAATGTGCTACTTTAGAGAAAATACTCCAAACGGTATAACTATTATAAATAAAGCTAGGGAAGTAATGAAGAATTATAGCATGCACATTGACTGCAAATACAACAACATCCTAACCACTCACAATTTCGTTATTATAGTTGAGCATATCTTGGACAATGCATAAGTCTACATTTCGACTCGTTCCAGAACCTTCGAGATAGTCTGTCAGTAACAGTCGCTAAGTACTCCAAAATTAACAGTGGTCATGACGCAAGAAAAGTAATCACCATATCAATGAAGGAAATATATATAAACTCATTAACATCCGAGAAAAGCTAGCAATCAAGTTAGTGTTAGACAGAGCGAGATGTGTTTGAGAGTGAATATCATATGAAACAATATATTTATGAAGAATACAAAGATAGTGATAATCATGTTAAATAATATAACTATGAAGAAAACAAAAAAGACTGTTAAATTTAATGAGGAGTTAAATACGCATTACACTTACGAACGTAGAAAAGTTAACGTGGACTCAAATCGCGATATATAAAATGAGATTCCGTAGGCCATTGGAATTGATGTTGTAAGAAAAAATTAAACATATATTCTGTTGCAACAAGATGTATCATAACGATTGCGCACAGTTTACTCCAAGGGTGAGCAGACACAACACCAGTCAGTAGCATGGTAGAAGTCGCTCTTTACATACATGAACGCTTACGTTTCCGCGGACGATTATATCAAATCATGTATTGATGTGATAGAGGTTATGAACAATAATGCTAGTGATAATTCATTGACGACACCACCACAACAGACGTCATGTGTAAAACCATCAATTGTCAGCAAGAACGAAAGATACCAAGTTCCATCGAATTGCAAATTAAGAAACCAGGATGGGTACCAAAACGACCAGATGATTGTCTCATTGTGTCATGGCTGGAGGATGGTACTACATTTTCTGATCAAAACCCAGAAAACAAAGGACAAATATTATTAAAAATAGAATTATACGATAGTAAAGGTGTGGTGTATACGTGTGGATTATTTTTGGACAAAGATGGTGAAATGCACGAAAGTGTTAAACAGTTAGTTATTATTGTGGAAAATATGTGGATTAATAAAACATCAGGAGTACCAAACATTACAGGATTAATTTAAACTGGTACACAACGCAGTACAGTATCACAATCATCGCTGAAGAATAGAGCAGTTTGCAATAAATAAGCTGCATAAACAATCATTTAGAGCAGCTACCCACACTAAAAGATGTCATCATCGCAACATTGGTGTGTTTTTCATCACTCAAAATTTGTTTCATCAAGGACGTGGTCAGAGGGACATCTCATTGAATGCACATTACAGTGTGTGTTTTAAGAGTTCTAGAGATATAGTGCAGATAAGGTAGATGGCCAGGCAAATATATCCAGACAGTCCGAAATTCATCGAGGAAGCTAAGAGGTTCTAAACAACACCGACAGCGAGCGCTACAACAGCGGGTTTGGATAACGAATCCGCTTGGTGAAGCACAGTCCAAGGGGTTCAAATAGCAGATTTACACCATTAAAGTTCATCTAAATATGTAAAGCGAGACTTCAAGATTATGTAACTACCTTTGTAAATTATTTTTCAAATTCAACACATATAGCCACGTCCAGAACATAACCACTGTATTAATGGACACATTACACTTAACCCCAAACAATCTCCTTTAGTTGTAAGTTTAAAATTTAAGTGTGTGTGTTTGTGTGTGTGTGTGTGTGTGTGTGTGTGTGTGTGTGTGTGTGTGTGTGTGTGTGTGTGTTTTTGTGTGTGTGTGTGTTTGTGTGTGGTAATTGTGAGCTGTTTATTGTTTAGTTAAATTCTATTTATATCTTCTTGTTTGTCTTTGAATATGAGTCTGTAAATTGTACTCACCTGGGTGGCTTTCTACCTTAAAAAAGGAGAAAAATGAGTAATTGATTTCTCTGACAGCTACGGACAACCTCCACATCTACAAGTCTACATCTACTTGAAGTCTCGCTTTACATATTTGCATGAACTTTAATGGTGTGAATCTGCTATTTGAACCTCTTGGACTGTGCTTCACCAATTGGATGCGTTATCCAAACCCGCTGTTGTAGCGCTTGATGTTGGTATTGTTCAGGACCTCTTAGCTTCCTCGATGAATTTCAGACTGTCTGGATATATTTTCCTGGCCAACTACCTAATCTGCACTATATCTCCAGAACTCTTAAAACACACACTGTAATGTGCATTCAATGAGATGTCACTCTGACCACGTCCTTGATGAAACAAATTTTGAGTGATGAAAAAAACACCAATGTTGCGATGATGACATCTTTTAGTGTGGGTAGCTGCTCTAAGTGATTGATAATTCAGCTTATTTATTGCAAACTGCTCTATTCTTCAGCGATGATTGTGATACTGTTCTGCGTTGTGTACCAGTTTGAGTTAATCCTGTAATTTTTGGTACTCCTGATGTTTTATTAATCAACATATTTTCCACTTTAATAACTAACTGTTTAACACTTTCGTGCACTTCACCATCTTTGTCCAAAAATAATCCACACGTATACACCACACCTTTACTATCGTATAATTCTATTTTTAATAATATTTGTCATTTGTTTTCTAGGTTTTGAACAGCAAATGTAGTACCATCCTCCAGCCATGACACAATGAGACAAACATCTGGTGGTTTTGGTACCCATCCTGGTTTCTTAATTTCCCATTCGATGGAACTTGGTATCTTTCGCTTCTTGCTGACAGTTGATTGTTTTACAGATGACGTCTGTTGCGATGGTGTCGTCAGTGAATTATCACTAGCATTATTGTTCATAACCTCAATCACATCAATACATGATTTGATATAATCGTCCGCGGAAACATAAGCGTTCATGTCTGTAACGAGCAACTTCTACCGTGCTACTGACTGGTGTTGTGTCTACTCACCCTTTGAGTAAACTGTGCGCAATCGTTGTGATACATCTTGTCGCAACAGACTATGTGTTTAATTTTTTCTTCCAACATCAGTTCCACTGGCCTACGGAATCTCATTTTATATATCGCGATTTGAGTCCACGTTAACTTTTCTACATCCTTGCACGGTTCGTAAGTGTAATGCGTATTTAACTCCTCATTAAATTTAACAGTCTTTTTTGTTTTCTTCATAGTTTTATTATTTAACATGATTTTCACTATCTTTGTTTTCGACATAATTATATTATTTCATATTATATTCACTCTCAAACACATCTCGCTCTATCTTACACTAACTTGACTGCTAGCTTTTCTCGGATGTTAATGAGTTTATACATATTTCCTTCATTGATATGGTGATTACTTTTCTTGCGTCATGACCACTGTCCATTTTGGAGTACTTAGCGACTGTTACTGACAGACTATCTCGAAGGTTCTGGAACGAGTCGAAATGTAGACTTATGCATTGTCCAAGATATGCTCAACTATGATAACGAAATTGTGAGAGGTTAGGATGTTGTTGTATTTGCAGTCAATGTGCATGCCATAATTCTTCATTACTTCCCTAGCTTTATTTACAATATTTATACCGTTTGGAGTATTTTATCTAAAGTAGCACATTTCAAATCCTTCCTCCTTTGCTTTATTCAAGGCTTGTATGAAATTTCTTTTTTGTATTTAAATGCATTCGAATCTCATTTCATCTTTCGTGAATTGAGTGCATATTAATTGTTGTACATGTTCGCACGGTTCGTAAGTGTAATGTGTATTTAACACCTCGTTAAATTTAACAGTTTTTTGTTTTCTTCATAGTTATATTGTTTGCCATGATTTTCACTATCTTTGTTTTCTTCATAAATATGTTGTTTCATATGATATTCATTCTCAAACACATCTCGCTCTATCTAACACTAACTTGATTGCTAGCTTTTCTCGGATATTAATCTGGTTATAACGTATTTTCTTCATTGATATGGTGATCACTTTCCTTGCGTCAGTCAAACTTTTCATTTTGGAGTACTTAGCGACTGTTACTGGCAGACTATCATTGAAAGTTCTGGAGTCTAAATGTAGACTTATGCATTGTCCAAGATATGCTCAAATATATTAACGAAATTTTGAGAGGTTAGGATGTTGTTGTATGTGCAGTCAATGTGCATGCCGTAACTCTTCGTTACTTCCCTAGCTTTATTTACAATATTTATACCGTTTGGAGTATTTTCTCTAAAGTAGCACATTTCAAATCCTTCCTCCTTTGCTTTATTCAAGGCTTGTATGAAATTTCTTTTTTGTGTTCGAATGCATTTGTATGCGCAATCTCCGTACTTCTCTAGAAGGGTTTCCTTAATTACTACACAAAATACATGTTTCAGATTTGAATCTTCAGGCAATACTGCTATTTTAGGTGTCTGTTCAGTCAAAGTTTGATTTATAGATTGTTTTTATTTTTCCAGTTCCATAATCCCTGCCTTTAACTTCGTGTGACTGGTTACAAGCTGCTATTTAACTTTTATAATTTGAATGTTGGATTCCAAGGATTAATTTAAAGTGTGTAGTAACTGTTGGTTCTCAGTTTTGAGTTTATACTCTCCGTGTTTTCTAATGGATGGTAAAACGTATTCGAAGACCCAATCTTAAAAATTCTCAGAAATGGGCATTTTAGATTTCGTAAGTAATGAATATAATCCATGCTCGTTAAGAAAGATTTTATGTTTCTCATTATGGGTTAGGGGGAGAGTTTCGCTCACCCGTACTTCTGGTATAGTTTTGCGATATGTTTCTCTGACACGGTCTCTGACTGCTTCTTTAGGGTTAGCATAGCCCAAGATTAGGGGCACCTCCTTAGCTTTGAACCAGTGGTTGTTACTGTTGTCAAACACTACACACAAAGGTTGATCATTAAATATATAGGAAGTTCAATCGAACATTTTATAGGTTATGTCAAAATGCACAGGGACTACTGTCAGTGCAGCACACACGGAAGCACAACAACACTATTACACAACCACACACACACACACAAACACAAACACACACACACACACACACACACACACACACACACACACACACACACACACACACACTGTGAAGTACAGAACAAGAATGAGATCGTTGGTGTTCAGCAAATGGGGCGCGGGATTCACTCACCCCTAATTTTGGGGCTTGAATCCTTTTTTGGTGCACAAGTGTTATGGAAAACCACCATAAAACTGAGAATGTTAATAACACATAATGAGGGTTGTGGGTTGTGAAGCTCTAGGCGGAGCGTTTCCCATGGGCTGGCACAGCTGCAGCGCATGTGTTGGCACGAAAACCACCCATGTCTAGTTAATTCGGAAAAGGGTCTATTGTTAAAGACCTCCTTCTGGGTAATAACTACCCTACTATAATGGAATCCGGAGAAGGGTCCTTTTTTAATGACCCTCCGCCGGACAATAAAACCCTCGCAGGTGTGTGTCGCTGATCAACCCTTCTATAATGGAATTCTGACAAGGGTCTTTTGTTAACGAAATTAAATGGCAATAAAAACAACCCCATGTCTGTGAATGTTGGAGTGGCTCATTAGAAATAGGAAATATCGCCATTCGTAAATTGTCGTTAGGTTAAGTGATGCTCTGTTAAGTTAAACTGTTTCCAGTCAGAAATGGGAAACATAGTGAGACATATCTCATCGTTAGGTTACGATATAACGTGTAAATTTATGTTTGTGCATAGAAATAGGACGCGAAGTCATTTGTATCACATCGTTAGGTTATGTTATGCTCTGTTAAGTTAGGTTTGTGTATTGAAATAGGGAATATTGCCAGTCGTATGTCGTTGTCTTTTGTGTGATTCTCATAATGGGTAAGCGGGAGAGTTTCGCTCCCTCATACTTCCGGTATAGTTTTGCGATAAATTTTCGTTAACGGGGGAAAGGGTCTAACAAATAGAAATTAAAAATATTATCGAAAAAAGCACAACAACAATTTTCAAACAAAAAACTGCAACCAAAAATTTACAAAAACAAAGTTAGCGAATAATTTAAACAATTGCAAAAAAACTTGAAAAAGTCGCTAAAAATTTCGTGAAAAAGAAATTCCAAGAAAAGATTTTCAAAACAAATGTGCGCAAAAATTTGTACAAATAATAATTCTCGGAAAAATCCGTGAAAAAACAAATCTGCGAAAACAAATTCGAGAAAAATCCAAGGGCGGCAAGTCTGAGAAGCTATCTGTGGAATGTTTCCCGTGGGTTGACGCAGCTGCAGCGAAGGTGCTGACATAAAAAAAGAACACACCCTTGTCTAATTAATTTTTAGATGGATCCTAATAACCCCACGATGGCAAAGTTGGGGTGAATTTGCTACGCAGTTGCGTCGTATATCAAACTATAAAATCTTAATCGTACTATAAAAGCATTCTGACAAGGGTCTTTTTAGCGAATTTCCCCTATAGGGAAGAAGCTATTACCGTAGGTCTCATGGTAAGACTTAAGCCCGAGACCATGATAACTTTTTGTTTTGAGGTCCCCAGATGTCAAAAACACTATTCGTTCAAATTCATATATATGTATATATATATATATATATATATATATATATATATATATATATATGTGTGTGTCCGTTAACACGATAACTTGAGTAAAAAATGTCTGATTTCGATGAAATTTGGCTAAAATGTGTAAAGTGAGATTCATGACTTTAAGTTCGAAAACCAGAAAAATCGGACCATGGGAAGGGGGGTTTAATGGGGGTTTTAAATTTTCCAAAAATCAGTTTTTTGCACTTTTTACCCTAAAATTTTTAAAAAACTCAATTTTGGGTTTGAACATTTTATAGAGCTTAAAAAAACAAATAATATAGTATTTTGAATTATTAACCTAGGTCAAGTGGTTGCGGAGAAAATCCAAAAAAAGTGCTCATAAAATCTCCCATGTTAATCTTATGGGAAAAAGGTATTTGGCTTTTCCTCAGTTCATTTTAATGTAAACTTCACATTTGCTTTTACAAATCGATTCAGCTCTACAAAACAATCATTTTGGTGTGTAAATTGTGATTCTACGTCCAATCGTTGCAGAGATATTCAATTTGCTAAGCACAGTACGTTGTCCAATGTTATCCTTATGGAGAATAAATAAAATTTGATATCTCGATTACTTATGAATGTATATTTATGAAACTTGGTATGTGGCTTCACGTAGTACTGGTATATTGATATTTGCACAAACAATTGATTTTTTGTTGATTATCCCAGGAGCAGCAAACCTGCATACTCAGCCCTAATGTTATTCTTATGGAGAATAAGTAAAGTTTTATATCTCCCTTAATTATGAACATAAATTAATAAAACTTAGTATGTAGCTTCACCTGGTTTGAGTTATATTTATAATTGCATAAAAACATATATTTTGTGTTCCTTGTTGCAGCAAACCTGCGTACTCAGCCCTAATGTTTTTCTTATGGAGAATAAATAAAATGCTATAGATCACTTATTTATTTATGTATTTTTATGAAACTTGGTAAGTGGCTTTATGAGGTAGTGAGACACTTATGCATGCATTGGAAATTCGCTGAGTACGCAGGTTTGCTGCGACGGGGGTATTTAACGAAATTACATGGTAATAAAAACAAAGCCACGTCTGGAAATTTTGGGGTGGCTCCTTTGTCGGTATATCATTATCATAAATCACTGTCGGAGAAGGGTCCATCGTTAAAGACCACTTGCTGGGTAATAACTACCCTAGTGTAATGGAAGATGGGTCTTTTAATGGTGATTGCTATAGGGCAATAGATTTGACCCTCCGTCTAAGGGTTTTTTGTCCAAAAGACACTATCATCGATCACTGCCATGTTAGTTGTCGGGGTGAGAGGGATTTTTTTATAAAAAAAATTATATTGAACTATGCCCAATTACTTAGTTACGTCAATTTATGCACAATAACTCTAGTTACTTATGGTAATTAAATATATAAATATTATTAAGGGTAATTAAAAAAATATTTTTGAATATTAAATAGAGTAATTAAAAATTCATTTTAAATGCATTATGGTAGTTAAACATTTGCATATTAATTAGGGTTATTAAACTTTGCATATTTATTAGGGTATTTTAAAAAAAAGCGGGGGTGGGGAATAAATTATACAAATTTTTCCGCCACCCCCACCACCCAAAGAATCGGCTTAACCCCCCTACTCATTATTTATTATATATATCAGGATTGTCAAATTTGCCTGAAGTTAAAATAAATGGTATTTCAGTAGTGTTGAAACTGCTTCTAATATTATTTATGAGTCCTGATTATTCCTTATATAAAAATATCATTAGAACATTAATTCAGTGATATATTAAGTCACCGTGTTATAACTAGTTTGTTCCATATCGTTCTTACATAGCCACTAGTTTAACTTCCTTTGAAGACAGCCACTGGGAGGTATCTCTAAATTTGACTGCCTTTCCAATAATATCAGCTTGACTTGTAACTGTCTCCAGCGTCTTCCAGATGAGTCCAAAATTAACACTAACAGGTTTCGGCTTGTTCAACGTTTGTAGAACAATTTTCATTGTTGAAGCGCATAGTTTTACATCTGCAACCGTGTAGAGTCTGGCCTAAAGTGAGAAGTTGTAATAATTGTAAATATAAATTGCAGATTAAATTCATATGGAAATAGAAAATAATTTAACACAAACTATTTTTTTTTATTTAAATTTATTGAATAATATCCTTGGGGGATTTTCACTTATACGTATACCGGTATATATAAAATGCTTATTGGTGAACTCTGGATTTATACTCGTATGAGGGCTGTTTGGATCGTAATCTCCGTTTGCACACTTCAAGGGTTGTAGAGGCGTGGTACAATAATTCTTGCACATAAATTAACATAGGTCAGTCGGCATTTAGTCATGGTAGGAGTATTCTTTCTGCGGAGATCCGGCCAGTAGAATACTATCAGGTCAATGCAGGAATGCAGGACCACATCAGTCCTGGTGTCCGGCCAGTAGAATACTATCAGGTCAATGCAAGAATGCAGGACCACATCAGTCCTGGTGTCCGGCCAGTAGAATACTATCAGGTCAATGCAAGAATGCAGGACCACATCGGTCCTGGTGGATTTCGTCGGGAGCTCCAGAATTCTTGTCAGGTTTGATTTTGTTGTACCACATAGCGAGGTAATTTCTTATAGTGATATTTAAAGAGGAATAAATACGTTGTTTTTGCTTTTCCAATATCACTGAGAGATTTTCCTTGTTTTATTATGTCCGGTGAAGAGTTTTTTACAGAGACTATGAGTGGGGACAAAATCATAATTTCATTTGTAGTTAGACCCAGGAATTTAACATGTGGCTCCGTTTAAACATCAGAAATGATTTGGACTTTATTTTCTATAGCCTTATGAATGCTAGCTTGATGGTTTCAATCACATGTTTCCAATTGCAGTACTGGTTTTCTATGTTAAGGGTAATGTAATATGGCCCCGCCAGATTGTCCCTTGAGTAGCAGGGTAGCATTATCTTGCTATTATTCTGGTTAGCGGTCCACCTAACGTACATCTCTATGCAAGTATTATGGTTCTACATGTACTACAACCATCACAAACACCAAACAGAGGTTATTGACCAAAGAGCCATCACAAAAGATAGGCTATTGCCAACAATGTTACTCAGCACACTTCCAAACCCCTAACAATGACAAAAAAATAATAATCTCAATGACTTTCATACTAGCCAAAGAAGTTGTACACTGTTAATTTTGCAGAAAAAAAACAGTTTATTTCAACCAGGTTCTTATAAATAAAACCTGCTGCCCACCACTGCTAGTCCTTAAGTAGTGAAATTTGTCTTGGCTATTATTCTTCAAAAAGTATTGTTTAGTTATATATAATCCTAGCTAACTCAAAAGGCACCTAATAACCTAAATCAAACAGAAAACATTCCTCATTCCGGGCTGATTTGATCGTAAATACATTATGAAAGGTGTAAGTTCTGAGAATAAAGGATAATAATGGTATAAGTCCTGCAAAGGACTTGAACACATAACTCAGGGTAGAGTTGCTCAAGACTGAGTTAGAGAATTTCATGAGTAAACTGATTATTTACCAACAGTTTACACCAATTTTAAATCAGTGTTTACACTTTCAATGTAAAGGTAAAATTAATAGACAGAATCAAATGATTAGTTCACCCAATCATATTTTGTGCCATAAAAGTTATTAAACTTAATATATTACATGCTAATCTATAGTATGAAATTTCCTGGATAGTAACTCAAAGTCATCAATCCAGAGCTTGGTTTGTATGTGAATTGGCAAATTATAAAACAAAATAGAAAAAAGTTCCTTTTTGAAACATCTGATATCAGGGTGTCACAAAAATGCGTAGCGAGCTATGCAGATCCGGATTTTACATACAAAAACAAGTCGAAAATGTGAAGTAATATATCTAGATTTTGGCTTAGTTTAGCCGTAATCCGCCATTTTGTATTATTTTGAAAATCATTAATAAATCAAAAACCCTTGGAGATATTTGTACGAAACTTGGTATAAAGCTTAAGTTTTGTGTTATTATAATTTTCCAAAAACATGTTTTGTCAAACTTATAAAATTTTAAAATGGCGGCCATTTCCAAAGCCAAAAAAATGGAAAGTCAAATTCCATGAAAACTAGCAGCTAAAACAAAATTTTAAATGACATCAAATTTAAGGCTCATTTTAATCCAAATCCAATGGCATTTTGATTGTAAAAAACGATTAATAAATAAAAAAGTCTTTTGTAATTTTGTATAATAAATTTAAAAATCGCGGCCATTAAAAAATGTCAAAGTCAAATTCCCCAGTGTTCTTGACCATCTAATTACATTTGCTTTAAATTTTGTCTGTAAAATTTTGTTTCAGTTGCTAGTTTTCATGGGATTTGACTTTGAAATTTTTTAAATGGTCGCCATTTTGAAATTGATTATTAAAATTTGCCATACCTTGTTCATTTATCAATCGATTTTTACAATCAAAATCTCATTGGATTTGGATTAAAATGAGCCTTAAATTTTATGTCATGTAAAATTTTGTTTTAGCTGCTAGTTTTCATGGAATTTGACTCTGAAATCTTTAAAAAGCCGCCATTTTGAAATTTTATAAGTTTGACAAAACGCGTTTTTGTAAAATTGCAATAACATAAAACTTAAACTTAATACCAAGTTTCGTACAAACATCTCCAATGGTTTTTTAATTATTAATGATTTTCAAAATAATACAAAATGGCGGATTACGGCTAAAGTAAGCCAAAATTGAAAAAATGTTACATCACATTTTCGACTTACTTTTTTATGTAAAATCCGGTTCTGCATAGCAAGTTACGCATTTTTGTGACACCCTATAATAGATTATGTATTTTATGACTGGTTGCAAGTCATATTCAACCTTGTTGAGGGGAAAGCAAATAGGGCTGTATATTCTTAAGAATTAACATTGAGCTTTGAAAGTCAATGAAACGGAACAATGATACAGGTTGAAGTATTTTCTGAATATTAAGTATGTTTAAAAGGGTAAATACAAAAATAAGATGTCAAAAACAACTGGGTTTTGTAACAATATTACCTCCAAATTTGCCCCCATTAATTTGACGTTTTCCGTTTGTATTTCACGATAACTGGTTCAAACTATTTGTGATATCTGGCTTGTATATACCTGAGAAATAGGTTCCAGTAGCAGGTCTAGTATTTGACTTTTATCTGCACTTTTAGGCAATATGTCAGGAATGAAAGAGATGTAGTTCATGGTGGCTGGAAACAAAACGTAATTCTGAAACAAATTAGGCATTAACTAAATTGAATAACAAGATATTTAATTAGACCACCAATACATGACAATTGGCCCACGGAAACCTTCAGTTTACCAATTATAAGCACAAAAATAGATTGATCAGGAAACTGGGTGACAAAACTGAGTAGCACAGAGAGCGTTGGATCTAACAGGGTGTTTTTCCATACATGATGGACACCCCTAGGACGTGGACAACACATTTTAATCATACCGTACAGCAACAAAATTTGTCCAATTAGTATATCTAAGAAAATTGTGAAAATTTAAAGTGAAAAATTTGCAAGAAGTAACCAATATAATACCGGTATCTGTATAGTAATAAGACTCTCTGATGTATGAATGCATTTACATAGAATTTATTTTTAGTGATTATAAAGATATTGTTTTTAAAATGCACATCTTCAGATACCACCCTTTAAGTTTGCACTTTTGTCCCTGTGTTCACAGCTAGTAAAATAATATATTTTTAATATTCGGCTCTATTAATTGCTGCAAGATCACCGTGTGAAGAATCGGTCACCAGCTAGTAGTGATAAAAGTTAATAGGCTTACTGAAATTCATATTTACTTACTTTTCATATCGTCTAGATTGACTGTAGAAGTAAGATTCTCCTTAATTTCCTCTATAGTTTCATCAGTAATATCCCAAGGAGAAAGCTAGAATACATAACGCATTTAATTCACTTAGACTCCAACTACCTACTGCTCAATAATGAGTTGGCATCCATGTGAGACAGTGTTTTCTACGTTCAGGCGCTGTGCCGCCTCTCACGAGATTCACACATGCAACCAGCTGTCACTGTGACCTCACAATGTGGAAAATGTATATTATTCTGTTGTAACATGATGGCTTCGAAGCCGATAAAAATGATGCAACAAGTGTTCATTCACTATACAAAGGCCCTTGAGCATAGTTTTATCCAATTATTTATTTTAATAGTGCCAAGAATTTTCATGGAAATAAAAATGTTGTTTTGATTGTGGGTTGAAATGCAGTGGAATTGAGCAACAGACAATAACTTTGTAAATACCAGTAGCCGATCATAGTGCTGGGGGCAACCTGCGAAACTATAGATAACAGGTGTTCTGTTGTCATTTTGGAGCTTACCACAATCTTATTTGATGCAATTTTGAGATTAGAAAGACCAAAGAAAATGTTGCTAATAATTTTAGTGGATTCAATATTAATTTATACTATTGAACTATAAATAGGCCTAAGATTAATATTTGTTGGTCTTCGGCAGCGCTGCAGAAACTCATAAATACCCCCGTCGCAGCAAACCTGCATACTCAGCGAATTTCCAATGCATAATATATGTCTTAATACCACATAAAGCCGAAAACCAAGTGTCATAAAAATATATTCACATATAAGCGATTTTAATTATTCTCCATAAGAATAACATTGGTAATGAGTACGTAGGTTTGCTAAAACAAGGAACAGAAACAATTGGTTTTTATACAAATATAAATAGAATTTAACTAGGCGAAGCTACATACTAAGTTTCACCAATATTCAATCATAAATAAGCACTATATAACATTCCAGTTATTCTTCATAAGAATAACATGGGGGCTGAGGAAGCAGGTTTGCTGCAACAAGGAACAGACAAATGGGTTTTTATATAATTATCAATATAACTCAACCAAGTGAAGCTACATACCAAGTTTTATTAATTTATGTTTATAATTAAGGGAGTCATTATATTTGACTTATTCTCCATAAGAATAACATGGGGGCTGAGTACGCAGGTTTGCTGCTACGGGAATAATCAACAAAAAATCAATTTTTTGTGCAAATATCAATATACCAGTACTACTTGAAGCCACTTACCAAGTTTCATCAACATACATTCATAAATAATCGAGATATCAAATTTTATTTATTTTCCATAAGGATAACATTGGACAACGTACTGTGTTTAGCACTTTGAATATCTCTTAAACGGTTGGGCGTAGAATTACAATTTAAACATCAAAATGATTGTTTTGTGGAACTGAACAGATTGGTAAAAGCAAATGTGAAGTTTACATTAAAATAAACTGAGAAAAAGCCAAAAACCTTTTTCCCATAAGATTAACATGGGAGATTTTATGAGTAGGTTTTTTTGGATTTTCTCTGCAACCACTTAACCTAGGTTAAAAATTCAAAATACTAAATTATTTGTTTTTTTAAGCTCTATAACAATGGTCAAAACCAAAATTAAGTTTTTTAAAAATTGTAGGGTGAAAAATCCAAAAAACTGATTTTTGGAAAATTTAAAACTCCCTCCCTTCTTCCCATGGTCCGATTTTTTCTGGTTTTCGAACTTAAAGTCATGAATGTCATTTTACACATTTGAGCCAAATTTCATCAAAATCGGACGTTTTTTACTCAAGTTATCGTGTTAACGGACACACATATATATATATATATATATATATATATATATATATATATATATATATATGTGTGTGTGTGTCCGAGATATATATATGTGTATATGTGTATATATATATGTGTCCGATATATATAAGTTTACATATATATATAAATTTGATCGAATAGTGTTTTTGGCATCTTGGGACCTCAAAACAAAAAGTTATCATGGTCTCGTGCTTAAGTCTTACCATGAGACCTACGGTAATAGCTTCTTCCCTATAGGGGAAATTCGCTAAAACATTATAAAACACCCTTTTCAGTACTATAAACCCTGAATAAAATTATTAAAGAAAGAAAAATGAGAACAGATGTGGAAATAATTAAGCAAATGTGTAAGAAATGTGCTTAGTGGATATATTTAGAAATGTCTTGGATATAAATGGTATCAGGAAACTGACACATACTTTCTCCCTTTTAGCCCAACTTTAATGAATAAATTACTTTTTATTTACTAAATATAGAATACAAAGCACGGTCGAATGTACAAAAAATCTTGTAAACAAGTTGTTTTCAAAAACATCCACCCAAAATCCCTGTTTTGGAGGCACTACAGAATTCATTGAACAACTTTTTTATTAGCATATTACGTGTTGTTATTACTTACGGGATGTAATAAAAGACGTCTTACAACACTT
This sequence comes from Allygus modestus, assembly GCA_963675035.1. NCBI lineage: Eukaryota > Metazoa > Arthropoda > Insecta > Hemiptera > Cicadellidae > Allygus > Allygus modestus. The sequence goes on from OY776116.1 coordinate 119,281,590, forward strand.
AAGATATATTTACACTTATACTGATTCACATACAGACAGTAAACATATATAAAAGATGGTACTAGGCTATCGATTTCGACCAGTCACACCAGTCATCATCAGGCCAATGAGAGAACTGTCAGTTCTTTTTATATTGGGTAACTCTGTACACCCCCCAATCAAAATGACCCCCCCCCCTCCCCTTAGCATAAAAACCTATTTTTTGTGTTCCTTGATGCAGCAAACCTGCGTACTCAGCCCCAATGTTATTCTTATGTAGAATAATTAAAATTGTATATATCGCTTATTTGTGAATATATTTTTATGAAACTTGGTAAGTGGCTTTAAGAAGTATTAAGACATTTATATCTCCATTTTAAATTCGCTGAGTATGCAGGTTTGCTGTGACGGGGGTATTTTTTTGTCATACTTGTAAATGTGTAAGGGCCTAATGAACCCAAAACGCTAATCCTTCCCTTTGTCTCTCATTGGCAAGAATGCTCCTTAATATACTATTCAGGACTATTCAGGTCCTGTGAAGTGTCGAACCATGTTGTGCTGTGTTGTGCTGCAGAGTTGAGGTGGGTTACATTATTTTTAAAACCATGTGCATTATAGTGGCACTGGAGGGCAGTGCTGCCATAATCGTTTTCTACTTTGCAATATTTTTGAGGTTCTTGGTTCTTATGCAGAAGGTGAATTTGGTCTCAAAACTTCCAAGGATTCATAATAATATAATGATTTAAAATATTTTATTTGTTTTTTCGATCAGAAGATTTTTCTCATTAATTAACTGTCTTATTAGTAAAATTCAATCTTACAAATGTAATCATACCTCCACCTTCAAATCTTTTTTAACAAAAAGTTTACAATATTTTTCTATTATGTAGACTTCAATGTTCCCTCTTGTTATTCTTACGCCATTCAAAGCTCCTAAGAATTCAGAAGTTCCAAGCATCCTACCTAAAATTAATTTTATACTGAAATTAAGTTAACTTCACAATGTTTTAATTAATACTAAACAAGAGGTCGTCAAAATAATAAATGTATACATCAAATTCATATATATATATATATATATATATATATATATATATATATATATACATGTATGTATGTCACTCATTTAGACCATCAATTCTTAGAGATAGAAATTGGTACCCTTAAAAAATTTGTCTCAATCATTTTAGGGTTTAGCTTTTAATATGACTGTGACCAATTAACACTTTTTTACTTTTTATCCTTTTACAAACCTGTTAAATGAATTTTCTCTGGCAAAGAGTATTATCTTGAAAAAAACTTCTCAATTTATTGTTAAATATGCCTATACGTATTGGCATTTTTGTAGTGTAAGTGTAAAACTATCAGTGCATAACTTTTTTCAATCTCTTTTACACTCAAAGAATATTATATTTACTGATAGTGGTTTAAATATCTATTTCGTCGGTAACCAAAATTGTTAGGGGGGTTTTGTAACCCAACAATTGAATTTTTAAATTGTTCACATGTAATCCCTTTAATAGCAAAATGTTAGTTTTCACCATTGGATTCAGCTTAAATAACAAATAGTTTAATACTTTGAGTCATTACTCTACGTCAATTGGTTACCGAGTTATTAAAAGTAATAAACACACCACGTTGTCCTATGTTATTCTTATGGAGATTAAGTAATATTTTATATCTCACTTATTTATGAAACTTGGTACCGGTGTGTGGATTAAATGTATGTGGCATCAGGTTGCGGTCTATTGACATTTGTTCCAAAAATCATTTAATTTTGTCAACGTTTCCCATAGCAGCATACCTGCGCAATCAGCCCTAATGTTATTCTTAATGACAGAAAATGAAATGTTATATTTCACTTATTTATAAAATTTGGAGAGGGTTTAATGAGGCACATATGGTAAAGAAGCACATATTTATATTGTAAATTCACTGAGTACGCAGGTTTGCTGCGACAGGGGTATTTTAGTTGCATACTAGTTTTTAGATATTTTTAACAGACTTAAACTTTGTACAAACAATAATACCATTACATTACCATTAAAAACAACTTTTTCCGCCAGGTCTTCTTCACTTTTATCATAAAACTCAAAAATAAAACCTTCATACCCATCACATATAATATCAAAATTTGAAAGTCCCTTAACCCCAGACTGAGGTTCCACCTTGCAGTTTCCTTTATATTCAACTGATTTGGTTTTGAAACTGTATTTCGCTGATACTTCTTGACTGTTATGTTCTGAAACGTGAACATGAATGATAATTACAGATAAACACTTAATTCATATAAATTGGGCAGGCTATATATTAGATTAATGTGAGGGGGTGAGTGTGAGAGAGAATTATTTAGAGAGTGTCAAAACCTAAGAGTGTAAAAAATAAAAAATAAATTATTTCCTCAGAGGAAAATTATATTTCTACCACATCTTTGGCAGATGACTGGTTCTTTACTATCAGCTACTTATTATGCTACAATTTGAAAAGTTGTAGGCCCAATTTTAACATTTTCAAAGAGTTTTTCGGAAAATTTTAACTTTCCCAATTAAGGATTTTCCCAAACAATTTCTGAGGCCCAAAATAAGTATTTTAAAAGTTTGAGCAAAATCCTTCCACAGGATTCTGAAATAAATGTTGCATACAGTCAAGAGTATTGAGTTTTATTTTTAAGTTAAATTAATCTTCAGAGTTGGATTCTGAGTTTACTACTTTAGTACGGTGCATAACCAAATGATTGATGTACGGATATTTTTATAGTGAAAATCTTCAAACATGTGAATAAGAAATAAGTAAACAATGTTTTACCAAGAAAATTCATATCTGAGTATGCAGGTATACCACGAGAAGGTAAATAATACTTTACAGTCACAGCATGGCTACAAATCAAGTGATATTATCCTGGTCAGTTCTACTACAAATACGAACTTGTAAAACATTAAACTATTGTTGTTGAATGAAGTCGTTATGCAAACAAAATTAAAGTCATTCAATGAATTAAGTTTCAAAACATAATTCATTGTTTTCTTTTTAGTCACTATGTAGGATAACTTGAGCTCGATTTTCAAATACTGAATGCCCAAATTCAAGACTTTTCTCAAGTAGGTTTTTAATTGATATATTTTCTACATTTACTAATAATATTATTAAAAATAAACATTTTATTTGGAGTAACAATTTTACGGCCCAGGCATATTATGATAGTTAGCGGAAAGTTTAGGTACAATTCTAATCACATTTATTCTTTATGATTTTTGGGTCGCTGAACACAAATCTGAGGTTTCTGACAGATATTATGCCCGGAACATTGTTTTTTTTTATGTGGAAATCGTCCAAATTTGGCAATACTTTTTGGTTTTTGGGCTAAATTCGGTCTCTATGCGTATTTTACGAAAAAAATCATACTTTGTGAAATTAAAGTAGATCAAATTTACTATCAGTTTCATTCATAATCACTTTTTATACGACCAACAATTACGCCGCTAGAGCGCACCAAAAATGGCAGATATTTCTGCAGGCGAGGCCTGTGAACAGCGAACACACTAGTTTCTTTATTTGTATAAGTATTTCATTAAGATTATTGCCATAAATAGACAAAATTACCGTAACAAGGGTAGTTTCCACGGAAACCTGATGTAAAACGGCAATATTTAGCGATCTTTTTAAAAACAATCTTTATTCTTAAAAAAGTTCTGGCCACTTTTAAGTGCGCTCTAGTTGCGTAACGGTTGGTCGTACAAACAATTATTACGTATGAAACTTTTAGTAAATTATATCAACTTTTATTTCGCAAAATTATCGTAACAAGGGTAGTTTCCATGGAAACTTGATGTAAAATGGCAGCATTTAGCGTTCTTTTTAAACAAGTTCTTTAAATTCTGGCCACTTTTTATTGCGCTCTAGCGGCGTAACGGTTAACGGTTAAGGCCATTCATACCGGCGTAACGTTACGTTATGTGACAGGACGTGACAGACTTTTTAAAAAGATTGCTCGCTGTTGTTTCAAATGGGGCAATTCGCACCGCCGCCCACCGATAACAAGTAACGCGTAGTCTGCAAACTAAACCAACTAATCGTACTTGAAATTCAGTCTGCTTCTTATCGGTGCCGTGGCGAGATGGAAAACATGCGTGTGGTAGACCTACCTTTATTTGTTCGTAAATGTGTTTGTAATTGTGTTTGTGACTGTACCACTTCTAAATTTTGACGTGTCCTATTTGGAAAATACGTTCTTTATGGACCACTTGAAAATGCCGCATTCACGGCGAAACATGTACCCAGACAGCACAGCATTATCCCATGAATATTCTCAGAATGTTCATGTAGAATATTGGGTATAAACAAGGAATATTCTGGAAAGTTCTGTAATGATTCTTAAGACAACCTTAGAATATTCTATGTCCCACCTCGTAAATATTCTGAGTACATTCAAAAGAACGTTCTCAGTATATTCGTGGGGCATTCCAGAACATCCATAGAATATTCCGTTTCATTCTACATAGACTGTTCCCAGAATATTCTAAATGGATATTCAGAGAATATTCCTGGAACTATCTAGAATATTTGAGGAATATTCAGCCAAATAGTAGAGAGAATGTTCATAGTATTATCTAAATGGATATTCTGAGAATATTCTTGGGACAATCCAGAATGTTTGTTGAATATTCAGTTTAATATTGCAGAGAATGGTCACAGAATGTTCTGAAGGGATATTCTGAGAATAATCTGTCAACATTTAGGTATAATCTGAGAATGTTCGTTCAGCATTACATTATAGGCACAAACCTGGAATAAACCATTTAGGGGAGCATAAAGGTGAGAATTTATCTTAAATGGAATTGCAGCACAGAATTAATAAACAGCTGTCGAATAAAATAGGCCTATAGTGCTTACCATTTCAATAACCAACTTATTTCAAATATCCCATATACCGTAGACAAAGAACTCATACTACCATGAATCTAACTTTTATAATAAATAAATTATTTTATGTAACACTTCATTATGAGCCAAGATACACTTTTGAAATAAAAACCTTGGCCAAACATTTTTGTTGGTTATGTTCTAAACTTCATACTTAACACATAACCGATGATTTATTCTTAAATCATCTAAGCAAAATTAACAAGCTGACTTTTAAAAATGGTTTAAATTTAGTTTACAAACTTTAAAATGGTCAAAAACATAAAAACTGTATTTCTTATATATGTTAATTCATTAAAACTTATATGTAAAATATTTATACATTAAGAATTCTGGATAAAAATTAAATCCAATTAAAAGTTGAAACGTTTTATTGAAAAATATAAATTGTAACAATTTATGAAATCTATAATAACAGTCTTAATCCTCTTTCAAAATTATCTTCCACTAATTAGGTTTATTCCTTGCCACTGATGTGTTCAGCATGGATTTGTCTGCAACAAAAATGTGTGGTATAGTAAATAAATCTAAAATATAAAGGCAATCACAGTTTTTAACAAAGGTTTTGTCCGCACATCTCAATCAAGCATTGTAACTATCTGTAATTCAATGCTTACATCAATGACCCATGATAATGAAAACCTGCATTGAAAAAAGATTATTGTTATGTGAACCAGAATATGGTATATGGAGCAATAAATTATTGTAAATATGGTCCCAGCAAAGTGTTTGATAGCAGCTACAATCCTGTTATTGTCAATATTTTATTGTAGCGTGCACCAGAAATTATTGCAAATATTACAGTAATGAAATTGGAGACCAAGCAATACATCTTGCTGCCAGAGCAATAAGTTATTGTTAATAATACTAAACATTATGAGAATCGTTACTAGAGTTTATAGTATTTATAACAATAACTCTTATTTTTTACTTTTACAGTAAGTTATTGCTGCAGCCATAAGTTCGGTTGACTCTCCTCTCAGAATGTATAGTAGCTATGGCAATACCTTTTTTATTTCTACAGTAAGTTGTTTTTGTGGTTACTACAGTGCAGTGGTTACGTAAAATCCTAAAGTTTAACGAACATAACCTGAAAACTAACCAAAATCAGTTATATAAAATTTCTTACATAAAAGCTGCAGAACTATGGGGTCAATACACCGCTGTTCGCTTGGCTTTAGTCATATTTTAGATAAAATTTATTTTTATTATTTAAGGCTTAGTAACTTAATCTCAGTCTCTTTGTTACTTTTATCTTGTTAATATCCAACCTAGGCTATAGAAAGCCTAAGTAAGATTCTGAATTCATTTTGAAACTGCTGGATTTTTATTTCCAAATAAATAAAAAGGTTTACCTGTTCAATATACTTTTTGAGGTTATGCCATTGCATGTTTTGTGGCTACAGCCACATCTTCACGTATTCCTTAGGTTGATTCTTTACATGGTTAAAACATTACTTAGACAGTGAGACACTTAACACATACATATTGCAGTATAAAACATTCCGATACCGATCACCAGATAAACTATAACATTCCTTGTCTCGGTGCATTGACGCTTCATGGCAGGCCGGTGACGACTCATTTCCACTTTGAGATATTGTAGTGTAATCAAAAACAGAATCTGGTATAATATATCAGAATATTATCGCTAAGCATTTCTACTTAATATACTACTATCTTTATGATGTATTAGCAACAATAATATGTTGATGAAATTACCAGCCTCATTGCAAATAATTTAGCAAGAATATTATTGTAGTTTTGACAGACGTGATGGTAGGACATTACCATAACTATTGTGTTAATTAAGATAAATCTTGTAAAAACTACCAGAATTGCATTTACTATGCAATATTGTTTGGATTACTATAATATTTCTTTCAGTGTATAACCAAAGAATAACGATGTTTGTACTTTAATTTTTTACTTTAAGCCTGTACATGCTACGTATTAACATCTTTGGAAAAACTAGTCACAGAAAATACAGCGGTATATGGACTTTGACCCTCTTACTCCTTGCCGCATCATCAATTATCGTTTGCAACGTCCATTTTTGGCTTTCTTTCATCGAAAAGCTACTATTTCAGAGTATAAACAAATGTTAAGTTGAAACACATTCACCCAGATACTAAAAGTGGTGATAGCCGTTGGATCCTTAACTTTTTATGAATAATATCCATTAATGGGAGGAAGGGGGGTATATCCAATAATATATCCCTTTAGGGGGCGTTGTATATCCATCCAGTAATGGAATAATATCATAATCATCCACTGTTTTAGCCCCTGAGCTGTAACTATTATGTATTATCCCAGAGTTTTGAAAATTGGTAGGATTGTTAGCTACCCCCTTCAGCACATCATACTTAAAGTCCCTGACAGAGGATGGTGAGCGGGCGGTGGGGAAGCCTCTTAAGTGGAAATTTCATGGTGAAATTTGGAAATTCCATGATTTTTGTTCACATTTCCTTATTTATTAGTTTTAGCCAATTACCCTGGATATATAATTGGAGATAATTAAATTTCCTATTTTGTCATAGGATTAACGGTTAAAAACTTATAGGCTTTACAATCTGTAGAAATTACCAGCGACAAGGCTTTTTGGATTTTTCTCCTTATTCTCGGTAAATATACCTTCAACCTGGGCACAACCACAACAGAAGCATATGGAAGAGTTTTTGAATGAGAAATTTCTCCATAACATACCCAAAATCAGAAGAAACAAGACAGTAGGAACACATAAAATTCCATTAAAAATGGTGGCGGCTGAAATATGGTGCTTATGTATAAAATATAGTAGCTCTTTATAGTGTATTCTTTAGCAACCATTGGATAAGCTACTAAGGAATATTTTTCATCGTGTAGGCTTCCACGGTCCGAAGATACACTCATGAAGTTCATTTCCAGGTTAGTCCATGTATATGTCGAAGAAGTTGGTGGCCGATATTTTGGGTATAATTACAATATCACTGGCGGCGTGAATTAGTAGCGAAAATGTACTAAACACTCACTCACTGACTGGCTGGCACACTCGTCCGACTATATAGGTGACGCGGCTGTAGGTTGTAAACAGACCTGACCTCGGTCCTCGACTACCGACTATTTTACATGCCTTTAAGAAACAAGAATTAATTTAAAACTCAAATTGATACTAGAAATGCATAGAAAACAACAAAAATATTAAAAACACTGTTTTACCATATTTAAGAGGTACAACTGATAGAATTGGCACAATACTAAAATACCCCCGTCGCAGCAAACCTGCGCACTCAGCGAATTTCCAATGCATAATATATGTCTTAATACCACATAAAACCGCAAACCAAGTTTCATGAAAATATATTCACAAATAAGCGATATATACAATTTTAATTATTCTCCATAGGAATAACATGGCGTCTGAGGATGCAGGTTTGCTGAAACAAGGTACACACACAATTGGTTTTTATACGAATTTGTTTATAACTCAACTAGGTGAAGCCATATACCACATTTTATTAATTTATGTTCATAATTAAGGGAGATAATATTTCACTTTTCTCCATAAGAACAACATGGGGGCTGAGTATGCAGGTTTGCTCCTACGGGGGTATCTGAACTCGTTGAAATAAATGGTTCTTTACACATTTGTACCAAATGGGAGAAGGCAGAAGAGCGGTATCTCCATTCGGTGTTTTAATCGAGAACTTTCGCAGGATTGTTGGGTCTGGTATTGGATTTATTTTATGCATTTAGGTAATGTATTTAAAAATGGTAATTAAGTTTGATTTAATCCGTATCCACAATCTAAATTCATGTTATTTGGATATTTTTTGAATTTCTAGTTTTATTTTCTCACGTATTTTTTGTTTACATATCAGACTTGTCCCTATAGGAAATTAATGATAAAAATACAGGAAAATAAAAAATGTTGAGCAACATGGCCTGGGTGATTTGATATTGATTGACCCTGCAGGCTCTGTAAATAAAGGTAGGCCTAGGTACCCAATGTAAATACATAAAATTACCATTAATGTCATAATGAAAAAAAGATATTTAAATTAGGACTTACGCTTATTTAATGTTTTATTATTGGAGTTACTTCATTAGTATGAAGACAGGATGCAGCACATACAATGGTTCCAAAATTATAGAGAATTCGCATAACTTGGTTTATTATTTTATATGGTTAATGACTTTCATGCCTTCCCTGACCAAAAAAGAAACATTTTCTCCAACTTCCCCTAACCAAAATAGGCTAGTAAATTTCCTCAACTCTCAACTCAGAATGGACACTTCATTTACAACATAATGACAACATGATCAATTACATCAATTATTTTTGTATTGGCCTCATAACATTCTAAAGTTTATTTATTTTTATTATAATGTATAGGCTACAGTTGGCTGTAGTCCAAAACATTTATTGTCTTGCATTCATCAGGCCCTACCTTTTATTTAAGGTTCACTTAGTCTTCACTGCACTATAAAAAGTGTTTTAATCCGTTCAATGCGTTAACCTTGTTTAATCAAGATAATTGCATTTGTTTTCTTGCCAAGCAACCGCCGGAAAACTCGCGTCGCACCAAACGCGTTAACTAATATCTAATAAACTTTTATTTTAGCAAAGTGGGCCTATCGCTTTGCATTTATTATTAAATTAAAAACTTTTCCTGAATAGTATAAAATATCCAGCATTTTTCCTGACTTTTAGAAAGTGTGAACCATATAGGCCTATAAGGATGGTGAAGAGCAAAGAAAATTTAGCCTACCTTCCATGTACAGAAATTTAAAACCAAAGTAATAATTTAATATCGAGCGTAGCTGGGTATACCACCCCAGAACAAAAATATTGTAATCCCGTGCATATATACTAAGTTACGGTACCTATTTAGAAAAGTCTGTGTGCGATATGGCCAAATTTAATTAATACCAATACCAGTTATTAGGTTATTAACATTATCATCATTACACAGTGGTAAGACTATTACCTACTCAAAATAAACATATAAGATACTTTTATAATCCTGACTAGGGGGGCACTGTCATGACGTAAATTTAATCCCCTTATCAAAATAAGGTACCTTTCAAATTGATCGATGCTGGGCAGTCATTATCCAATGGTAAGCTCCCGGTCTGTCAGGCTTGCTTGTTGTGACGAGTGAAAGTGTTCCGATATAAGTTTCATCTGAAATAGATTAACAAGAGGTAATTAAGCTTAACTCTACATTTATCCGGATATAGATGATGTATCTAATGTTTAGGTTTCTGTTGGTAGATTCAAATACGTCTAAGCCTACATTATACATAGTTATTAGGTACACATACATATATACATATTGTTATTACCGTACTACGTGTAACTTAAGAATTCCTCAACAAAAAAGGAGCTTATCTTTAAAAAATAGTTTGAAGTTTTAAAAGTTATTTCAGGAAATAGTTGTGTTTTATGTATATAAATATGAAGTAAGTTACAATATTATAACACTCTATTTATGTATTAAACTAAGGTTTTAAATTGGTAAATTGGTATTATTGGTAATAAACGGTATGGATTCATAAGTGGTTTGATTATTTTCAACCCATATTTTTTGGCTACTTAGGATGTAGTTTTAACCGAATGCGACGTTACTATCGAAACAATGTTTAAAAATGGCAATTTCTACATTAGTTAGCCTTTATCAGTAATGAATTTTCAGCAGTTAAAAGCTGTTAAAAACTTAGGCCTGTAGTTTTAACACAAGTATATGCAACAGCAAGCTGCACTGTTAAAATAAGGTTATGTTGGTCATTTAACATAACATTTTTAACCTAACCACCTCAGCGCCCTGTACAACAAGTGGTAGCCCACACAAATCAATAATATTTGATAATTTACTGTACTCTTTCCTTTCACTCCTAGAAAAAAAATCGATACATAAGAAATAGGTAGGGCTATAGAAAAAAACAGCGACTTTAAACTCATTCTAATGTAGTTTTAATACAGTATAAAAAATGTGTTGAAAATAATTTAACCACTTAATTAATACCAATTAATAACCCTACCATAATTAACCCTTCGATGTATTAATTCATAACTGTTGTAACCACACAAAAATGATATGTAACTAGTAACCTATTTTAACTAGGTACCGGTAGGTAGTCCTAGTTGTAAGTTAGTAACTTAAGTTAACTGTTATGGTTGTGAAAGAAGCCTGAAGAATTGCACTTCAAACCATTGACTGATTATGGATTAACCACAATTAATTGCTACCTGCATGTTTTTTGAGTTTTAAAGTATCTTATAAAAATTTTTACAAATATCTCTGACTTGTAGTAAATAGGCCTTTATTTGATAAGACATGTTAAGCTTCAAATAACTTGATTCAATTAAGTTTGTGACTGCCGTGTGAAATTAGGAAATTAGAACAAGTTGGAAAGCTTTAAAATAGTTGTAAAGTTAACCAACCATAACCTGGCCATGGTTCAAGCAAAAGAAAAGTGAACTAATGCAGGGTCCAGTTAATATTGACAATAAAAATAAGTATTAAAACTAATTATAACTATTATAAAACTGCTTATTTACCTTTATCCATCGTTATGAAATCTTCCAAAACAGATTTCTTGAGTACGTTATAACAGCCGAAAGTAGATAAACAACAAATCTAGAAAATAAATGCAAATAGAAGTCTCCAATTTTTTATACCCGCTGTCTTTGATAATATTGATTAACTTTGGCCAAAAATAAAATGGAAATACCCTTATCACTTTACCTGTAACATAGTATACTGCAGAAAAATTATTTGTTTTGAAAAGAACTATAACAGATTTTAAAGGCTGCATTTAGCACAACTTATTTTTAATTCCGTCAACGAAATATATTTTTGAAAATTAAAATACCATGGTTTATTAGACATCCTACCACCTTGGTTATCATAAACATGGATCAGTTTATTGATAAGGTATGTGCCCGATTATTGTTGTGAGCTAGTAATTTGGAGGGTTTTAGAGACGTCAATTTCAAGTATTTGACTGGGAAGAAGTTTATGGTGTACTGGGAAAAGACAATCCAGTTTATATTTCATTATTGTTTTTCTTAACTACTTTGTTGTTTACAAAACAAGTTTAACTCTATTGTAAATTTTCTGATATGAGGTACGGTATATGATAATCTATGATTATCATTGTTGCGGATTAGGAACCCCCAGCGTAGCTTCTAGGCACATCTTCCACAAGCGGGATTATTGCGCAGGTTACCGGAAGGATAGGATATAGCAGGAAAGGAAAGTTTGGGATGGGACGGCAGCCAAATCGACCCTTCAGAGGGCCAACTCCCGTGCCCCTGTGACGGTTGGGATGAGGCTCTCAAACAGGGGACCCGCATTCTGCCCTCCAACTGGTCAACTCAACTGACAGGGTATCCGTGTACAATAGCCAGGGACCATCCATTCTCAGGTTGGGGACCAAACCCTGAGATTCTGTCCCTAACCGATGCTAATGGAGGGGCCAAAGGTGTAAGGATAGTTTTTCATAATTGACAGGCAAAAGACTTACCATATGTAATGACAACTTCATTTGCTGTACCCAATGTCAGCCTCAAAACTAGTATAAACCAATCTTAATGTAGTCCTGGGACTAAGATAGTCTAAAAAATCAAAATATAAAACTGTTTAAAGTAGGCCTACATAATTTAATCTAAAATAAAACTTGAACTAAGTATTTTTATTCGAGGTCAAATTTGTTTGGGGTACCTAATCATTTGCTAACATTCACTCTTTAATACCCGTTGTCTTTGATAATGTTGATTAACTTTTACCAAAAATAAAATTAAAATGCCCGTATCAATGGGGCTTTACCTGTAGCATAGTATACTGCAGCAAAATTATTTGTTTTCAAAATGTATATAAAAGATTTTTTAAATGCAGTCAACGCAATATATTATTGAAAACGAAACCACCATGGTTTACAAGACATCCTCCCACATTAAAAGTTTATATCAGTGACTGAGAAACTAGTCGGGGAGAAAACTGGAAAGCTTAGTACCTCACGGACGTCGCTTGCGGTATGATTGGCCACGTGTTACGTTACGTTACCGGACGTTATGTGACAGATCTCCGTATGAAAAGGCCTTAAAGGTTTGTATCAGTGACTGACGAACTAGTCGGGGGAGAAAACTGGAAAACTCAGATCAGTAGCTCCAGCTCGCGGACGTCGCTTGCGGTGTGAATTGGCCACATGTTGCGTTACGTTACGTTACGATACGTTAACGGACGTTATGTGACAGATCGCGATGTGAAAAGTTGTACAAATAATTGTCACGTATAAAACTTTTAGTTAAAACATGATTTTTTTTGTCATTTCTGGGCTGAAACATCACGTTTTATCTTATAAAAACCATAATAACTTATTTATTTATTATCCTATAGTTAATATATTCATATAATTACTTATAAGACAAAATCCCACAACATTTTTGATCCGTAGAGGTTTTTCATAATTTTTACGGTTTTTAAGCTATTCAGCTTTGAAAAACATAAATGGACGCCATTTTGAAATGGTACAAAGTATAAACTTGATATTTCATACCAAAATGGGTATTACTAGATTTAATACATGTACCAAGTTTTAAGTCTGTATCTTTAGATATTCCTAAGATATTACGTATTAAGTCAAACCACATACAGACCGACAGACGGAAAACTAGTCCCAGGAGACCCATGTTTATGTTGTGAAATATGTTTGTCTTGAGCTAAGGAACAATTTTTATGACATTTTCCAGAGAGTTCCGGGACACCCTGTATATATATTAGACTTTATTCTTTCTCTCTGCTGTAAAAAGCATACAATGTCGGTTAATCACTATTCGTATGAACACCATACATTTAGGCTTAAATATGTATTTTATTAAACCTCCTCGCAAATGATAAACCCATACGTTTGTTTCCATCTATCATATGACAGTTCTGTTATTTACCTTTCAGACTGATGCTGTAGGTGGTTCCCATTTCAAAAGAGTCTTCTTTTATTGCCAGCATATTGCTTGGAAGATCGGAAAGCTTTAATGTGTCCAATGGATTAAGAGCAGGATCATTTTCCTTGGAATATACCCAATCAAATTCTACACTCTCTTTAGTTTTAGGTTTTGAGTTTCCACTAATAGAAACTTCTACTGCCAAGAATAATACTTCATTAGGAAAGGTCGCTTCTTTTCGGCAGTTTTGGATACATCTGTAAAATTATTACAACTTTAAATTATGGCTTATGTGCTCACTCGGGTAGGAAACATCTTACCTTTTTGAGCAGCACTGACCTTAAATGAGATATCCTTTGAGGCTTTCACCATCAGAGTACATTTTTTTAAATGACAAGATTATAATATACTATGAGTATAACAAAAGTAATGCTCTACAGTAAAAATATTTCACAAACTTAACATAAGAGCAAAAGGCTCTGAGGTTATGAAACCTGTGTGGGAATTCTACATTTTAACTTAACACAAAGACTCTTAGTGAGAATGCCTGGCCGGTCGTCAATACCACTATATACTTTTACATTGTACAGTACAGAAAAAAAATCCTAGTTGGCTTCTTCATTCATAACAAGTTTGAACAACATCCGGTTTTTTCGTCTAATAAAATAAAACCATAATGGACACATCCACACATACACACACACGCATACACACACACACATACACATCCTACCCTACAAAAACCATTAATTTTTACCAGTATAATTATATTTTAATATTTTTAATACAGTTTATTTATAACGGAACGAAGTGAAGGAATCTATGTATTAGCAGAGACAATGACTCGTTGTCCGTTTGTGTGTGTGTGTGTGTGTGTGTGTGTGTGTGTGTGTGTGTGTGTGTGTGTGTGTGTGTGTGTGTGTGTGTGTGTTTGTAATGCAATAATGTGTAAACGGCTTCATGGATGGTTTTCAGATTTTACACAAATCTTTTTTCAGTACACTACACTTTCCAGTTCAAAAATGGAACTCATTCATTAAATCTTTTTTTTTATAATCAACATTTAAAAGTAGTACAATTTCCATAAGGTAAAGTATTGGATACAAATTAATGATTTTAAAGTACGAGAAAGTAATATAATATTTGTTCGTAATTACAAGAAACTTTCGGGATGTAATAAGAGACGTCTTACAACACTTAAGATATATTTACACTTATACTGATTCACATACAGACGGTAAACACATATAAAAGATGGTACTAGG
The DNA here is from genome assembly GCA_963675035.1 of Allygus modestus. Taxonomy (NCBI): domain Eukaryota; kingdom Metazoa; phylum Arthropoda; class Insecta; order Hemiptera; family Cicadellidae; genus Allygus; species Allygus modestus. Next base: position 119,296,683 of record OY776116.1, read on the forward strand.
CTACGTGCCTAGTACCATCTTTTATGTGTTTACCGTCTGTATGTGAATCAGTATAAGAGTAAATATATCTTAAGTGTTGTAAGACGTCTTATTACATCCCGTAAGTAATAACAACACGTTATATGCTAATAAAAAAGTTGTTTAATTAAAAGAAACTAATAAAAATCGTCTTATTTATATGTTTTATTATCAAATAAAATAAAGTACTCTCCGTTTAACATGATTTAATTCAATTTATCAAAGGTTTTCGAAATTTTTAGATTAAAACACTAGATTTTACAAATAAAGATATAACGTTCTCCTATAATGTGGGTAACGTGAGTGATTTAATAGTTTATCCGCTAGACTTCAGCAGCCATTTCCCTAGTAGCACAAATCGTTGGGCCAACGTTGGGAAATGGTTGGCACAGTTCGTTGGCCAACGGTAAGAAATGTCCGTTGGCGCACCGTTGGGCCAACGTTGTATTTCCCAACCAAATGCCAACAATGCCAACCAACACCCAACCAAATGCCAACAGTTTATAATTTTGTACATAAATGGTTATTTTGTATTAAAAAACACAATTTCACATTGTGCTTTTTACATTGTGGTTTACATTGGCTTAGTAAACCAATAATATAAATTTTTATAAACGATTTGAATAGCAAAAATATTGGTGTCCTGGTCGAGTCTCGAACCTACAACCTTTGACTTACTGTACACTCGCCTTAACCCTCGCGGCTACTCTGACTCATGAATGTGTTTGGAAGGACTAGGATATAAAAATTACCAATACTGTACACCTACACGACTAGGACATTGGACAATATTTCCTTTAAATCTTCTATAAATTAATCTACCTGCGCAAATCACTGTAATAAGAGAATAAAAGTTGGAACAATGTAATTTGGTTCTTTTGATTTATGTGTCTATTCTTGCTATTAAATATGATGAACTAAACTATGCGCAAATTAATATATATTTAATATAATTATAATAATAAAATATATGACTTAGGTCATACTATACTATGACTTAGTATACGGTATACTATAACATATACATTACTATTAATAATAATAATAATAATAATAATAATATAATATAGTTTGATTTGCCAACCATAGCTTTTGTTGGCCCAACGTCTGCTATGGTTGGATTTGCCAACGCGGGTTACCCAACGATTGGTTCGTTGGCCCAACGTCTCCTATGGTTGGATTTGCCAACCGACCATTATCCAACCACTTCTAATCATTCCTACCATTCCCCATCGTTGGGCCAACGATGTGTGCTACTAGGGTTATTTCGTATTCAAGGTTCTTAGAGCTTTCAGACAAGGTGTGCTGAATCGATCTATTTAAGGTTTTCTACTTTACCGGAAGAGACCTCGTAAAAACAGCTAGAAGGTCACGTGATCACCAATCCAATCTGCAGTGTTGCTGGAAACACGATATTTATCGTACTAGTACCACATTTTCCTCATCGGCGTAATTAGAATTAACATTGTTTAACTGCTTACATTCTACGATCAGCTGTTATTTTATGAAACTAATATATTGTTTTGATTTATTTGTATAATTAGATGAATCAATTAAGGGTTTAAATGTTCTTTCTGCATGTCCAGTGACAATTTAAAAATAGCTGTACCATTATTATACCCTTAAGGTTGGCAACACTTTATGGTATGGTGTGGATTTATGAATCAGCTGGACGACCTCGTAAGACATCTTTGCTGCGAACATTACTCTTATGTAAATAAGCACACCTGGTCTGAAAGCTCTACGAACCTTGTTTCGTATTTACTTCTGCCAGCTGAGTTCTTTTGTCAGTTTATGATATTTGAATACCCTCGTCATAGCAAACCTGCGTACTCAGCTAATTTCCAATGTACCTCACTGCATAGGCAACTTATACCTACTGTGTTAGTTTTTTTTGAAGAATTTTCACCTCTTTATAATTTAATATAGAAGAACGATAGGTACTAAATTCGAATTATGGCCTAAAATTAACCAAAAAAATCATATATTGTCCAGGACTATTTATTTAATATTTTGTGATGAAATTTTGGTTAGAACTTGAAAAATTAATACAATACTGAATTTCTAAACTAAGTTAGTGAAATATATTTTTAAGTAGTTAAGCTTAATAAGATAGCAACGTGTATGCTGACTAAATTTTTGTATCTGTGAATACTCTTTTATGTGACCGGAAGCAGATTGTTAAAAGGTTGGAGCTAAGTAAAAGCATATATTTTTTAATATTGTTAGTTTGGACTTAGGAACACACACATTACTCTTACTTCTCAATGTAATACATTTTCGATTCACTCTATTAGAACCACATCTGTTAAAATTTATTTTTAAAACCTTGAAAACATATAAATTCCTAATAAGTAAAATTTTTAAATCCTTCAAGAGGCATTAGAATTATTTGAATGTAAGTTGAATGTAAGCATTGAAATTGGCTTTAATGATATAAAATACGATCCGCCCTATATTTTAATACCATACTCAATTTTATAATTTATAAAAGAGAAATAAATTGAACTCAAAAGCTGGGTCAATACTTGGTTCCAATAAAATCAAAAATAGGGAATTATTTAACTAAATTCATTTTGTATGAAAATGAGATGCTCTCTTCAACTGAGTCTGCTATCCACCCACAATACTAAATAGTTTATACTTTCGACCTGCTCAAGAACTTGTCAATTAAAATTATTTAAATTGACGGACATGTCATTTCATGATATTTTAAAGATTTTAGAAAACATGTATATTTTCTGAGGTTGAAAATCATATACTTTGTTTTAGGACTCATAACTATTATTTTTTTAGTGAACCACCGCCTAAGAGTATTCACATCAAGTTGCATTATTTGCTCTTTATGATTAATAATTCAATTTGCTTTATACAATAGCCTTGTGTCATCAGCAAAAGCTCCTAAATTATATTTAAAGTTACCATTAGTGACGTGTCATCAGTCTACAAAATAGCTGCTTTATCAAAGAGATAGAATTAAGTGAATTCATTTGTGTAGCTCAGTGTAGCTCAGTTGTGTGCTGCTTTATCAAAGAGATAGAATTAAGTGAATTCAGTTGTGAATTCAGCAAGCACGTAGCTTGCTGGCTACTTGCTAAAAAAACAACTCGCCATCCCTTGTTAAAATGGGAAGTTAATTTACGCACTCGCAAATGTCAAGAATTTTACTTTGGGGCGCACTCCCTAGTAGCACAAATCGTTGGGCCAACGTTGGGAAATGGTTGGCGCAGATCTTTCGCCAACTGTAAGAAATGTCTGTTGGCGCACCGTTGGGCCAACGTTTCTATTTGCCCACCAAATGTCAACAATGCCAACCTATACCCAACCAAATGCCAACAGTTTATAATTTTGTATTTAAATGGTTATTTTTAATAAAAAACACTATTTCCAATTACTGAATTGGCTTAGTAAACCAACAATATAAATTTGAATAAATGATTTTAATAGCAAAAAATTGTGTCCAGGTCGAGTCTTGAACCTACGACCTTTGATTTACTGTACACACGCCTTAATCCCCACGACCACTCCGACTCACGAAAGTATGTGGAAGGACTAGGATATAAAAATACCAACAGTATACACCTACACGAATAGGACAATACTTCCCTTTAATTCTTCTATGAATTAATCTACTTGCACAAATCACTGTAATAAGAGTAATAAAAGTTGGAACAATGTAATTTAGTTCTTTTGATTTATGTGTGTATTCTTGCCAGTCTCCGTCGTTTTGCAAACGATGGTGTGCTACTAGGGCTTGTGTATTTGTTTGATCGTTTGTGTGAATGTGAACTTCGAGGGTGGCAATGGGGGTCAGCTGCCCCTCCCCCCCCAATAATTTGTGGGAAATGTTATTGTAATACCTACATGAAAAGTCACCATAATCACGATCACGACCATTTTGGCCCCTCCAAACAAAATACTGAAATTACGCTTATGACTGTGTCTTCTGTGTTTTCAACTGATGATAAGTCCCATAGGATACCTTATTTAAGGTGAGTGCTGCCCAATAATGAAAGGTAATTATCAATTCACCACACCTAAAATAATGGGTAAGCCTATGGCTCTGGGGGGTTGAAGGGTTCTGGTAATTATTTGTTTACCAAATTTTGCATACCCCCTATTTTTGGGGCGAGAAATTCATTAAAACCATCGCCAACCCCCTACGACCCCCTTTTTTTATTTAGGGGGGGTAAAAACCCCCCTTTTCAAATTTTTTTCAAGCTGATTTTTTATTTTTTATTACATCCTAAGGAACACAAAACAACTTTAAAACATGATACTTACCCCCTAATTATTGAATAGGGGGGTAAAACAGTTATCTGAATGTCTTTTATAGGGGTCTGGGGGGTGGGAAAGAACCGAACAAGAAGGCGGCTTGAAATTTTGCATACCCCCTATTTTCGGGGCGAGAAATTCATTAAAACCATCGCCAACCCCCTACGACCCCCCCTTTTTTATTTAGGGGGGGTAAAAACCCCCCTTTTCAACTTTTTTTCAAGCTGATTTTTATTTTTTATTACATCCTAAGGAACACAAAACAACTTTAAAACATGATACTTACCCCCTAATTATTGAATAGGGGGGTAAAACAGTTATCTGAATGTCTTTTATAGGGGTCTGGGGGGTGGGAAAGAACCGAACAAGAAGGTGGCTTCAAATTTTGGGTACCCCCTATTTTTGGGGCGAGAAATTCATTAAAACCATCGCCAACCCCCTACGACCCCCCTTTTTTATTTAGGGGGGGTAAAAACCCCCCTTTTCAACTTTTTTTCAAGCTGATTTTTTTATTTTTTATTACATCCTAAGGAACACAAAACAACTTTAAAACATGATACTTACCCCCTAATTATTGAATAGGGGGGTAAAACAGTTATCTAAATGTCTTTTATAGGGGTCTGGGGGGTGGGAAAGAACCGAACAAGAAGGCGGCTTGAAATTTTGCATACCCCCTATTTTTGGGGCGAGAAATTCATTAAAACCATCACTTTCCCAGGTGGTCGATAACTTTGTGGGAGGGGGGCAAAGATGGCGGGGGGCGCTACGCGTTAAAACGCCGATATCTCAAAAATTGTAAAAGATAGAACATCGGTTAAACCGTTGTTCTTTTTTTAAAAATATGGGCAATAAAAAAGTTTATTTGGTCTGAAGTCGTATCTCTATTAATAAAAGAGTTATGAAATAAAACATGAGAAAATGGGATATTTAGGTTGATTTTTTTAACGACTTTAGATTAAGTTTATAAGTATTGCATGCAAGTGTAACCAAATATAATTACGTATTATTGTTATATGTAGTGTTTTGATACCGATGTTGTTCAAGTACAAAATAAACATTTATATGGGGTTTCTGGGTATTTCATTAGCTGATACCCGCAGACTTCACCCCGCGAATTATTTATATAAACTCCTAGCAAACCATATGTTGCTATCTTCCCAGCTGTTCTGCTTTTTTTGTTTTGATTTGCTGTCCAATGTTATTTAAATGGGCCAAAACCGTACATTGAGGTCTTCCCAAGGGTTTCTGGTTCCACGCACTGAGTTGAGACCCCCAAAAGGCACATTTAGACGTTAAGGGCTTTCAAACGACACGTAAATCATAAAAATTGACCCAGTAGTTTGGCCATAATCTTCTGCACAAAAATCGCCTTATCCTTTTAATATAATGATGATGATGATGATGATAGTTTTGTGTGCTGCATTCTGTGGTTAGCCTGTGGAACTACTACGTATCAAGATCAGCTGTTTTTATTTTCATCGGCTCAAACAAAAATGTCCATAAGTAATACATGGGAACTTTGAACCCCCGTGGGGCATATCCCTAAATGGATTTTCACAACTTAAATATGCCTATATGTTACTCAGGACTATCAAGTACCTCTCTGCAAAATTTCAGATCAATCGGTCCAGTAGTTTCCACGTGATGGACCTTCAGAGTTACGCACAAACATCCATACTTTCACATTTATAATATTAAGTATGATATTTATAAATACAAAAAAAACAACCATCCCCAGGCCAAACCGCTACACCTACAACCTCGAAATTTAGCGCATATACCCTTTTCATAACGTAGGTAACCACTAATAAATGATTTTAAGAAATTCCCATAGGGCTACACCCCACGGGGAGCCATTGTTCCAATCCAGTATGGATATCCAAAAACCGATCATCCAGGCCAAACCTCAACACTTTCAACCACGAAATTTGGCATGTATAAACTCTTCCCATAACTTAAGTAACCACTAAGGAAAGGATTTAAATAAATCCTCATAGGGTTTTGCTTCACGGGGAATCAAAGTTCCAAACCAGTGTTATTCTTATGGGCATCCTAAAACCGATCATCCCCCAGGCGAAACCTCACATACAACCACAAAATTTGGCACCTACACTCCTTCCATAACGTGGGAAATCACTAATAAATTCCTATAGAGCCCCACCCTTGGGGAATGAAAGTTCCGATCCAATGTTATTCTCATGACATTTACTTTCTTTTGAGCTGATGAAAATTCAATCAGCTGATCATGGTTCGTTGTAGTTCCTCAGCTTAACCACAAAATGCAGCTCACACAACAGGTTTTTTACTGGGTGAAACCGGGTACAAAGACACCTAGTATTTTCAATGCACACATAAGGTTATGCATACATTGGTATTTCATAACTGCCACCAGAAAGCGCTCAGAACATTTTCCAGCTGGAGATGATTGTATGATTTGACTGTAGGCTTCAACCGGTACTCACCAATAGTGTTTCCACTTTCGCCGTTAGATTTTCCCTTTATCTAAACAAAATTTTCCCTTTTTCCCCCTCACCACTCATACAAATTTCCCTCTTTTTTCTCTCATTGTTAATAGTTCTCACATTACTTATAACTTGAGCTTTCATCTGGGATACAAAAAATTGAAGCCTACAAGCTGACAGCCTTTTCCTCAGGTAACCAATCAAATCCTCCCTTCACAAGTTATATGCTTGTCAGCTGACAAACAAAACTTTTGACAGATGGTTCGAATGTGTGGTTACCATGTTGGTTGTCATGACAGCAGAGGGGAAAATGGTGGTCGACCATAATGTAGGCTTTACTTTTACTTTCTCCCCCTTATATATGGAGAAAGAATTGTTTCCGTCAAAATTTTCGAATTTGAGTTGTTAGTGGAAATATTCGTTTTGGTGCTCCCTGAACCCAAAAAAGTGATTTTTACGTGATGTCTGTGTATCTGTCTGTCTGTCTATCTGTCTGTCTTATGGATGTGTACAGAGCTAGAGCCCTAACCAATGGTCCGATTTTTATGAAATTTGGTATGTAGATACTAATCCACAATATATCCAGCCGTTTTTTTGTCATTTTTTGGAATTTTTGATTTTTAAGGGTAATTATCCCCCAAAAACCGTCAAAAAACATGAAAAATCAAGACTTCTCAAAAACGGCTCTAACGATTTTTATTAAACTTTAGTAGTTTATAGAACTTTAGTTTTCCAACAAAATGACACCACCCGCATTTCTGAAAAAATCGGATTCAGAAATTACAAAACTTAAAATATAAAAATTAAGTTTTTTGAATTTTTCATAAAAAACATAAATATAAAAAATATTACTATTTTCTATTAACAAGAGCTCAAAAAACTAAATAATTTAGTATTTTTAATTAGTATTCTACGATTATTGGTTGAGGAGAAAATTTAAATGTTCATTTCGCGGTAAACGCAGTACGTTGTCCAATTCTTATGGGGAATATAAAAATTACTATTTATCTCTTATTTACTGATCAATTTCGTTCAAACTTGTTATGCACGTCAAGTTAGCATTGACCAACAGAGGAAATTCGAAATATGTTGCAACTTAACCCTGGGGGGGCAAGGGGGCATTTCCCCTCTCAAAACCACTGTGTTTAGCAACGGATTGTGTAGTGCCTCTCAAACAGGGATTTGGGTGGATATTTTTGAAAACAACTTGTTTACAAGATTTTCTGTACATTCGACCGTGCGTTGGCTTTGAATTCTATAATTAGTAAATAAAAAGTAATTTATTCATTAAAGTTGGGCTAAAAGGGAGAATGATGTATCAGTTTCCTGATACTGTTTATTTTACATCAGGCAAGAGCTCTAGATATATTAACCTTGTTGTTTAAAAGTTACCTTTCTCTTTGGGCAGAAATGCCTTATCAGCTGAACTTAAGGCGGAATTGCGGTATTGGAAGCGAATTATGTTAGTAAAACAATTAATGCTAAACGTAAAACATAAAAGTACCTAAAGTCGAATAGCAAGATAGAAACGCCACCATTGTACAGTGTACAATTATGATAAAGGACATGTAATACTTCAAGCGTAACATGTAAGCTGTAGGTTAAAAATATGAGAGCAATATTAGGAAGATTATGTTATTTATTAGGTCAGTTAAACTTGTAAACGTTAGCAGTTTATTTAAGTCAATTTGCCAATTGAATACAGTAATAAATGTAGCATTATAAATATATGTAGTTCTTATTTGATGGCCTGTTGCTTTACTTTTTCCCAACTTTAGTAATTATTTTAACTTTTCCCATAATTTCCCTCAAACCCCGTTTTCCCTTTGAGTTTCCCTCTTGGGGCTGATTTTCCCTCGAAAGGGAAAATTTCCCTCAAAGTGTAAACACTGCTCACCAAACAGGTGTATATCTATAGAGGTCTCGTCTGGGGTAAAAAACTGTGCCTACATGCTGACCGCCATTTTGACCCTTTATACCCTCCGGTTTCCATGGCAACAATGTATTAACCAATCAAACCCCAAAATCCCCTCTTTACAACTTATGTTAGTTTTCATTACTCTTTGTCCAGATGTTTTGTTTACAAAAATATCCCTTAGTGAGGCTTCACTTTTTAACACGATACGAGAGCTCTATATTTATTTACACCTCGTTGGACTACACCAGTTTTGAGTTCTGAATTTTGTGGTTAACCTACTAAACTGTTGTTAATAATGGACATATGTTTAATTTACACATCTGATCAAATAAAAGTCAATGCCCATAACAATAACATACAAACTCTGAAGACTTTGTGGGACCAGGGTAACCAGACCTCCGGCCTCTGGAGGAAATTACCTCCTTTTTATAGGGTTTGTCCTCCCGTCTTTTGAGAAATATGAAAATTGTCTGGTTTTTACTCGGACACTGTGTAGCCTATTCAACAAAATAAACTAGAAAATATTGCAGTTTTTATGTCAGGGCCTAATAAATATTTGTGAGTATGTATTCTTTTCTTTTTCCAGTATCAAAGAAAATAAAACTCATAAATATTTGAGAAATATCTTTAACTCCAGTGAGGAGAGGGTCTCTTCTTAATACCCAATACCTTTTATCTAGCACTTAGATAGACCCAGTGGAATGACTTTATTAGCACTGAATATGCCAAAGGAATACATTATTTATTTATTTGCATACAAATATTTCAAAGACATGACACGAACACAGGCTCTTAACACGACTATCTAACACACACACAACTACTGATGAAAAAATTGTAAACACAGAAGTTTTTGTAAAGTAGGGTGTTACATATGATGCCTATAACAATTTCCTAAATTACTAGCATTATTATTTATAACAGCAATGTTATCATTTTTTAGCGAATTTACCCTATAGGCATTAATTATACATCCTACTTCTATATTCAAAATCAATGCTATAGGGAAGAAGCTATTACCGTGGTCGGCATGGTAAGACCTAGGCCCGGGACCATGATAACTTTTCGTTTTGAGGTCCCCAGATGCCAAAAACACCATTCGTTCGAAACTGTATATATATATATATATGCATATATATATATATATATATATATATATATATATATATATATATATGTCCGTGAGCACGATAACTCTTGTAAAATTAATCCGATTTTGACGAAATTTGATATAAACATGTAAAGCAGCATTTATGGCTAAGTTCAAAACCAGACCAATCGACCTATCCGGAGGGGTATTTTGGGGGGTTTTGTACCCCAAAAATGGGGTTTTTGAGTTTTTACATATAATTTTTGAAAAAGTCAAATTTTAGTTTTTACCATTGGAATCAGCTTAAAAATACGCAAAATTTGGTGTTTTGATCATTGCTCTACGTCAAATGGTTACAGACATATTGAAAGTGCTAAACACAGTACGTTGTCCAATGTTATTCTTATGGAGAATAAGATAAATTGTATATTTCGCTTATTTATGATCTTTTTCTGATGAAACTTGGTATATTGCTTCATATCATTATGGTCTCTTGATATTTCCACTAAAAAACATTTTTCGGCTGATAGTTCCCGTAGAAGCAAACAATTTATCTTACGAAAATTGAGTACAACCCATATTTTATGCCAGAAATGTACTTAATCGCTCAAAAACGGCAATCGGACCGCATTTTCTCGGCAATAAATAAAGCCGGGTCGTGTTTTATATACCAAAAACGACGTCCGAAACGCGTTAGAAACATAAATTTTGCCGCGACTTGGTGGTAAAAAACACTGAAATGACTAACTTTTTAGGTATAATGGACTGGACCGCGTTTTATTGGCCTGAAGCGGCAAGCGAGCCGCATATTATCACCCATAATGCGATTTGTGGGAAAAACATCGACTACAATCAAATTTAGGGTCGCATTTTGCGGGCCGAAAAATGTTGCCAGACTGCGTTTTACAGAAAAAAACATACTGACTAAAACAAATTTTATAAAACAAAATAGGCAATTTCACAGCATTCTATTTGCCGAAAACAACCGTTCTTCGCATTTTAAAGTCCAAAATTGATGGCGGCAACGAGTTTTATTGACCGAAAATGACGACCGAGCCTCAATATATGTAAAAAATCACAATCTAACAGTGATTAATCATTAAAAAAATATTAATCGGACCACATTTTCCTAGCGAAAAATAAAGCATCGCGAAATTTTGGGAAGTTTCAAAACTGGACCTAGCTGCCATTTGTCACTGGGCTATTAATTAATAATGCTTTCTAAGAACAGGTCGACCTTAGATAGTATCAAGAACAGGGTTTGATAGGGTTTCCCTCTCAAAATTTAAAAGAATGCCACCACCGTAGATATACACAAAAAGCCGGATCGCGGGTTATACGAATATTTTTACGAATACAAACGGCGATTTGACCAGGATTCGACCCCGTTCTACCGCCAATGTATGCCTATTATTCCGCGTCGGATAGGTCAAAAAAAGGAATTTAGTTGAATTCCTAATGGCCCGAAAATAACGACCTGCAAAATTTCTTATTGGCTGAAAATGACAACCAAAACGTGTTTTATTGGCTGTAAACGACAACCGAGCCGCATGAACGAAAATGGCCGAAAAAGGCGTTTTAAACTAAATTCCCGTATATTCCCCGCATTTTCCCAGCATACGAATTCCTGTATGATTATTTGATTTTCCTGGAATTTCCGGTCTGTAGTAGTATTACAGGCATCAAAGTCTGACTGACGACGCATCAATCAGACGACAAGTCGTGATGACGCTGCTGGACAGACGTAGCGCTGGTGCGGGGGTGCGCGCGCAACTCCAACCTTTTGATTTGGGGGGGGGGGAATTTCCCCCATTTCCTCCCCCATAGATCCGCGCCTGATCCTCGCCATGCAAAAGGTGGAGTAATTTTGATTTTCAGGAATGTTATAATTATCGCCCCATGGTGAAAAATCCAAGTTTATGACCTCGTATCCCTTGTGCGTTTTCCGCCATCCTGAAAAGATCGTCTAAAAACTGTACTTATTTTACTATTTCCATTAAAACTCGCTTACAGTGTGTCGTAGACAAATACACCTTCTCATCATTTTTAAAGATTATTAAACCCTCTACGACTAATATAAATGAAGAATCATAGGTATTAAATAAGTACAAAAATTGGAAAATAGATATTTTTTAACTGGACTTTATCCAAATTCAGCTCAAATAATTAATTTTCCATAAGGTGTAGAGTAAAATGAGTAAGAATTTAACTGGTGGAAAACAAAATTTCCTACAAGTTACATACAAAGTAATGACATACCTATAGAAACAAAGGGTCCAAATTCTATTAAAATTGTTAAAAAGTTGTAAAGTTCCATTTTTAAGCCCGGCTTTCTCAAATGTACCTAATTTTTGCTTACGTTAAAGGTTGACTATGTGTTATTTATGCTTCTTAGATGATTTTATGTTAAATACTGCATTAAAACAAAATTACCTCTGGCTTGGAAATATTAGGAAAAAGTATGTGAAAGTACGTTAGGTATGTTAAGTAAAATAGTTAATGTAAAAATTAAGTTAGGGTAATATTATCGGTCCGTACAACTACGAAATCACTAGTAGGGATCTTTGGCCAGTTCTGCTTGTAAGGGGTGTGGAGGATGAGTTTGAGGGGGGGTTCGTCTCCGCTATTTTGCCCTCTCTGCCCTCCACTGACACCCCACGGACTCCCTACCTTGACAGTAATTTATTGTGTCTGCATTTACCGACAAAAAATTCTCCCCCTCACATTCTCAGACAGAGGGTGGGTTTTTGTTCGAACAACTGCACTGCAGCTGCAACCACCCGTGAGAAACAACACGATTCTCTCTTCACATCATCCCCACCACTATCAATCTTACACGCCGTTCTCTGCTTAGATTCGAAGGAGACGCATAGCTATCAACATGGCATTCAGGTTCAACTGTGTTGCTAATGTGACTCAGCACATGAATGCGTTGCTTGTAAAGTTGGAGATGGGAGAGGAATACAACTTGAAGTTGGGAATGATGGAGGAAGGAGAACCTCCGATGTTTTTTCTTAAGAAGCACACTGTATATGTGTGGCACCAGGTTTATTATAGATTTATTGGATTCGAGGATGATTAACCTCACCAACAATGGCTTCACAGCACGACTTTGTCAGAAAAATAAATAAAAATGTAATATTTTCCCATTATCCACTCATTTAGAAACGGTCCTTCTCAGGATCCCTTTAGCTTTTCAAGTTAGGGGAGGAGGAAATATTTTCCTAATAAAGGGAGATTATTACAAGAGTGGAGGGCCCCACTCATTTGCATAACAATAGATCCCACCCAAGAGTTTTCGTCTCTACCATTGTGCCCCCTGGGGATTTTCGTCTCCACCATTTCCCCCCGATTTCTTGCGACCCCCTCCCTCCCCCTACCACTTTTGGACGATATTTTCTCCTTTGAGCCACCAAACATTGCTCCCGCCTCATTCTTGGTCTAGAATTCACAGTGTGTGCTTGTGCCATAGTCTTTCTGTGTGTGTTTATCTGTGAATTGTGTCCCATTTCTCAATGGTTTAAACTGATTGTGTTCTTTTTTACTCAATATTACATATTTTTCACTCATGACCCCCCCCCCTAAATCAACGGTCTGTATCCGCCCCTGGTTGTGATTTGACCAGAGTGTTGTGTTTATAAGTACTGCTTACCTTTTTCACCCAATTTCAGTTTTGTAGTAAAGCAAAATCGCACAGTCGACAGCTTATCTATTTACAATATTTAAAAATGTGTTTTAAAACTAGACACTTTTATTTATTAACCAGCCGTGAAATAAACGGCCGTGGCAACAGAGACATTCTTACTTGACATAATAACAGACATACTTACTTGATATAATAATTAGTCACTGCGTTATCAGATTCATTGGCCACTTTAATAGTTACATGACTGTATTGTGGTGCTATATATTTATTCAAGTATCTGATGGTGCTGTCAACTGTCAATGTAAACTTATATTCAGCACTGTATTGGAGCATTTTACCAGATACGTAAAACACCTGGTTAACTGAAACACGTATACAAATAATTAGATTATGTTATTGAACCATCCCTCTCCAAGGAGATTGCATTAAGCTTTGTTATTTAAAAAGTAATATCACACAATCGTACGGCTTATACTGCTAAATGTCTGTAATTTGATCTGTTTTTTAATATTGTTATCCTGAAAAAGTAAACAATTAGTAACCAGCACTAGTTAATGACCAGATCATCTAAGGGGTGATATATCACTCTAGATACATAGCCGTGTGTATGGGTCCATAAATATTCTGGGCAGTGCTTAATTTTTAGGTTTATAATTAAATTGACAAACTGTTACCTGGGGAACCGTCTGTCAATTGTATTGCTACTGTCAGCGTTGCTTTTTATACGGTATATTACTATTGGTAAACAGAGTTTGCATAGCCAGTATTTGTTATGCTATAAAAAAGTATAATTAGGATACTAATAAACTCACGTGAATTGGACCACTGCAGAGTGTTGTTCATTAACGTGATCACTACGGGGATGCGGTTCCATTCCAGGCCATGTTTCGGAACACACTTCCGTCCAGGTTGTTGCTCATTGACGTGGTCACCACAGGGCACGTACGAAGTTACGGTTCCGTTCCAGGACATGGTGGAAGGAAACAAATAGGTGTGCTATTACGAAGTTTTGTGACGTCATTCGGGATGCAAGTCGGCACATCAGGTGAGCGCCGAATGTCAGCTGATTGTAGAAAAAAAACCATTGTATGTCAGCGAAGTGGAGCTTGCATCCGGTGTGACGTAGATGCGTGGCATTGTCCTATTTTAGACACTGGAGTAGCACACTTATTTCTTTCCTTCCACCATGGTTTCAGGCTATGTTTCGGTACACACTTTCACACAACTTTATGCTGCGGCGTGGTCGGTTTCTACCGGCCCGTGCTGCGCGCGGACGCCGCTGTACGGCCAAAAGCGGCCTCCAAATCCAAGTCTCTTGAATCTAAACCAGTCAGTGTGAGCCCAGCACTGTCTAGAGACATGGGATTTGTTGCCCGCGTGTAGTTCAGAATGCGAGCTTTAATTTTATGTAGGTTTGTAGTAATTTTTCCCCAATATTCCACTGTCACGGGACATCTCTGCATTCGTTTTGTCTCCCTTAGTCCCTCTAGAGAGCAACCATGGTTGGCTAATGCTATCTTTGGATTCTGCTGCAACCTGTTGGTGTTTTGTACAACTACGTCCTGTTGTGTTGTAACGCAGTACCGCGCCGTACAGTGTTTTTGTCATTCGTTGGCTGGGAATTCAAAATGTGACCGCACCTATCGGAACAGTTGCCGTGTGGCGGGAACAAGCTCCCGGGCGTGCCCTCAGGGAATGTGTTTTAAGAGGTCACCTGGTCAGTGAACAGATACAATCCGAGCAGGGAAATTTATAACATCTTTTCAGTTTCGCCAATTCACAAAACATAAAAATAACTAAAGATTTTGAGACTCTATGAGCCATATTCAGAGAAAACTGTATGTAATTTTAATTCATATAAGTAGTGGGGAAAGGGGACTTCTGGCCCATTTAATTGGCAGCTTCCGGTCAGATGACTTTAGTGACGTAGCTGCGACGTATTTGACGACGTAGTTGGCGACGTATTAATGACGTCATGTGAGTAAGGTTAGTTCAAGGTCATCCTGAGGATGTTTTAAAAATAAATCCTGCACAGGTTTATTTCGATAGATTCATTCTATAAAGATATCGAATGAAAACTAACGAATGAAACCTGTGCAAGATAGTGGGTTTAACGTCTATACATTTTTTATTTTATTTACAATACTTTCCATGCGCTTATTGTTTGAAGTTTCCTCCAATGATGTATGGTCAGAATCATTGGTGTTTGTTATGTATTGTGTATAATTTAATATCCATTAGTCAAATCCCATCAAGGATATCATTATTGCTTCTACATCAGAAGACGTTGTGGTGGAAACTTCACGTACTTGTATTTGATCAGATGGATTTACATTAGTGTCAGCTTGTTCAATATTATAAGGAAGATGTGGAAGAAACAATAGTGCCTTGGATTGTCGAGTCCATGTTGACTAGACAAGAGTCGAAGGTATACTGATGTGACACAAGCATTAGGATGGGTACCCGTTCTTACCTCCACCGCACCAGACCCCCCACCACAACGTTCCCCCACCAAGTTGTGACTTCGCACAATAACCACGGGGCATGCGTCAGTTAGGGTTTAGCTCTTACACTGTGAGGATCGTAGCTCCGTAACTGAAAACTTCAATGTTTGTGCTAAACACCGTAAGTCTATAGTCATAACAGTTACTGTGATCTAAATTAGTGCATGTATTCATGTGATGCTTCTTGCGTTGAATACAACTGGCTAAGAGTGTTTCAACCTTGACTATTCTAATCGTAGACATTCTGTCTTCATCGTCGGAGAAGTAGAAGGTTATGGCAAGCGAACTATTGATGGACACCTTCTTCACATTGCTGTAAAACTGGGACATGTTCAGACTTTACGCAAACTGTATAGGTAGATGTTCATTCGTCAAGAGCTGGAGGTATAATGACGTAGTACTAGCGTGTAGGATAGACACCTACCCCCACCACAACGTTACCTAGACCTTTAAATATTTCTTTTTTCACTATTACTGCTATTCCCTTGGTCGGATATGAACTCTGATTGCATATTCTTGTTTGTCCTGCCAAGCCGCGTAATTTGAGTACCCACATGGTATACTTTGGACAAACTTTACCCCACCCCCCCGTTCCCCCCGGTCAAGGTCACTTCCATAACCGGTCTTAATGTAACACCGGTGACTACATTCTGACCGGTGACTACACAAGCCGGAGACTAACAAAATTCTCCTGCCTATTTAAAGGCTAGGTCCCTAATTTGAAATGTTTAGGTGGTCCTGAAAAGAACCGTTTGGGTGATAATATGATGATGGATGGCAAAGGGATCGTGAAGGTTTTATTTATTTTTAACAACCCACTTTACCAGCCCCTCTTGCTGGACGAAATATGAATCATGCTTGTAGTTTATCTCAGGAGGTGGCGGAAGAGATCGCGGTATATGCACCTCGATGTATTGGTCGTGGTGCTCAAACAGGCGGATGTTGGTACCGTTTTTACCTACAAGTTTGTACTCCGTCATGAGTTTCAACTTTCCAAATTGGTTGCTGTGCAGTTGAGCGGTGTAACCAGTTCACTTGCAGTCATCACCTTCGTCCGCTTCATAACTTCATCAACGGTGAGAGGTGGAGTTGAAGGTCGATTTGAAGCAGATGCAGAAGTAGAAGCAGAAGTAGAAGCAGATGCAGAAGTAGAAGCAGAAGTAGAAGCAGAAGTAGGAGGTCGATGTATAGTTGAAGGCCGTTGTTGGAAATATAGTGGATGGTTCCGGAAGTTTCTTGAAATTGTGGATTTAAAAGAAGTAGGTTTCTTAAATCCACTCCTTTTTCTGAGGTCTTCTTCAAAGACTCCTTCAAACGGCGCAGTTTGTCGGGGGTCAGTGGAGAAGTCATTTTTGTGCAGTGCGTGGTAACAGTTTGAAGGCCAAAGCTGGAATGAAGTGGCAGCCGGTGTAAAGCGGGTCGCTTGGTGAAAGCCTGCTCCATCCATATATGGTTAAGAAAGCTGGGACCTGTTTAGAACCTGTTTGACCTAGCCCCCCTCCCCTCGACGGAACCCCCCTCGGTGGAACCCCCCCCCCCTCGGCGAACCCCTCCCCTCGACGAACCCCCCCAGGTGGAACCTTCCCTTTGACGGAACCCCCTCCCAACCTTTGACATTTCCATATATGGTAACCAGTTTGGCTGCTTCGGGTATATATAGAGCCCAAGACTCTGCTCTACTCACAATAGCCTGACGCCCCTTTGGATCTAAGTCCAACTGGGTTTCAATCTGCTGTAGCGTAGGTCTCTTAAGTGTGCGTCGGACCCAATGCACAATTGAGAGATCACACGCATTTGCATGTGTAGTTTAACTTTGTGCATGTGTAGTTTAATATTTTTTTTTTTATGCTTTATAATAGTTAATTTGTAGAGTGATTGTTTGATTAACACCTAATTCTTTATGATAATATTGTAGATGGAGTGTGTTTGCTTAACACTTAGTGCCTTATAATAACTTTTTAGATTGAATGTTTGCTTAACACTTAATGCTTTTATTTATATACATGACCTTGGCCTAGTTTCAGACTTAGAAATTTTGCATGCAAACAAGTTAGACACAAACTTTGTAGTACAAATTATAGAGGAACAAATTTCCCTCTCCCGACAGTTTTTGACTTAGAAAATATTCCATGTAGACAAGTTAAACACAAATGCTGTAAAAGTTAAAAATTATGGAGGGGTAAATGTGACATATATATATATATATATATATATATATATATATATATATATATATATATATATATATGTTACTAAACAATTCACAGTATAGGGCTGCTATTATTATAAATATTAACAAATAAAAATTCAACTGAGCACCCTTAAAAAGGGTGCTCAGTTGAATTTTTATTTTCTAATATTTATATATATATATATATATATACTGTAACAGCGGGGTGAACATTATCATATAGCTATGGAAGCTTTAGGTGTAAACACGTGGCTTGCTCATTCTGAGCTTGCTGTCTCAGAAGCCTCTCTGGCTATTTATAATTATGAATATCGAGGGATAAAATTCAAAGTAAAGGTAGAGGTTAGACCGTTACAGAGAAATGATTTGCATTGTGTTTTGATTGAATGGGAATCACCCTCTATCATTGAATTTTCTATTTCATCAAAAGATCGTGCAAGGAATTTCGTGTAAAACGGATATTAGTCTCCCTCGTTTGAACTTAGAGCTTCCTTCCAAAAAGTAAAATAGGAAAGGTCAAACCTTTGCTATTTTAGCGGGGACAGTCCGCAGAGGTCTCACAGTCTCAGGCTGACAGCCTAGCTAGCTGTTTGCCCGAGGTGTCCGTAATAGCATCTTTAGTATAGAGTTGGTACCGCTGTATACTAAAGTTTCTACCTTAGCATGCTAGATTGTTAAGCATCATACATAAACGCTTGTAGTTTTCTGCTAGTAATGTAGTTAGTGTTGAAGTTTGTAATTATATTTTGGTTTGGTTTGAAGTGTTTTGTTTACTGACAAAATATGTATCTTTCTTACACGCTTTAAAACTGAGTAAAGTTTTTATTTCAAAGGGGTTTTTATCAAAGTAAATGTAATATGGTTTTCAAATAACCCTTTCCTAACACCTTACAAAAAGGTATGGCACGAAAACCGACCTTTTTTAATACGGCATGAAAACCGATTGACATTACCCTTCTTAGTCCTCACGCACGATAAACTTTTGTGAATGATTTAATAGATGTAAATAATTTAGAAAACTTTGGTTCCCAATAGCCTGACGCCCGTTTTGATGCAAGTCAAACTGGATTTCAGTATGCTGTTGACCTTTGTAAAACCGACTTTGGATGTTAATTGGAAACCATCTTTTTGGGGGGATATTTTTTGGGGGAGAGGTTAGTGTTCCGTTATCAGGTTTATACCTATAATGGTGAGCTTTAAACTAATCTTCTTCCCCTAATACAGAGCGGGGAATAGAGCAGTTTTTGGTCCAAGTAAGAATCACTTACTGCTCTGTTCCCCGTTTTAGCAACATGTTCAGATGACCCTGACCCACTAACGAGAGTTAGAAAATTTTCGTTTGGTAAAGTATTGGAAGATGTATTTATTTCCTACAACAATAAATCCCCACCCTCCCTACATAAGGTCAGGATCATTTGTGTGGGGCTCAACTGGTTTGGCTGACTCTGGTTCAAACACTTGCCCCCCACAACTTGCATTTGGGTATAACAGAAGTTCCCCATACAGGTAAAATCATTCTGCTGCTTGTGCTTGCTCACACACACCACTATAGAACCACTATAGATTATATCAAAATTCTTCAGTCACAGGTCCAAGAACCGGCACCCCAACTATCCAAAGATCCACTGGCTCCCTCAATCCTTAGAGAAATTTTAAACACCTCTCAACCGTTCCAATAAGTTTTTGTATAAGATAATGAGCTGGTGGTTTAACACTTTTTTTATGAAGAACCCTCAGCATATAAAGAACTTTTTCTTCTTGATGAGGACTAGGACGAATACACATTTTAACCAAATTAAAGACTTTTTAAATACAGTGCGGGGAATAGATCAGTTTGTGGTCAAAGTGAGAACCACTTACTGCTCTATTCCCCGTTTTGGCAACATGTTCAGATGACCTTGGGACTTAGAAAATTTTCGTTTGGTAAAATAATAAAATACCTATTTATTTCTTACAACATTATCCCTTCCCTAGCCCTTGTACTCCCACCACTAACTCCGACCACTTAAATCAAGTATAAAAGGGGGTCCCCATGACTGGTAAAATCATTATGCTAAAAATGAGTGCATCCTCTCTGTATAACGCTCTATCTATCTCTGCAGCAACAATAGTAGTAAGCAGAAAGTTTGAAAATGTAGATCAATTTATTGCCTTAAGAAGTTTACTGCAAAGGTTTCTCGATTGTAAGGTAGGTTGTGATTTGTATATGTGGAAGCCCAAAAGTCCAGTGTTTAGTAGTGAACAAGAAGCATGGAAAACAGACTATCCAGATAATATATTGTTACGTAAAATGTTAAGTATAATGGCAAGATTACTCCGGCAGAGATGGATCATCAACATAACATTTTATATTAAACGAACCCTTTGTTGAATCAATAAAAAAAGGGAGAAGGTTGAAAAAACAGAGCGTAGAATAGATCAGTTTGTGGTCTAAGTGAGAACCACTTACTCCTGTATTCTCCGTTTTGGTAGTATGTTCAGGTGACCTTGACACACTTCCAAGACTTAGAACATTTGCGGATAGTATTGATTTTTTAGATAAAACACCACTTTCCTATCACTTGCACCCCCACCACTTACAACCCCCCCTTCCCCCCACACACCACCTGAATTGGGTATAAAAGGAGGTTTCCCATCAGTGGTAAAACCATTCTGCTAATATGGCGCCCAAAGAAAACATTTTCGCTTATAAGAATACTATCTCAGAAACTATACACAATATTCCATTACAAATTAACGAATACGAAGAAGATGATTAAAAAATGGAAGATGACGAATCATTTAGTAATCTTGAACTACTAACTCATCTAGCTACCAGTGAACCGTATATTGGAGAGATGGAGCAAATCGAGCTGTTGACGGATGATGATTCAGAGTTTCATCAACAATTTCTATGTTTCGAGGAAAAGGACCTTGTTGATGGTGAAACTCCTCCAAGCAGTAATACCGAAGGGTTTTTTGTATTAAAATTAGTGACAGGGGATATTACTGTTCGCTGTCGCTTATTCAGTGGTATGTCTTCTTCATCAACATCATCAACATCATCATCGGATGAGTCTGTTTAATTTTTTGATATTTTAATTTAAATACAGAGCAGGGAATAGATCAGTTTGTGGTTATAGTGACAATCACTTACTGACCTATTCCCCGTTCTGGCAATATGTTGGGATGACCTTGACCCACTTACAAGACCAAAAGATTAATATTAAAAGGTAATGCAAAAATAATTATACAATTATTTTACACCCCACCACTTTAATAGTTTACAGACGACTGCTATATAAACGCGAAGTTGCAGATCCAATTATCACTTTGGTTGTGAACTGCTTCAATATAAAATCTACCATGGTATACCTACATTAAATTAACTCTATTAATGAAGGGGATATTTTCCTCCATCGTGTCTACCAACTGCTTATGGAGTTTCAGAATGTCTATGTAAAAGGAATGGGTATCCGCGGAGCAGAAGAAATTAAAATACACGTGAAACAAATACCTTTGGCAAACGAAATTTATCGTTTATTACAAGAAGGCTACATTCTGTGTCTTTATTACACAACCTCATAAGCCGTATTCAAGTGTATTAGTTTCAAATACAGAGCGGGGAATAAAGCAGTTTGTAATCAAATTGAGAATTAGTTACTGCTCTATTCACCGTTCTGGCAATGTGATTAAATGACCTTGACCCACTGACGGGACTTTAAAAACTTCAGTTAGTATGACAATTAAAAGATATGTATTTTCTTTTTACAAAATACTCCTCCATTTTCACCTCAACCACTTACCCCCACCACTTTTTAATTGGGCATAAATAGAGGTGCATTAGTGGTGGTGTCATCTGTAATAGGCTAACCTTTAAGGAAGACACACCTACAACGTGTACCGCTGCGATATTTGTGGAGATTCGTTTAAAGATGAATGAATTTTAAACATTCATAAAGAAGTAGAACATAACAACAATAACATGGAAATTAAACAAAATTAAGAAGAAGAATTGGAAACAATAGATCAAATGCTAGCTCAACACCAATTTCAAGACCAAGTGTTATTCATTATGCGCCCGGACCATCACTTAATGTAGAATTACACGCCCGAGCACTTCCAGGTAATGTAGTAACTCATTTTAAAATTTTCAGTGCGAAACTACAACTAGACAAATTTGTAAGAAAAGCAAAAATATTGGTAAGCAAAACTTTGGAAAATGAATTAAAAAGATTAAACTTTATCAAATTTGGATTTTTACTAGATACTGTGTTTACTAACATTCAAAGCGGAACATCACCAAAAGGATTCCTGACAAAAAAAGGATCATCATGTTTGCATCAGACATTGAGTCGATAGTAAATTAATGTTTTGATGAACTTCTAACAAAATTACAAGAACATGAAGGTTCTGGATGAAGTTTATTAAGCATAACTGGTCTTGACGTAATAGTACATAAACACGGGTATGGTATAAGAGGAAGTAGCTACATCCCTCTACCGGGAAAAAATTAGAATACCAAATCCTGTATCAACGTACAAAATGAAGAGACTGAATGTTTTAAATATGCTACTGTTGACCAAATATGTGAAAGATAATTAGGAATGACCAAGTAGAGAATATGAGAAAGTTCAACATAGATATAACTTTCAGGGGATGAGTTACCCTGTTGCAATTAAAGATGCATTACAACTTGAAAAACAAAATCCTGCAGCTTCTTTTAACATTTTTGGATTAGATTCGTCGAACAATGCGTGTCCTTTGCGTTACAAATGAACGCAGAAACCATACAGATTTTCTATTAATCACTAAAGTAGACATAAGTCACTATGTATATATTAACAATTTTCAAGCTATTGTTTATAAACAAATATAAAAAAAACACGGAGGGAAAAACATTTGTAAAAGATGTTTTTGTCATACAGGCAAACCAAGAAGTGGAGGTTCAGAATGGTTATTAAAACATCAAAGGTTATGTAGTGGAAACTATGAGGTGAGAATTAAATTGCCACCTCTTAGCAGAGCACACGTAAATTTGATAAAGTAAATCAACAATACCATATTCGAGTTGTTGTGTATGCTAATTTCGAATGAACTCTACTTCCACTTGAACTCCAAGAAGAGGAAGTTACAAGAAGAAGCAAATATCAATTGCATACACCAAACAGTTAATCATAAAATCCACACTTTCTGAAGAACATCTCCGTAAATACGAAATGTCAACTGCACCAAAGATTTATCGTGGTGAAGAAGCAGCTCGATGCTTTGTCGATAAATTATACGCCATTGCTATAAAGGTGGAGGAAATGTATATAAACGTGTTACCGATGTCACCTATGGAAGAAGATGAATTACAACAATATGCTTCAACAACAACATGATATTTGTGCAATAACACATTCAAACTTGATAACTTAAAAGTCCGTGACCATGACCATCTCACAGGAGCTTACAGAGGTGCAGTCCGTAATGCTTGCAATTTAAACTACAAACTTCCATCTTTTATTCTAGTTGTTCTGCAAAGTCTTAGTGGTTATGACTCCCATTTTTTAATCCCGGAGTTAGGAAGAGAAGATGGAGCATTAGATGTGTTGGCTATGACTATGGAAAAATGTATAAGCTTTTCTAAAAAGGTTGGTAAAATAAAATTAAAATTTGTTGATTCTTTCAGATTTACGCCTTTTAGCCTTTAACTAAAAACTTAAGAAGAGAAGATTTGATTGAAACAAGCAAAATTGTACCTAATAATAAATGGATATAGCTCTTCGAAAAGGAGTCTTTCCCTATGATTACATTGATGTACTGCATAGATTTGACGAAACATCACTTCCCACACCAGACAAATTCAAAAACAAACTTAATGATACAGAAAAAGAACCTGAAAACTATCAACACGCATGTCGAGTATGGAACGAGTTGGATATGAAAACCTTAGGATTTACTCAGACTTTTATGTGAAACTTGACGTCACTCTTCTTTGCGATGTGATAGAAGATTTTTGAAACACTTGTTTTGCTGCACATGGTTTGGACCCTTTATACTCGTATACTTCTCCAGGGTTAGCTTGGCAAGCTATGTTAAAAGAAACAAAACAAACTACAGCTTTTAACAGATTTTGACATGGTTTTAAAGGTTGAATCTGGAGTTAGAGGTGGATTGACTCAAAGTGTTACGAGACATATTAAAGCCAACAACAAATACCTTCCCGACTATGATGAAGGGAAACCATTGTTATTTTTAGGATTTTTCGATGCCATTAGTTTGTATGGATGGGCTATATCAAACCCACTTCCATTTGACAATTTTAAATGGGTTGATCCAGTCTTTTTTGGCAATGTTTTACAAATTCAAAAACATGGAAACACTGGATACATTTTGGATTGCGAATTTGAATACCCCGAACACTTACACGATCTTCGTTATGATCTTCCACTGCATGCAAAAACAGAAGTTTCTCCAACTGGAAAACATCCTAAATTGATGATGACTTTAAACAACAAACAACGATACGTAGCTCACTTTTGGGTTGTTCAACAAGCTATCGAATTGGGATTACGTATAACAAAGATTCATAGAGTTTGGAATTTTCTTAATCAAGCTGGCTGAAACCCTACATTGATTCGAATACTACCATAAGAGCAGCAGCTAAATCAGCCTTTCAAAAGGATGTCAATCTCTGATATTTCTAAAACACATATGTAGAACTTCTACTATAATAAAATGGTCGCGTTCTACGGAAGAGAGAATATCTGTATTATATATATGGACACTGACGCTTTTATATATCGCATACTAACACTGGATATGTATAAAGATTTACGTACATTTATTTACAAGAACGACTTTGATTTCTCCGACTGCCCGAAAGATCATCCCAACTATGATAATGACAGGAAGAAAAAAATACTAGGTAAATTCTAGGATGAGTGTAATGTTGGTCTACTTGTAGAGTTTGTTGCACTTATGTCTAAACTATATTCTTTGAAACTCTATAATAAAAAATAAAAGAAGAATAAAAAGCAGAATAGCTATATTAAGAAAGCTAAAGGTGTAAGGAGTTTAAATTAAAAATTAAAGTACATTTTGAACACTACAAGCTATGTTTATTTCAAAATCAAGTTATGAGAGCAAAATTCAATACAATCAGAGGTTTTAACAATCAGCTGTACAGTCTAACAGAAGTTAAAAAAACACATTCCTATACTGACGACAAACGACATATACTTCCAGACAACATACACACTTTACCATTCGGTCGCTATTCCCTCAACCCTATTAACGAGTAATCTTTGCATCGTCCTACATCCTTTTCCTTTCCGTAAAAAAGGGGGAACACAGCAGTATTTTGCTGTGTTCCCCATTTTTTACACCATTTTTGGACGACCTTGAACTATTAAGAACTAGTATATACAAGCAATATTTAATACTCCTCTAGAAGTGCTGGTTGAACCATCAACTTAATATGGATCTAAAGAGTAAAATTGTTGCTGAGCTTCATAAATCTGCAAAGATACACTTTCAAAGAAGAAATACTGTTATAAAAGGTATAAATGATCTTTATCAAGCAGCATCTTTCGATCTGCCTGCCTTCTGACGACAGATGTACCGTTTTGTCGTTTTGATCTGTCAAGCCGCGGCTACCCTCTCCTACCCCCTTCATCTTCCTGGCGTCAAGTGAACAAGTTCTTCTTGGGTGTCGTCGTTGAACATTTGACCATAATCATGGATAAGTCGTAGTTTTTAAGTAGTTTAATTCATAATTATGGCAGCCTAAATCAACCACTAGGGGGAAAGCCGTCAGGCTTTCGTCCCAACGTCAGGAAATGTAGGAATCAGGAAAATATGTCTGGCGTCGCCTAACGACGCCGTCACTTCTCAACAGGATTAGAAAGCACGTTTTCACGAACTAATAGAAGCTCCCATAAAATGTTTTGGAGTGGTTTGCATTTAGAAATCTCAGTTATTAGTACCTTGGAAATCAATTTTAGTAGTATCAGGTCCTTTTGGATTAAGCATAATTACATTAATCAGTTTGGAAGGTTTAATTTAGTAAAGGTTTCAGTTAATTAAGTAAAATCAAAGCTAGCTAGGCAATCTTTATGGTTTGGGTAAAATATCCCCGTCTCTGGTTCCCAGCAAGTTTTTCAACCTAGTAATTCACTTAGTACCGGTAGCATGAAACAAAGGTTAGGTCTCAGACAGGCTAGGAGACTGCTTCCCAGTCCCTAGCACAACAGCAACGATTCCCAGTTTACCACCTCAAATCTTATCAGTCATCAATCCCCCCCATAACTATCTCACTTTTATTTGTTACATGGGGTACGAGTCATGTTTAAAGTTCGTCAACACAAATATGTAAAAGTTCCGACTTCAACTTTGTGCTATATTTTCGAGTACTTTGTCCCCGTTGTTCGGGCACCAAATATGGTTCCCATGCCGGGAATCGAACCCGGGGCTCCCCTGCCAAAAAAGCGTTTTTTAAAGACTACTCAGCCTTGTTTCCAAAAAATAAACGAACAAAACAATCTCGGAATAAAATATTCCAACGAAAAATAATACAGTTACAAATAAATCTTTTGGGCAAAAAAATTAAAATGTTATGAAATGAAAACCTTTATTTACAACTGTGAATAAAGGCAAATATGGTAATAGGCCTATCTCAATTATTAAAATTGGTTTAGAAATAACGTAGGAGTTATCTTAGCAAAAATCGCCTTAACGTATACATTAATGTATGAGATCAATTTGTGTCCTCTATTCTGTGGTAAAAGTTAATTAGCTTTCTCATTAGAACCTAACTTGAAACACTCTGATGAATGATTAAGTGACTTCCCCATAAGATTAACGTTGGAGCATTGGTGTACTAAGGGACAGAACCTCGAACGACTTGTGATGATTTTAAATGGCAAAAGTATTTCCCAAAGCTTCACAAGGTTTTGGGAAAAACGTTTGATCAAACCCAGTTCAGAACAGAAAATGGGGTACTAATTTTGTCCAATTAGCGTAACAAACATACAGACAAAACATGTTAACACTAATTTATATTTCTCTGATGCATAAACTATTTGTAGGCTCTTTGCGATGTAGATACTCTAAGCAAGTTTGTCCAAGGTATTGCGAATCTGGTAGCATGTGGATTTTTCCTCTCAAGTCACAAGATTTCAGCAAATGTGATACAGTGGAGTGTCTTGGCTAAATGGGGAGGGGCTTTCGTCAAACATATCCTTCCAAAAGGTGGACGCTGATCAATCCATTTTTAGTGTTTGGTACGCGAGTTATTTATACATTATTATGAGTGGGTGTAAGAGTAGTGGTGTAATCAGTAACAGTGTTATTTTTTGTTAAATGGTTTTTGTTAGATAATACTATTTCATCACAAATTAAAACTAATTTTTTCTGCGCACCTGAAACCATTTCGTTAGCAAATAGTAATTTGTTTTGTTTTTGACGTAATTATTTGTTTTAACCAGGCTTTTTCGTTACCCCCCTGGATGTCAGTTAAGAGTGGATTTACTGTAAACTGAGATTTATGTCAGCCGTGATAGTAGAATCAAAACTTACAATTGCTTCAAGATCATTCACAAAATACAGTTTTATAAAAATATAATTTATATTGCCTTAAATGGTTCACACCATATAGACTGTAAAAAAGTCCAGATATCATATTAATTTTTTTATTTATATTTTAAAGTAAACAAATATCTTTCAGGTAAAGTTAGTAACTTAAGGTGTAGTATTTTCTGACATTACTAAAAATTTGGAGTGCCTCAAGAAATGAGGAAATTTGGGGGCAACTCCAAATTGTTAAATGTAAATCCCTTTGGGCGACGTGTTGTTTTATAGAGATAAAAATAAAACATTTTATGAAAATTATAGATTACTATCTCTTTACTAACCAAAATAGCGGCTTAGTAAAAATCTTAACTAACTCAAGAATTTGCTCTGAATTTATTCCTTGCACGACCCTTACAAGAGTCCCGTTGATTTGACTTTGAAGAGCTGAATACCAACTGTGCATAAAGGTTAAAACACACTCACCTGAGATCCACTTGTTCGTCTTATTACATGTATTTTCGCAATTCGAGATGTGTAATGTTAAGCATTTACATGACCATCGAATCATTAGTGAACCTTGGTTGTCGGCCGGTTGGTTAGGGTCGTAAGACTGTCTAGCAGTAAGAGATACGCCAGCATCTTTAATTATCTTCCTGACTTCACCTCTATCGATGATAGCTTTAAGAGGTAGTGGCTTCACTTGGAAGTAACACTGAAATTGATCAATATGATTATTTTAAACTGAAAATACGTTCAGCGTTTCAGTGATATGTTACGATGGTTAACATTAATCTATCAATCTATAATATTATAAAGAAGGGGTGGTTTCTGGATCCCTTCGGAATACACCCTGTGAACGTCCATTGAAGTTTCAATGTTTACATTTCAGAAGAAAGTTAATATTCAGAAACTGTAATGCTAAGAGCTGTGGACACTTTCATTTGACAGCTTAAAGAGCAGAAGCAAGAACAGCTGTTTCAAGCTAACTTACCTTTCTAACCCGTGCGAAGAACGAGAACATCAGCTAGTTTACACTAATACACTCAGTCTGGTTGTCGTATTGCAATACTTTTCATTTCATTTGCAGCATAATTTTTCATTTACATATAAAACAAATTAAAGGAAAATGCAAGTGAGCACTTTGGTACTAACAGTCGATTTTAGCATTGCACATTTTACCACCGAACGTAAAATGGCCAGACATCCCAATTGTTGAGAACTACTCCCAAATTTCTGAAGGTCTTTTAAGACATATACATTTTTAAAAAGAGTTAAATAATGAAAAATGGTTATTTACATTAGATTATATTAACTTAAGAAACTTTGGGAAAAATATGTATTTCTTAATTTCCTTTCAACAGATAACTTAAACACCCCTTCCCTTCACTTCGTTATTCATCAACATAAAGTTTGCTTTGATAAAATATAAGGTGACATTGATTGGCTAAATTGATTTCAAAATATAAGTATAACATAGAATATGATGCTGTGTAAGAATTGGTGTCATGACTTAGACTTTTATTCTGTTTTGGCAGCACCGTACAGATATCAATATTCCATCATGGAGCACGTTTAAAGCTTACCTCATCAAAATTTTCATTTGTAGCCGCACTTATCACTCTTTTTATCCTGAGATTCACCCTATGTATTCCATAATCGAGTGTAAATTTTGGAAACATTCGTAAATGTCCAATGGCACTTCCCTCATCCCGAGTTTCACAGTCTCCTCCATAACAATTTCGATAAAAAACTGTAATACACAAGACAAACAGGAAAATAAACTGTTGCAATAGGAAACAAAGGTATTTATATTGAACATCTTTGGACACATGGATTTACTCAATCAGATTAGCATCTTTCCCCAACATATAGGATTGTCTTAGAACAAAATGGAAAAATTATCATTGAAATCCATCGTTGATGACGGTAGTTATATGTTGCTTAAGAATCTTGCACCGAAATTGGCCACAACCGAATAAAATAAAACCAGGTTTCATGAAATTTTGGGATCAGGAATGTGGTGTGTGACGCATAGCGGCACGCTATTTCTTATAGTACACACAAGCTGCGTCGCGGAGCCACTGTCGCACTTCGCCTGTCGCGCCGTTAACAGAGCGAAGACCTTTTTTCCCCTCTTGTCAACCGGTAACTCTCTCATCGGTTTTCCTCCCCCTTCCTAGAAAAGTTTAACCACTGCCTGACGTATTTAAGCTTCGCTCTTCACCAAGTCTCCAAGTGGATAAGTTTTAGGATTAGGAATATAGTTTTTAGAGACAGTATGGCTGGTTAAACAGCTCCATAAGGGGACCCATAAGGTTCGCCCCGACGTCAGAAATGTAGGAAACAAGTGATTGAGTTCCGGGCACTCGCCCCGAATACTTTTCAACAGGTTTAATTTCACCACGTTTAGGCAGTAATAAATTAGACTCCCCAGAAAAACTCCATAGTTTTTCAATAGATTGCAGTAAATTTCTACATTCAGTTAGCTTAAAGTGTGGTTACCATGCTTTGGCCAGTTATTTTAACAACCTCAGATACTGATCTCAATATCAATATGCCTTTGGAAGGATAGATTATTAAGTCATTACAGTTATTTAGATTAAATCAAAGCTGGCTAGGTAGGCTTTCTGGTCTCGGTTAATTGGTCTCCGAGTCTCTGGTCCCCCACGCACGTTTCCAGTTCATTTATGTAGTTTGGTACAGGTATTTACAACACAGGTTTGGAAAAGGCAGCAGCCCTTCCATTCAGGCATTGCAGTCCCATTATTCTCCTATTAGTAGCAGAGTCAGTACTCCAAAGGGCAAGTCCCTAATTAAATATCCCATAAGGGACATTTTTCGCTTCAGGTGGGAATAAAACTAGAGTACATTACACTTGACACTTGGTGCAAAATATCTTGAGCTGTGGGAACTGTTTTCAGTTCAAACAGTTGGAGTAGAACGAGATTTAAACATAGGTCAAAATCTGTTTATCTGTTATTTCCATTATCTGTTCAGTCACTTATCGTAATATTATTGTTATCTAAACAAAATAACTGTTTGTAATTATTCCATGTTCAGTAGCCCAGCCGGCAACTCAGTCATTCCGGCAGTGGAAAAAAACACGACTCAAGATATTCCGCTTCAAGTGTACAAAGGTAGTTGCAATGATTTATATCAAGTTTAATAACAATTAATAATTAACTAAAAAGATGTCAATATTTTGCAGTGTATCAAATTTTTGTATTCTAATTGGTTGTTACTTGTTTAGTTTATGTTCTCTGGGTGAGTTCTATATTTGCTAGAGGCTGATCCAAATGCGTTACGTCACTAATAGTTAATTGTGAGTGTTCGGCCGCAGCAGTTCTGTTAGGCGTACAGAATAAATGCTGTATGACTGAGTGTTAATGTTAGGCCGCAGGGCCGACTGTCGGTGCAGGTCAAATACTTAAAGCCTGTATCAGACGGCGCTAGTATTAGCACCAATTTACCAGCATTTAGCAAACTAGGAGTACGTTCAAATATTCGGGTAGTGGGATGACCGTACTCAGAAATGGTAGATAAAAGTTACTGTTGTTACATAAGTTCTAACGAAAATTTGATCACAAATAATAGTCCTGGGGACTCTGTAAGAAAATATCTACTTTTGTTTTGGTTAATTTTAGGTTATCGGAAAAATCGTTCTTAATTATATTAAATTTTATTATTTTAGAGAAGCAAATTCTTCAGCAAAATATAACACAGTAATTATCTTATGTAGTGAGGTACTTTGTAAATTTGCTGAGTACGCCGGTTTGATATGACGGGGTATTTAAATATCATAAACTGACAAAAGAACACAGCTGGCAGAAGTAAATATGAAATAAATGGCAGCAAATCTAGCGTATAAGTTTAAACTAATAGTTATTAGTTTACTCACATTACTCACATTATAGGAGAACGTTATCTTTATTTATTAAAACTGGTATTAGTTTTTTAAATCTAAAAATGTCAAAAACATATAATAAATTCAATAAACTCATGTCAAGCGGACAGTACTTTATTTATTTAATCATAAGAAATATATATAGGACCTTTTTTTAGTCGTTTTTTGTAATTACGAAACAATATTGTATTAGTATATCGTACTTTTAAAGCAGTAATTCTTATCTAATGCTTTTTACTTCATGGAAATTGTACAACTTTTAAATGTTAATTAATTGAAGAAGGTTTAAACAATGTGTTCCATTATTTAACAGGAAGCGTGAAGTGTACTGGAAAACAATTGTGTAAAATCGGAAAACAATCCGTGCAGCCGGTTTCACGTTATTGCATTACGAAAAACCAGCATTGAGTAAATTATTATTAGCAGCTATAGTAGCAGGAAAATAAATTGACAGTTGGGCTGTAGCCAAAAGCGTGGTATTTTTCTCTCACTGTTGCCATTTTTCCATAGAAATATATCACTTGAATGTTATTCCGATCAGCTGGCGTGGAGTTTTTTTAATGTAGCACGTCTACTATTGGTTGATCTTGGTAGATATCCCGGCAAACTACGCCCTCAACCGGCAAATTATTTGTCCGCTATTATAGTAAACTAGTGCAGCTAGTGAATACTTGCTTGCTAATGGGTTTAGATATGATTTATATTACTAGCGCGAAATCAGAGGACGACTTGAGATGTCACATGATCAACTAGCAGTGGTATACTAGCGCATCACTCGCTGTTAGGTATCCAAGACAACTTAGCTTGATGCGAGTTGGTTATTAGGAAGAGTGGAAGTATTGTAATTGTATCTGATAAGCTAAAGTTGAATGACATAGTTGTAAAGTTTTTAGATATTTACATAACTCATGGCCGTTTGTGGAGTGTAGCAAGCGAAGATTTAATGAAAAGGTACCTAAAATAAGTTACTTTTCTCTTTGTCACTTGCAAACATAGTTCGTGCACTCCCATCCTCAGAATTCGTCACAAAATATCTCTATTCATTCCTACAGAGGACATGATAATGATATATATTTCACAACAGTATCTATTAGCACTAGCAGTCAATTAACCAGCTATATC
Source organism: Allygus modestus (assembly GCA_963675035.1). NCBI lineage: Eukaryota > Metazoa > Arthropoda > Insecta > Hemiptera > Cicadellidae > Allygus > Allygus modestus. Next base: position 119,329,350 of record OY776116.1, read on the forward strand.
CGATATGTCTACCAGCAGCTAGTAGGCTTGACTAGCATTAGCGGCTAATATTAGTGGCTAGTAAATTAGCGCCGGCGCCGTCTGATACAGCCTTAAATAAAGAATCTTGAGTCCAGTGGGGTGAGTCCTAGGACTTTGATTGGTGGATATAAACATTAGTGGCTTCCTAGGGTTGACCTAAATGACCATGTAATGTTTCATCGAAATCGGATGAGTGGTTTAGGAGGAGTTAACGGATAAACAGGAGGACGCGGAAATCACCTTAAATTTACACTATGTAGATGTGACATTGAGTGGTTGAACAGTTCAGTTAAAATCGACCTTGAAAACAGGACTCAGGGGAAAACCCAACAGATTTGCATGTCACAAAGACGATTCCTAGCGCTTTATATGGCATTCATTGTTACTAATTTTTAAGCGTCTGCTAACCCCAAGATACAGTACTGTAACACTGTGATACCGCACAAACACACAGCTGTTTAGTGGGCCGATGAGGGGTCTTCTTTCCCCTCGCCGACAGTAAAGCCACAACAATTTAAGATCATGACTGGAACTCTAATTCAGGAAATGCACATTTCTAACTTAATTGCTTCAGCCACCTACCTTCCCCTTGCTATAACAATTACTTTTAAAGTTTTTTTTAATCCTAACTTTTGTTAGTTAATTATTTTCCAACGTTCAATAAATGTTGTGTTCGGTCAGTGAAGTATTTCATTCACAGCCACAAGTGGACAGATTATCCTGACATAAATAGGTATTACCATATACACTGGCTAGTATAGTGATGATACTGGCCTTATCCCCCCCCCCTCATCGGCCACCTGTTTGGCTGTTCACCACTCTGGGCCAGTTATCGTGACAGTCTACTGTTGCTCTAAAGCAGTGATCCCCCAACCTTTTAGCCCGTGGGACACTATAAAAAAGCAAATAGCCACGGCACACATATCATTATTTTACCTATGACCTTTATCTTCTATCTGTCCCGCGGCATACCTGGCCGGCACACCGTTTGGGAATCTCTTCTCTAAAGCATACATTGTATTCATATTTATTCATTTACTTTTAAGTAATACGTTAATATTCAAGATAGAAAATATAATTTACCTTTTGACCAAGTCCATATCCATGTTGTATCTTTGGCATTGCATTTTTGTCTATTCTCTTTTGCAGTGGATAAATAAGCCCCATTCTCCAAATATTTGACGTTGTGATTTATAACCACATTCTCGTTGCGATTAAAAACAAAGTTGGAAGAGTCATCTCGTGATCTTGCACTGTAAATAACATTAGTCTATTAAAATAACAAATCAAAAGCAAATGTAGGAACTTAAACTGTCGTTAGTTTTTTTTTCTTAAAAGCCAAATAGTGCAGCTCACTTCTGGTCAGTGTGGTTGGAAGTAATCCTGCAACAATTACAAGTGGCTAGATAAATTTTGGGACTGTTTAATAAGTAATCTTACCAATACCGTGTGTCCCAAAAGTTCCATCCCTATATTATTTTTTTAACGACTCCATATATCGAGATTAACTTCCGGGGAAGTCTTAGTGACATACAAAGGAAACTTTTGATGAGTCCAAATTTTCGACCCCCACCCCTAAAATTGGAGTTTTGGGGGGTAAGTCAAAAACTTAAATGGTATCCCTCCTTGAGTGTTATACCATTTTAAAGGGCGTACAAAAAGAAGAAGAATGGCACATGACACTGCATTATTTTTGTATTGCAGCCATTACAAATAACATTACAATTAGCAGTATTCATCAAAAACGTTTCGAAATAGTAAGATTTTTCGTTGGGAACGTTTAAGTAACCAAGCCATTTATCTTTTAGTGAGTTAAGGCCCCATCCCCAAATAGGGGTTTTTGGAGCTAAGTCGAAAATGTCAAATAGCAACTCTTACTGAGTTGTACATATTTTTAACGGTCTTGATAAAAGAAGATGAATGGTGAAAATTAGAGGTCTCTTCGATGATTCTATAAATCATAACAGCTTATTTAATATCGTTGTAAAATTTTATATTTAATACGCTGCCATGTTTTAGCGGAGGATCATCGTAGAGACCTCTAGATTGCACCATTCATCTTATTTTATTAAGACCTTTAAAAAGAGGTATCACTCAGTAAGGGTTGCTATTTATCATTTTTACTTAGCCCCAAAAACCCCTATTTTGGGGGATGGGGCCAAACTTGTTCACTCACTAAAAGATGTATGGCTTGGTTACTAAAACGTTCCCATCGAAAAATCTTATTATTTCGAAACTTGTTTGATGAATACTGCTATTTGTAATGTTATTTAAACATTGATGCCTGATGCATGATGCACGCATACTTTAGTCTATTTCAATCACGCATGAGCTATGGTCTGATTATGTGGGGCTGCTCACCGCTTATTTTAATTCTTAAAATTCAAAAACTAGCAGTTCGGATAATAGATGGAGCTGGAGCTGGAAGGTGAACACGTAAACAAATCTTTAAACATTTAACAATTATCACAGTTGTCAGCCAGAGCATTTTTTACTATCTGATTTAGATTAAATCTAATCAGGGAAAAGTCTATACGAGGGGAGCAGTCCGCACACATGACACTCGTTATAGACATTACTTTCCTAAAACTATAATTCGTAAGTCTATCTCATGTGTAGTTACAACATCAATTGGGTTTTATAACAAACTTGCTTTTTAAATCCTAGACCTAGAGGAAAAATCGTTTCGAAAGGCTTCAATTTATAGTTTCAATTTATCACAAACCACCCTTTTTTAAAAAAACTAAACCGTTTTAAACAAAATTACATGGGCTATTAATGATTTTTAAAGCATGATCGATTATTAGTTTTTAAGCTGAACAACTTTTGGTTTAAAGTTGTCGTGCCGACCCGATGAATTTATGATAATATATCTTGCAATTAACGAGTTTTGAGTTATATAAATTCATTAAAAATTATAAAATTAAACATAAATTTGATTGCAAATGGTGAGTTAAAAATTAAGAGGACGTTGGAGATGCAGGTGCTGCTGATCAGGTGCAAATTGAAGTGAAATTCCGAAATAACCAAATAATATGTTTCGCCACCGAAGATGTTACACGCTACTTAACTAAAATGTAGTGCCGATCAAAACAATTCCTACCCTGTGTGGGCTTGGACTATAATCATATAAATTACACCTACATGGTTTTAAACAGCATGGTCACTCGAAAATAAAAATCGGAATAATACATATTTCATGTATTGTAATTGCATTTGAAACGAACACCAAGAAGTATGTATTCCTATGCGTCGGAAAGAGCGTCAGGTTTTGTAACAGGCAAACTGATCGTATGCTAATCAGTGACAAATTCAATGTAGATTTGCACCCAACATGTCTTTACTTAACACATTATTTTGTTGTTTTCATTTGACGAAATATATTGAAAGCGTTCAGAAAAAATGCCGTGCTTTATAACACTTTGTACTTTTTACTTGAAATACTTTGTCAAAATAATTTTAAAACATTAAACACTAAGAACAATTTGTTTTTATTATTAGCGAATTTCCCCTATAGGGAAGAAGCTATTACCGTAGTCGGCATGGTAAGACCTAGGCCCGGGACCATGATAACTTTTCGTTTTGAGGTCCCCAGACCCCAAAAACACCATTCGTTCGAAACTGTATATATACATATATATATATATATATATATATATATATATATATATATATATATATATATGTGTGTCCGTGAGCACGATAACTCTCGTAAAAATTATCCGATTTTGATGAAATTTGGTATAAACGTGTAAAGCAACATTTATGACTTTAAGTTCGAAAACCAGCCAGATCGCTTTATCCGAAGGGGTATTTTGGGGGGGTTTTGTACCCCAAAAATGGGTTTTTTGAATTTTTTACATATAATTTTGGAAATAGTCAAATTTTAGTTTTTACCATTGGATTCATCTTAAAAAAACACACAATTTTGTATTTTGATAATTTCTCTACGTCAATGGGTTACCGAGATATTGAAAGTGCTAAACACAGTACGTTGTCTAATGTTATTCTTATGGAGGAAAAGAAAAATTTTACATCTCGCTTATTTATGAACGTATACTGACGAAACTTGGTATACGGCTTCATCTGGTTGTGGACCACTGATATTTGCCCAAAAAAACCATTTTTTGCCAAAGGCTCCCGTAGCAGCAAACCTGCGTACTCAGCCCCATGTTATTCTTATGGAGAATAAATAACGTGTTATCTCCCTTAATTATGAAAATAAATTAATGAAATTTGGTATGTGGCTTTACCTAAATGAGTTGTATTGATATTTGTATAAAACCCCATTTTTTGTTTTCCTTCCTTCAGCAAACCTGCATACTCAGCCGCCATGTTATTCTTATGGAGAATAATTAAAATGTCATAAATCGTTTATTTATGAATGTATATTGATGAAAATTGGTATGTGGCTTTATGTGGTATTAAGATACGTATATATTCATTGGAAATTCGCTGAGTATGCAGGTTTGCTGCTACGGGGGTATTTTTAGAAAATATACTTATTTAATGGAAAAAAATGTTCATGGGCAAAATATATATTCAAGTGATCTTTAATTTGTGATATTAGCCATGGTTTTATAATCACAAATAAACAAGATAACATGCATTCAATTTAATAGAGGAAAGATCCAACAAGGCCTCCATATCCAACTTCCTCCAACATTTGATCCGAGTACCTTGCACAAGTTCCGTGCGAACAAGTTACTAAATTAAATGTCTCCTGTATCTCCTTAAAAATTTATCTTACAGAATAAGATATATAAATAAAAAGAAACAATAAAAAATAACCAACCGATGTACTGTAGAAAATATATTTCACTCTTGAAAGAGACTATTCCATAATGCAATTTTAACTTATAAACATCAGTTGAGACCTGATACATCACGTATAGTGCGTACATTGGTACAGTATTTAACTAAAAACATGATGCCCTTCAAATGTAATAAGCATGTTAACACCTCTCCATAGAAACATAAACATTGGATTAAACAAACTCCACTGATTTCTGTATTTTTTGGAACTCATAATAGCAATAGATTTTGAATTAGTTTTTTAATTTATTAGGACTTAACCTATCGCTTTTAGTATATAAATCTACACTACGTTTCGGGAGGTAAGGAAACTCCTCCCATTATCAAGTGAACTCTACTTACATCTAACACATAAATCTACTACAACTAACTAATTCATAGCCTTAATATTTCCTCCTACATTTTTTACCAAACCACAAAATTAACATACATACAATAACTCACAAATACAAATCAAATACGCTACATAAATTTAATTACAAATTAAAAACTGAAAATACATTACCTGTTCTGCATTGTTACCTCCAAGCTGGCAACCAACGAAACAGAAATGTAGCTTTAAACACTAGAAGCAACAGGTAAAGTCCAAATAAATATAACAAATCTACTGATTTAGGTTTTTTAATAATAATAAATTTAGTAAAAAAAAATGCATTGCCATGCAGTTATTCTGTGACTCATTGGAGCAGTTAAAATATCCTCGTCACAGCAAACTTAAATAGCTCCTCAGTGTGTGTTGTACAACAATGTAAGCATATACATGATACATTTGTAGGAAAAAAACAGTACTACTTACCAGTTTGTAAGTCGTATCATTGCTATACATTTCAAAACATTAACACTTTCATATTTGACAAATACTTTATAATCAAAGGTCACATAAGTTAATCTATTGATTAAAAATCTTATGTCTACACTGGATAAGTAGCCTTTGAGCTTATCTTTCATCTTAAGAACAGTTACATTGTAGTCGTTTTCCGGCAGTAAAAAGGGCAACTGCAAATCAAAGTAATAATCTGAGCATGAACCTGCAAAATTAGTTTGATTTAGTAATACAAATAAGTAAAAATATGTTTTATTACACAAAATAAATAAAAATACCCCCGTCACAGCAAACCTGCGTACTAAGCGAATTTACAATGCGAATATATGGGTATCACTACTACCTAGAGCCACTTACCAAGTTTCACAAAAATACATTCATTAATAAGTGATATATAGCATTTTATTTATTCTCCATAAGAATAACATTATTAATGAGTACGCAGGTTTGCTGCAACAAGGAAGATAAGATATGTGTTTTTTGCAATTATCAATATAACTCAACCAGGTGAAGCTACATACCAAGTTTTATTAATTTAGGTTCATAACTAAGGGAGATATACAACTTTACTTATTCTCCCTATGAATAACATGGGGGCCGAGTATGCAGGTTTGCTGCTACCGGGAAAAATCGACAAAAAACTTGTTTTGTGCTATTATCTATATACCACAACTAGTTGAAGCCACATACCAAGTTTCATCAATATACATGCATAAATAATCAAAATTTAACATTCTATTTATTCTCCATAAGGATAACATTGGACAACGTACTGTGTTTAGCACTTTGAATATCACTGCAACGGTTGGACGTGAAACGTCAATTAAAACGCCAATATGATTGTTTTGTAGAGCTAAACTGATTGGTAAAAAGAAATGTGGATTTTTTAGTGAAATTATCTGAGGAAAATCTAAAAACCGTGTTCCCATAAGTAGTGGGGGAAAGGGGCTTTTGCGCCGGAAGTGACGTCACATCCGGTCAGTGACCGGATGCGCTGAGTGAATAAATACGTCATCTGAGGCTGAGCCAGTGACGTAGGCGGTTTTGTGACGTAATGAGGTAAAGTTCAAGGTCACGGGGAGGGTGTTTTAAAAAAGTACTACCTCGCACGCGTAAAATCCGATTGTGATTCGATAGTTAATCGATAAGAAATATCGAATGAAAATAATCGAAGGAAACAATCGAATGATACGAGTGCGAGGTAGTACTATTACAAAAATAACTTTATTTTATTAACAATGTTTGTTCTTAATTACAATACGAAGCTTCCGCCGATGTTGGTTAAAATCGAAGTTGATGATGCCGACGAGTCGCGATCATCGTGTTTTTTCCTGATGAAAGAAGGTAGATACTTCGATCCCTGCGCAGAGTCCATGTTGTTTTTTGTTGCGTAAAGTTCCAAAGATAAATCGTAACCGGACGCAATGAGAAGTCTTAACTCTTCATTAAAAACCTCGAGGTCTTGGAAAGTCGCCAGATGAATAGAGTCATAATGAATACACCTAATTTTGATGGACATTTCAACAGAGAGCTCGATGTACACTGGTCAAGAGCTGGAGGTGTACTGAATATTCGCTAGCTAGCGTTTTGGTATCAAACCAAATTGTGGGGGTAAAAGTGTGGTGGGGCGGAGCAGATGGCAGGCGGCAGGTGGTGCGAGGCAGATGGTTGCTACTACATCCACCATCATTAGTCAAACCCTATTAGAGATGACATTATTGCTTCTGCATCAGAAGATATTGTGCTATAAACTTCATGTACTTGTATTTCATCATTTGTATTGTCAGCTTGCTCAATATTAAAAGAAGAACATGTGGAAGAAACCGTAGTGCCTTGTATTGGCGAATCCATGTGAACTATGCAAGAGCCGCAGGTATACTGAAGTGATACAAGCATGTAGGATAGACACTCGTCTTTACCCCCCACCACACCAGTTTCCCCCACCAAGTTGTCACATCGCACAATAACTACGGGACATGCATTAGTTAGAGTCTAGCTCTGACTCTGTGAGGATCGGAGCTCCATAACTAAAAACATTAACAATTCTTGCTCGACACTGTTTTTACGCAATCATAACAGTCACTGTGATCTAATTTATTGCATGTACTCATATGATGCATCTTGCGTAGCAGACAACTTGCTAAGAATGTTTCAGCCTGGAGTATTCTACGGCGAAATCGCTCACAATCCACTAACAGCGTAGACCTTCTATCTTCACAGTCGGAGAAGTAGAAGGTGGTGGCAGGCGGACTGTTGAAGGACACCTTCGTCATATTTCTGTAAAACTGTGACATCTTTAGAATAACACAAACTCTATAGGTAGATGTTAATCCTGCAAGGGTTGAAAGTATAATGATATAGCGCTAGCGTGTATGATACCCACCCAACGTTACCTCGATATACTTTAAACTACCATATAACACTCAATATTAACTAAAACGTAGAACTGATCTTAAAGCATATTATATGACATTATAAAAAAGCATAAAGCATAAAGCATTATATGACTATTGTAACACAGTTTGTAGAAATGCAAATTAAATTAAAATCGATGTCCAAAACATGAACTGTTATCTGACTTATTCTCGTGACGATCGGTAGATTTCTTGGAAACCGAGTGTCGGATATAAGTACAATACCCCGTCGCCCTACTTTTATTCATTGTTCAGAGATTTATAGGGAAAGTAATTGCCTCAATGGTTTAAATTTGGATTATAACGAGAAATAGTACTTTTATATCGCTGTTTATTTGAACTTTACTAGATTTGTAGATATTTTAGAGTTCAGACGTTTAGTACATCAAACAAAATCAAAATAACATCCAAGAACTCCATTTGCTAGCCTTACAATCAAAGAATCTAATCAAATTAGTTTTTAATATAAAAGGAAAAAAGCTATCGCCCTACACCTTTTTTAAAAATGTTCGTAATTTATTTTTCTTTAACACAGTGTTACAAGATTTATTGCAGTTTTACATGTTTTACCCGAGCGCCTTGATTTAATGTAACTAGTACAATGATTCGGCGTCAAGCGCTGTTAGAGCGGGCAAACAGCTTGTCAACTACGCGTGATGCTTATTGGTTTATTCAAGGTCACGCCGACTGCAGGCTCCGCCTCTAACGGAGTTCTCTGCCGCAGGGCACTGTACATTACTCACATCCTTAGACCTCAGCTTCGTAACTGAAAACTTCAATAATGTTTGCTCAACGCTGTATAATTATAACAGCTACTATGATCTAAACCAGTGCATGTATTCATGTGCTGCTTCTTGCGTTAAAAAGCCTTTTTATTACTGGTTTCCTAATCCATTGACATGTGCTTTAGCTTTGTATGGTTATTTAATTATTAAAGAGCTAGTACATATTTTTTACTGTGAATATTTAAATTATTTGCCTACTTTTACGGTAGCTTATTAAATATTAGTCTACTAAATAAATATTGAAGTAGAATATGTAAGCAACAATGTTTTTTCTGTGCAGGATATGTGCATTTTCTCAATAACAATGGGGGCTTTTTCATGAGAGCTACTTTTATTACTGGTGAGTGAATTAAGTGTGGTTAACAATTGTAAAAATATATTCAATTAAGAAGAGTAAAACTAAAATCATTGTATAATGATTTTTTTTTTTTACAAAAGGTGATGTAGGCCTATGCAAGTTTAATTTGACATAAACTCATAGAGGTTTTTAGGAAAAGCTATAAATTTATTAAGTTTACCTACCTTGAAATCCTATATAGTTAACTGTTAAAGATAACAATCAACTTGTTTAATAAAAAAACATCCTGATACTTGTATTGCACTGTAGCGAAAATCAACCAATAATAGTTTACTATTGGGATTATAAATAAATTAAACATTTTAAAAACTTTAATACACCAGATTTTTATAAGGTTCTGATCATATAACCTGTAATATATGTAAATAAAAACGTGTATGAATTTAATGAGTAAATTAATGTAATCTAACATTTTTTGTTATTGAAATATCATTGGAGCCCACGATTTTGAATAAGTGCAAATGAAAAACATTTGATATCGATTGTTCTTTAATGAAACTAACAAATATTTTGAAAATCAAGTTTGCTATTAAAGTTTGTACGCCAACAAATGTACGTACAACTACTCCAAAATTTAGTATTGCAGGGTAATCTTATAGTATTTTTTCTTTACAAATTTAAAGTTGCAAAAAGTAGCAGCTAAAACACGAATTTTTGGATTGTGTACAATCCGCCTTTCATGGAAATATATAATATTCAAGGTTCTGGTAGGTTCCTTGAAACCTTTACTCTAAAACACTTTGTAACACATTTATTTTTAAAGATTAAGCAAAAAAAAATCTTCACATTAAAAAAATAATCAAAACAGGAACACTGACTTACCTTTGTGTTTCTTATCCATTGTATTAATAATAAAATAATAACCTATTTGAAGAACATCACATACTGGGGTCCTACACAGCGACTAATTGACAGCGACAACTTTAACTACTGACCGGCTCCCGCATTATCTGAGTATTTGGCCTTATCTGCACTCCGCCCAATGACAATGCAATTATAATAATCATTGTTTTGACTCTTTTGACTATTTGTTTATTTATATTTTATGTCCTTTTGTTAAATAACAATATTTCTGATAGGTATTTTTGTCCAGCTAGATTATTAAAATTGCCCCACTATGCGACGTTCGACGTCTTGGCCGTATTTCACAATGATATATAATGGGGGCAGCTCACACTAAAGTAATAATACGAATACGTAAATGCAAAATACCTCAACTAGCTACACAACATAATTATTTTAGTTACAACAAAAGGTACCTAAATTAAATATGAATAGAGATAGAGAATCCCAACCTGTACTAGCGTTCAGCAAAACAAAACGAGTGGGAGAGTTAATTACCTAGTAGAATGCAACCGGTGCGCAACCCATTAAATCAAGCTGTCAAGGGAACGCCCCGCGCCAGCTGTTACACGCGAAATTAAAAACCTCACTAAATCAGCCGAATTTTGTTTTTATGTCTAGAGCTGCATTACACAACAAAATACCAAACCAAATTACCCTGTGTCGGGAAAATTACCCGCGCCCTCCCGCGGGCATATAAGCGAGTGCTCCGGACAGTTCCTTAGCAGTCGTCGATCTAAGTCGAGACTGCTCCCATGCAAGTGACCTGCGTATTAAAGTGCGAGGACAATTGCAGTAGCGGGGTAATGCGGGGGGAGGGCGCCCCCCTCGTAATATCTCGCTACCTGGGTTCTCTTTCTCTCTCTTTTCCTTCTCTTTCACTCTGTCTTTTCCTGCATGTTATATTGCTGCTTTATTAGTCTGGCTATAGTAGTTAGTTTCTTCCTTGTCTTTCTTTTCTTGCATGCTAGGGTCGCTGCTTTTGCTTTCAGCTTTTGTATTTAAAATCTTCCGCATGTCTTTGCTTTTCTTAACTGTATTGTAGTATGCTGATAAAAGCGAAATTAAAACCTCATCAAACTCAGCCGAGGTAATTTCGCGTCTCCTATATAAGCGAACCATGCAGTAACTGACATCAGTTGCTTGCTGTACAGTGGAGTGTTAACATGGTACCATCTCCACTGTTCAGTGCAACTGTCTAGTTGTTCTTTTTATAAGAACAATTGGAGAAATAAGGGGTTAATACTAAGTATGCGCACACTTTTTATTAATCCCTTATACTTTTGCATGTTGCATGTTGTATGTTTGGTTGAACTTTGCTTGCTTGTTTGCTTATTTTGTATTGTAGATAGTACTAACTCCTTTCTTTAAATTACTTTAAAGTTTGGCTAGGTTATTTATACATTTTTTTAATTTATTAACATCTTACACACACACACACACACACACACACACACACATATTAATGACACCCTTCAACTCCATCTCCTTTCCTTGCGAGTACGGCAAGAAAACCGGCTCTCCTTAGCTTTTAAGAGTACGGCCAGCAAACCGGCTCTTGCTTTGCAGTGTTTACGGCCCGCAAACCGATCACTGCACCTTCTTTGCATACCGGATGGGGTTTCGCATTTCCCCGGTTTTCGCTAAACCTCAGTGAGAGGGGTCCTAAGGCTCCTCACTGACTCCTTTATTTTAGATTAGTACAATTTACATTTATAACTCTTGTTAATTGAAATTAATTATTCATCATACAAATATGTAAGATACCCTTTAACTCCATCTCCTTTCCTTGCGAGTACGGCAAGAAAACCGGCTCTCCTTAGCTTTTAAGAGTACGGCCAGCAAACCGGCTCTTGCTTTGCAGTGTTTACGGCCCGCAAACCGATCACTGCACCTTCTTTGCATACCGGATGGGGTTTCGCATTTCCCCGGTTTTCGCTAAACCTCAGTGAGAGGGGTCCTAAGGCTCCTCACTGACTCCTTTATTTTAGATTAGTACAATTTACATTTATAACTCTTGTTAATTGAAATTAATTATTCATCATACAAATATGTAAGATACCCTTTAACTCCATCTCCTTTCCTTGCGAGTACGGCAAGAAAACCGGCTCTCCTTAGCTTTTAAGAGTACGGCCAGCAAACCGGCTCTTGCTTTGCAGTGTTTACGGCCCGCAAACCGATCACTGCACCTTCTTTGCATACCGGATGGGGTTTCGCATTTCCCCGGTTTTCGCTAGACCTCGGTGAGAGGGGTCCTAAGGCTCCTCACCGACTCCTTTATTTTAGATTCGTACAATTTACATATTTGTGTGACTTTATATTTGTAAAATAATAACTCTTCATTGTGACTTGAACTTTAGCCAGACTTTACTGTAAATTATATCTACTTCCCTTTAGGTTTCCGGGGTGTGAGATTCTGTCAAATCTCACACCCCACCCCCCATTTTGATCAGAAACGACCTTGACCCAGTTAGAAGATGTGGTAGAAGGGGTGATCACAGGCGGGGAATATATCAGTTTGTGGTTATAGTGAGAATCACTTACTGCTCTATTCCCCGTTTTGGTAATATAATCAGACGGCCTTGACCCACTTACATGATGGGTATTAAAGCGCAATGTTGCAGAGTCAATAATCACTTTGGTTGTGAACTGCATCAATAGAGCATCTACCATGGTATACCTCCACTATATTAACTCTACTACTAAAGCGGATATCTTTACCCAGCGTGTATACCAACTGCTTATGGAGTATCATGATGTTAAGGTCAAAGGATTGGGTATTCGTAAAACTGAAGAGGTAAAAATAGATGTGGAACCAATTCCTTTGAAGAGAGAAATTTATCGATTATTACAAGAGGGGTTTGTTTTGTGTCTTTATTACACTACACGTTAGGTTAGCGACTTTTTCCCGAACAAGACATTGAACCAGCTATATTCATTGTAAAAGGGTGGTGGTAAACATATATAAGGCAGTCGGCTTCGGAGTATAGTTATTGTTCAGCTATGGATAGCCCAGGAGGATCATCTAACTTAGATGTTAAAGGAAAGGAGGAGAATGATATAGAGAAAAGAAGGTGTGCTAGAGAGAGAAAAAGGATTGCAATATTGAATGAAGCCTATAATTTATTACGAACAAAATTACCTTTTCTTGATCCAAACGCTTCAAAACTTTCTACTATAAAACACGCCATAAAATATATTGATATGTTGGAAATGTTATCACAAAATACATCATTTCAACTGCCTGAAGAATTGCTAGCAATGGAAATTGACCAATTTTCTTCAACTAACTAAGAGTCTTTGGAAATACTGAACAGCAGAAGACAGAACGGGGAATAGATCAGTTTGTGGTCAAAGTGAGAATCACTTACTGCTCTATTCCCCGTTCTGGTAATAGGTTAAGGTAACCTTGACCCACTTACAGGACTTAATCATTTGTGTTACAATAATACCTCTTCCCTACCTTTTGTACTTTCAACACTTACCCCCACCATTACCGGAATCGGGGTATAAAAGGTGGTTTTGTATTAGTTGTAAAATCAGTCTGCTACTTGGAATCATGTCGCCCAGAGATAACATTTTCCCTTCTAAGAAGACTATACTGGGAATAATTCAAAATATTCCAGTAAATATAAACGAAGATGAAGACGAAGACGATTCAGAGATGGAAGATGAACTGTTTAGTGATCTTGAACTACTGAGTGAGTTTGCTAGCAGTGAACCATATCTTGGAGAGATGGAGCTGTTGACTGACGACGACAACGACGATGATAATGAACCAGAATTTCATCATCAGTTGCTTTATTTGGAGGAAATGGACCTTGTTGATAGTGGAACCCCTCCAAGCAGTATTAATATTGATGACGTAGTTCTAGATCCAGTCACAGGGAACCTTAGTGTTTGTCGTCGCTTATTTAGTGATATGAGCTCATCATCATCATCATCATCATCGGAAGAATCTGAATAAGTTTTTGTTGTCTTCAAATAGTTTACTTTAAATACAAAGCGGGGAATAGATCAGTTTGTGGTTATAATGAGAATCACTTATTCTCTATTCCCCGTTTTGGTAATATTGTTGTATGACCTTGAACCATTTACATGACTGAAAAAGTGGGGGTAACTTATACATTTAATGGTGCGGGAACGTCTATTTAATGACGATGCAACAGTGTATATTTAGCATAACGGCATGATGAACCCACCAGGAAACTCCGTTTGTTACAGCTTTCCCCTTATCGATATTGATGATGTGATAAAACTTACATCAATAACAAAACGGTTTGAACTCGAAAGGCGACTCATAAAAGTCGACGTAATTCCACAAGATGTTCGTTCGGCAATGTTGACTATTGAATATGTTAAAGATGAATCTACAACTCCCTAATATTTTATGAAATTTTTAGTTGATCGAGATGCAATGTGTACAATCCGACTTCACATCCAAGTTTAAAAATCTATCAAATGTTCCTGTTGAAGAAAATTGTTCTTGTTAAATACAGAGCGGGGAATAGATCAATTTATGGTTTAAAATGAAATCATTTACTGCTCTATTCCCCGTTTTGGCAAATATGTCCAATGACCTTGACCTAAAATACAAAATTTTGTAGCCTCCAACTACAATAGTAAACAGAAAATGTAAAATATAGTAAACCTAACCTAATACTTACCCCCACCACTTCTTCTAGGGTATAAATAGAGGTGCATTTGCAGTCTTTTTTATTATTGCGTTGACCCTTGTGGAGAGCACACCTACATTATGAATCGCTGCAATATTTGTAAAGCTTCTTTCAGAGATGAATGGCTTTTAACCATTCATAAAGAATTGAAACATAACACCAATACAAATACAGAAGAAGAAGAACCAAATGAAGAAGAATTAGATTCAATCGACCAACAATTAGCAAAACATCAAGAAGAACAAAATGAAGAAGGAAGAAATGAAGAAGAACACAACGAAGAAAAAGAAGCAAATGAAGAAAAAGAAGAAAATGAAGTTTCAAGACCAAGTGTCATTCATTATGCGCCTGGACCATCAGTAAATGTAGAACTACATGCCCGAGCACTTCCGGGTAATGTGGTAACCCACTTCAAAATTGACAATGCAAAATTACAACTCGAAGAATTTTTAAATAACGCAAAAGGATTGGTAAGCAACACTTTGCAAAATGAATTAAAAAGATTAAATTTTATCAAATTTGGACTATTAATGGATGCTTTATTTACAAACATTCAAAATGAAACTTCACCGAGAGGGTTTTTAACAAAAAACCGAACTATTATGTTTTCGTCAGATATTGATTCAATCGTATCTGAATGTTTTGAAGAGCTAATGACAAAAATACAAGAACATGAAGGAAGAGGCTCTGGATGGAGTTTGTTAAGCATCACAGGGCTAGACTTAAGAGTACACAAACACGGCTATGGAATTCGAGGAAGTAGCTACATCCCTCTACCAACAAAAATTATAAATACCTTATCCTGCGTTAACGTACAAAATCAAGATACTGAGTGTTTTAAATATGCTATGTTGGCCAAATATGTAACAATTCATCCGGAAAGACCAAGTGACTATTATGAAGAAGTACAACATAGATATAATTTTCAAGGGATGACTTACCCTGTTGCCATAACAGACGTTTCAAAATTTGAAAAACAAAATCCTTCAGCTTCTGTGAACCTATTCGGATTGGATTCGTCAAACAATGTGTACCCCTTGCGTATAACACCAAATGAGCGCAGAGATCATACGGATTTGCTATTGATCACTAAAGGGGACATATCCCACTATGTCTACATTAAAAAGTTTGAAGCTCTTGTTTCTAAACAATTATCTAAACATAAAGAAAAGAGAACAATTTGTAAAAGATGTTTTTGTCATGTAGACAAACCATTAAGAAGGGGAGGTTCAGAATGGTTAGTAGAACATCAAAGGTTATGTAATGGAAACTATGAGGTTAGAGTTAAATTGCCACATCCCAGCAGAGCGCAGATAAAATTTGACAAAGTAAATCAACAATACCCTGTTCCATTTGTTGTGTACGCGGATTTCGAAGCATCTTTACTTCCAATTGAACAACAAGAAGAGGATATCACAAAAAGAAGCAAATATCAAAAACATGCACCAAACAGTTATTGTATACTAACAAAATCCACGCTGTCTGAAGAACATCTTCAAGAATTTGGACTATCATCTGCTCCGAAGATTTATCGTGGTGAACAAGCAGCGAAACACTTTGTAGATGAGTTGTATTACATTGCCTCCAAGGTGGAAGAAATCTGCAAAATTAAAATACCGATGCAGCCTATGGATGAACACCAACTTCAACATCACAATTTGGCAACAGCATGTTATCTGTTTAATAACCTATTTACACCAGATAACGTTAAAGTGCGTGATCACGACCATCTTACAGGAGCCTACAGAGGTGCAGCCTGTAACGCTTGCAACTTAAATTACAAAGTACCATCTTTTATACCCGTTGTTCTACATAACCTTAGTGGATATGACTCTCATTTCATCATCCCGGAGTTAGGAAGAGATGATGGAGCAATAGATGTTTTGGCAACAACAATGGAAAAATTTATAAGTTTCTCTAAAAAGGTTGGTAAAATAAAACTTAGATTTATTGATTCGTTTCGATTTATGCCTTCTAGCCTAATGAAATTAACTGATAATTTAAAAAGAGAAGATCTGATAGAAACAAGCGAAATTGTAGCCAGTAGTAAAATGGATCTGGTTCTTCGAAAAGGAGTCTTCCCCTACGATTACATTGATGGACTTCATAGATTTAATGAAACATCACTTCCTCCACCAGAACAATTTAACAACAAACTTAATGATTCGGAGATTTCACTTGAAGACTATCAACACGCATGTCGAGTATGGAACGAGTTGGATTTGAAGACTTTAGGAGAATACTCAGACTTTTATGTAAAACTTGACGTGACTCTTCTCTGCGATGTTATGGAAGAATTCCGAAGAACCTGTTTTGCTGCATACGGTTTGGACCCTCTACATTCGTATACTTCACCAGGATTAGCTTGGCAAGCCATGTTAAAAGAAACAAAATGCAAACTCCAACTTTTAACAGACATTGACATGGTTTTAATGGTTGAAGCTGGAGTAAGAGGCGGATTGACCCAAAGTGTTACCAGACATGTCAAAGCCAACAACAAATACCTTCCTGATTACGATGAAACCAAACCGTCAACCTATTTAGGATATTTCGATGCAAATAACCTGTACGGATGGGCAATGTCAAACCCACTTCCTTTTGATAACTTTAAATGGATTAATCCCGACTCTATTGGCGATATTTTACAAATTCCGAAACATGGTGACACTGGATATATTTTGGATTGAGATTTTGAATACCCAGAAAATTTACATGATCTTCATTATGACCTTCCACTTCTTGCTAAAACAGAAATTTCACCAATTGGAAAACACCCCAAATTAATGATGACATTAAATAATAAACAACGCTACGTGGCTCACTTTTGGGTGGTTCAACAAGCTATCGAATTAGGACTACGTCTAACAAAAATTAATAGAGTTTTGGAATTTTCTAAATCATTCTGGTTGAAACCTTACATTGATTCAAATACCATCAGAAGAGCAGCAGCTACATCAGACTTTCAAAAAGATTTCTTTAAATTAATGAATAATGCGATATTTGGAAAAACATTGGAAAACAAAAGAAGACACAAAAATGTAAAACTTGTTACTGACGCAAAAAAATTACAGAAACTAGTACAGCAGCCAAATTTTGGAACATCTATAATTATTAATGAAAAACTTATAGCAGTGGCCATGAAGAAGACTAGTGTGAAGATGGATCGTCCTTTGTATATAGGCATGTCAATCTTGGACATCTCAAAAACACACATGTACGATTTTCACTACAACAAAATGGTGGCGTTCTACGGAAGAGAAAATATATCTATTACATATATGGACACTGACGCTTTCATATATCGCATAGTAACATTGGACATGTATAAAGATTTACGTACATTTATTTACAAGAACGACTTTGATTTCTCCGATTATCCAAAAGATCATCCAAACTACGACAATGGCAGACACAAAAAAGTACTAGGCAAATTCAAGGATGAGGCTAATGGTGTTCTACTTGAAGAGATTGTTGCACTGATGTCTAAACTATATTCTTTGAAACTCTAAAATGAAAAAGAAGAAGAAGAAGAAAAGAAGAATAGCTATATTAAGAAAGCTAAAGGTGTAAAGATTTTATATTTAAAGACGAAAGTGCATTTTAAACACTACAAGCAATGCTTATTTGAGGATAACATCATTACAGCCAAATTCAACACCATCAGAAGTTTTAACCATCAGCTGTACAGTGTGACTGAAGTTAAAAAGGCGCTATCCTATAATGACGACAAAAGACAAACCCTTCCAGACAACATCCACACTTTACCATTCGGCCACTATTCCCTCAACCCTATTGACGAATAACTCTTTCATCGTCCTAGATCCTCTATCCTTTTCCTTTCCGTAAAAAAAGGGGAAACACAGCAATGTTAAGCTGTGTTTCCCCTTTTTTACACAAGTTTTGAATGACCTTGAACTATATGTATATATAAGCAGATTTATACAAAAGAATATTTAATACCATATCAGCTGCCTTCGTGAAACCATCATGTCAGACCTGAAGGAGAAGATTATTAATGAACTACACAAACCAGCAAGAATAAAGTTTCCAAGAAGAAATACTGTTATAAAAGGGATAAATGATCTATATCAAGCGGATTTAATTGAAATGCGACCGCATAGCAGAATAAACAAAGGATTTAAATATATACTCACAATTATTAATTGTTTTACAAAAGTTGCAGACGCTTTGCCTCTAAAGGACAAAACTGGTAAAAGCGTAACAGAAGCGATGGAAATAGCCATAAAAAGAGATAAAAACAAAATTAAACATTTACAAACTGATGATGGAACAGAATACTTTAATACAAACTTTGCACAGTTAATGAATAAATATAAAATAAATCATTATTCTACAAATTCAGAGAAAAAAGCAGCTATTGTAGAAAGATTCAATAGAACCTTAAAAGGAGCACTGTATAAACAATTTTCAAAAAGAGGTTCTTACGTATGGTATGATGTCTTACCACAATTAATAAATGATTATAACAACAGGTTTCATCGAACTATTGGTATGAAACCTAACAAAGTAAATAGAAGAAATGCAAAAGATGTATTAAAACGCATAAAGAAAAATACAAAGCCTAAAGTAGAAAAAATGCAGCCAAGAAAATTTAATGTAAGTGATAAAGTACGGATTAGTAAATATAAGGGAGTGTTTACCAAGAAATACCTTCCCAATTGGACGAATGAAGTTTTTACAGTGTATAAAGTGCAACCTACTGTACCTGAGACGTATATTTTAAAAGATAACAAAGGAAATTTGTTGCAAGGTGCATTTTATGGACATGAAATGTTAAAATCAACAGTAGGTGATGTATATCTTGTTGAAAAAGTGTTAAAAAGAAAAAAGGACGCCGTTAAAGTGCGGTGGTTGGGATTTAACAAAACTGAGGATTCATGGATACCTATAAAGGACTTGGTTTAATGCAAGCAACTCATTTCATCGTTAACCTTTGAGCAGGATGGAGATTATTCACTATAAAGATCGATTCAATATTAATAACATAGATGATTTAACTGTGGATAACGTTAAAATCAACAATGGTAAACACGGTAGTTTACTTCCAAACACTGTTCGATGTATAGTAAGTGGTCCCTCAAACTGTGGAAAGACCAATGTTGTCTTTAATTTGATCACTAATCCGCAGGGATTAAGGTTTAATAACCTATATATTTTTTCAAAGTCTCTACATCAACCAAAGTATCAATTGCTGGATAAAATCCTATCTGATGTGTCTGATGTTAATTTTTACAAATTTAACGCTAGCGATAGCATTATGCAACCAAACGAAGCGAAACCGTATTCTGTATTTATATTTGACGATGTATCTTGTGAAAATCAGGATACTATTAGAAACTACTTTGCCATGGGAAGACATAATAACATTGGCAGCATATATATAGGACAAACTTATAGCAAAATCCCAAAACAACTTATCAGAGATAATGCAAATATTCTAATTGTATTCAAACAAGATGATACTAACCTAAAACATATATATAACGATCATGTGAATGCGGATATGCCATTTGAAAAGTTTAAAGAGCTTTGCGGAAAAGCATGGGCGGAAAAGTATGGATTTTTGGTTATTATGAAAGATCATGCTATAAAAGATGGTCGTTATAGAATAGGTTTTGATAAATTCGTTTTAATACACTGATTAGCGGTATTACTGTACAAGTCGTCAAGGTGTGAAGATGGTTAACCAGGAAAAGCTATTAAAGGAAATAAAATCACTTAGTGATTCTATTAGACAAAAAAACCGAGCTTTAAAATCAGGTATAAATGAAAGAGAGCAATTTTTAGAAACAACATTCAAACCTGTTACTGAACCTTTAAAGCGATTAGCACAAAATATGGAAAAACCTTCAATTCGCTTCGAAGGAGACAAAATGCTACCAATTTCCAAATATGAAGAAGAATTTCAGAATGATGAAAGTTTTGGCCAGTTACAAACATCTGAAGAAAGCGACGAGTATGAAGAAAGCGGAGATATAGAGGATTTAAAGGAAAAGGACATTGCAGAAGATACAAGTACAGAAGATACAAGTGTAGAAGATACAAGAGCAGAAGAAGAGGATATTAACCCATCCAACTTAAGCAAATTAGGCACGGATATTATGTTTAAAGGAACACTTGGAAGAACATATACGTTAAAAATGTTACACGCCGCACATGCTAATCGAAATTATCATACCTATGGAGCTAGAATAGAGGATAAAGGATTAATGATTGGAGATAGCAAGTTAGATATAAACGAAAATGATGATATAGTTATTGGAGATAAGAAATATAAAGGTACAAAAGGTTTGTTTGAACTTATCTTTAAAAATAATCCTGGTAAATATACTAAAAGGGATTTACAATTGTTTAAACATATATTAGAGTATACAAATGCACATAGAAAAAAGTATTCCAAAGACCTACCTATTCATAGAAATCGGTCAATAAAATATACAAGTATTATATCTAGTCTTTTCCCCTCAAAATCAAAAAAAGCTCAAATTAAAAGAAGAGCTTTATCTTCTGCTGAATTAAATGTTTTGCATAAAAAGAGAAAAACAACTGATCCTACCACATCTGGAAGGGGATTATTGAAAAACTTGTATAAAACTAATATAATATATTACAACGATATAAATAAGTTAGTTGATCGAATGAGGTTATTACATGAAGCTATGGAAGCCGGGCACACTGGTTTAGAAAACGAATGGGTAGCTTTGGTTGATGAACTGCGAAAACAAGGAATAATTGTTCAGTAGACGTATATATATATATATATATAATAAGAACCTAAACGATAGCGATTCAGTTACATCATGAGTGTGGACAAGTTTGGACGGTATTCCGAGATTGGAGTAAAATCTGGATATAGTGAAAAAAGAGCTGGGTTTCCGTTAACACCTGATGGCAACTATAATTTTGAAGGAAAAGTAATTCAAAATGTTGGTGATCCGCTTTTGTCTTCTGATGCGGTTACGGTAAAATACATGGATAAAAGAACCCCAACTGTACACGAAGATCATTGGGGGTTTTCCGGTAAAAGGTTAAGCAATATACAACATCCCGTTTATGATGGTGAAGCAGTAAATTTCGCTACTCTAAAATTTTTAACGATTTACAAAAGGAATGAAACTGACACAAGCTATGATGTAAACAAATTAAAATTATCAAATGTAGGTGATTGTGAGCAGGATGGAGACGCTGTAAATAAGAAAATGTTTGATATTGTACACAATAAATGGACTACGGAATATGAAAAACATTTGGAAAGGTTTGGTGCAGCTCTATTCCATTATATCCATCGGGCTTCAGGAAGAGATGCAGCTTCAGATGTTGACAGTAACAATTATTTAGACTGGAAAAATATTCACAATCCAGAGAAACCTAATCAACGAGATAAACCGTCTGAGCCTTCTAAAGTCAAGACATTAGGAAAGGGGGATAAAGTGAATGTGATTAATGAACCAACAGAAAACGATGAAGATTACATAAGAGAAAAAAGAATTTAAAATACCCCATGATAAGGGATAAAGCATCAGTCATATTTGAGAGACGATACAGAGAGGATGATGGAATCCAATATTACTGCGTGGAGTTTAATATCTCAAGAGCCGAGATTTCCCCAAGGAGTGTTGACAGATGGTTTTGTTCAACGGTTTGATAGATATATGGATTGGGAACAACTTTCCATACAATACCTCTTTACAATGACTATGTTAAGAATTTATTTTCACAGAGTTAACTGGATCCATATTTTACAAAGACAACAGTTTTCAGAAGACTTCCTCGTAGAGATGACATCAAATTTTAATAACTGTTGGGAAGTAATAAGTAAATATCAAAATCTCTCTGAGAATTACATTGACAATTTTAAAGATAAACTAGACTGGGATGTGTTATTCAATTACCAACGATTAAGTGGCAAGTTTCTAAGGGAACATGACATCTATTTAAAGTTTATTCATTTTACCGAAGACAACGATACCTTCACCAGTGGAGAAACATCTGGAACATCTTCAATTACACCTTATTTCTATTTGTACTACTTTTGTTTAATATGTCTACATTTAATTAATAAATCCATTTCTATATAATGAATCGATTTTAAACAGTATATAATACAAGAAACCAAAACTGATATTACATTCATTGTCAAACATTTATAGAGTGCACCTACTGATTGTAAGTTTTGCTATAAATAGTCATGTCGAGGGTTAAACGCATCAGTCATAATCGAGAGAGATTACATAGAGGAAGGGGAATAGCATCAACAGCATTTTCTCTATTGAGTAAACCGGTTGGAGCTATAGTTAACAAGGCGATTGATTTATTACCTGTGGAATTACATTTACCTGGAGGATATCAATATTGTGGTCCTGGAACCAAATTAGAGAAACGTCTTGCTAGAGGAGATCCTGGAATAAATAAGCTCGATCAGGCTTGTAAACAGCACGATATAGCGTATTCCAAATTTAGTGATACTAAAAATAGATCAATAGCAGATAGAGCACTTGCTGAGAAAGCCTGGCAAAGAGTAAAATCTAGTGACGCGAGTATTGGTGAAAAAGCAGCGTCTTTAGCAGTAACAGCAGCAATGAAAGCAAAAACTACGTTTGGAGGAGGAAAGAGAAGAAGGTGTGGGAAAAAACCCGCTAAGAAACAAGGAGGTAATATCAGAAGAAAACGTCGATCTACCAGTGGTAAAGCTAAAAAGAAACCAACAATATGGTCAATGATAAAAAAGGGAGGAGGATTATACCTAAGACCGTATCGTGTGTATTAAATAAGAAAGAGCAATTAATAATTAAAAACAAAGAATTAACCAACGAAGAACTGATTACATATGCTTCTTGTTTGAAAATCCCATTTTTTAGAGGAGTATTTATGAAAGATGAATTACCGGTTAAAATGTGGAAAAATGAGACTGGTATTGTAAATTTGGATAATAGTGAAGGATTAGGCACTCATTGGGTGTGTTACAAGAAACTTGGTAAAACCATTTATTATTTCGACAGTTTTGGAGACCTTCCACCACCGAAAGAACTTCAACAATACTTTCGTGCGGCAGAAAATGTTTTTTACAATCATACAAGAAAACAACCTGATGATACATCCATTTGCGGTCATTTATGTTTAGACTTTTTAGCTAAAAGTGTTAGTCAACTTTAAGATGTCTTCGTATACAGTGTCATTAACCGGTAAATCATGTACTTTGCGCAGTATTCTGTTTCCAGCGCTACGTTTGCAAAAAGGAAGACTATGGGAAGCCGCATTATTGGATTTAACAACATATAACTCTATTCCAAACGTTAGTGAAGGAATTAATAACAAAATACATTATTACAAGACAAAAGATGATAAAGGAAAGTATTCAGCTTTGGAAGAATTCAGTTTACCAACAGGAGCTTATGAAATTGATAATATAAATGAAGTTATACAAAAACATATGGGAAAAGAAAATATAACGATAAAAGGCAATAACAATACAATGAAAGCCGAAATTACGTCTAAGTATTATATTGATTTTAGTCAAGAACATTCAATTGGTAGTTTATTGGGGTTTTCTAAGGAAACAAAAGTATTAGAACCTAATAAAACTCATTCTGGGAATAAAACTGTGACGATCATCAAAGTTAATAGCATAGACATTACATGTAACATTATACAAGGATCCTACAGAGATGGAGAAAATCGTCATATATTACACACATTCTACCCATCAGTTGCACCAGGTTTCAAGATAGTAGAAAAGCCTCAAAACCTTGTGTACCTACCGTTAAACACCAGTTTCATTTCAGACATCGTGCTGAACATAGTGGATCAAGACGGAAACCTTATTGACTTTAGAGGAGAAGCTATTACTGTAAGAATACATATAAAATCATCCGCTTAGACAATGGGGATATCATTTAAAAAGAGAGAGCCAACCAGCAAAGAGGTCAGTAGCTCATCAGCTGTAGAAGGATTAACAAGTGACAACATTCGTTTTCTAGAAGAAATTGGATTAAGGGTCATTAACAATGGATATACTGGATATAGCGCAGGGTCCAACATTCGACGAGACCTTATGGGAAAAGGAATATCACACGCACAACCCTTACGCTTCGTCCAAATTAAACAATAACGATGAAATTAGGATTCCTATACAACAACAAGACATTTATACTCTTCCATGCGAAAGTTATTTATATATTGAAGGAAAAGTAACAAAAACTGATGGTACTGCTGGAACCACTGTTCCATTCATAAATAATCCTATGGCATTTTTATTTGACGAGATTAGATATGAAATTTCAGGAGTTACAGTCGATTCAACAAAAAAGGTTGGAATTTCCAGTACATTGAAAGGATTAGCGTCTTTAACACCAAATGAGAAGAATCTGTTAGCTGTTGCAGGATGGGTTGCACCAGACAAAAGTACAATCGCTCCTGACTCTTCGGGAAACTTTGATTTCTACGTACCTTTAAGATTACTCCTAGGATTTGCTGAAGACTACAGAAGAATAATAATAAATGTAAAACAAGAACTAGTTTTATTAAGATCATCAAACGATAATGATATTATTAAAGCAGCTGCTGGAACAACTGATGCCAATTTAGACTGGAAATTAACATTAGACAAGATTGTTTGGAGAGTACCACATGTGCGACTAAATGATGAACACAGGATTACATTATTAAGAAAGTTAAAATCAGATCGAGACATTGTAATGCCATTCAGAAGCTGGGAGTTTCATGAATACCCCGTTTTACCTACAACACAACGGCATACATGGACTGTAAAAACTTCTACTCATTTGGAAAAATCGAGATATGTAATATTTGGATTACAAACGAAGAAAAAAGGTATATTAACTGAAAATGCTGGTGAATTTGACCATTGTAAATTAACTAACTGTAAAGTGTTCCTGAATTCACAATTCTTTCCCTACGACAACTTTAATATTTCTTTTGATAAAAAAAGGTACAGTGTTTTATACGATATGTACGCTAGGTTCCAAAATTCATATTACGGCAAAACAAATACACCTCTACTATCTCCCGTACAGTTTGAATCGAAAGCCCCGATTGTTGTAATTGATTGCTCCAAACAAAATGAATCTGTAAAATCGTCTAGTGTTGATATAAAAATAGAAATGGAATTTCAAGAAAACGTACCTGCAAATACATCTGCGTATTGTTTAATTTTGCACGATAAAATTGTTACATACACACCGTTGACCGGTATTGTAAAGACAGTATTGTAAAACGTTGTACCACCACCGGCACCGCCACAGTCGCTAACCTATAAATAGCGGAGCAACAATGCAGGTCTTCAGTTGATCGTCTATCGTCGCATGGGTAACATCTTCTACAAAATGAGTTCTCCATCTGTTGTACAAGGTGATGCAGAGGTAGCACCGTTATTGGAACGTGATAATACTAGTGAAGCAGAAATCATCAAGGAAATAACTGCATTTTTAAAGTTTGGTAAAAGAGATAGAGAGGAGGAAAGTAATGCAGACCCATCAAAGGTAGTACCAAAGAGGAAGAAGAAAGTTGAAGAAAATATTCCTCCTCACATTTTAACTGAAGTTTTTTTGCGAATCTTTTACCCCATCTCAGCATGCATCAGTAAAAGTGTATCAGTTGGATTGATGAAATCATTGGATTATTCCCCTACAGTAATACTACACCATGGAACAAAAAAGGTTTTATTTTCGCAAAATGCTTGGGAGTCATTTTTGAAACATGTACATTTAATAGAATGTTATTTAACTAACAGTTTGTGTGGAAGGAAAACACATATTCGACTTTTGGATTGTGACAATGAAATCGATATTGTTAAACATCGCGGACAACTACAAGTGTGAATTAGAGACTTGACTCAACATGAAAATAAGATTCTACTATCACGTGAAGAATTCTACGTTTTAAACTATGCAACAGAACCTATTACAAGGTACATGAGACAGTTGGTATTTGCAAGCGCTATTATTAAAGAATATTTGGTCGATACTTTGGAAAAACAACCTTATAGCACCATCGTGTACGGACCTGTGGATACATCTATTTTTAATAGAATACCTCATGAAGTTTGCATGTGGAGAAAGTTAAAGGATTTTGAACCACTTGTAGAAATCGCTACAGAAGCTACAGAAGAAACAACACAGGAAGAAGAAACAAAAAAACAAGAAAAAGAAGAAGAAGAAAACGAAACACAAGAAGAAGTTAAAAAAGACTAAAGTTTGACTTAGTAAAGAAGAACACACGTGGGGTAGGCCTATTGGGGACGGTGCCCACGTTAAATATACACCAACGCGCCTGCAACTGTACGGCCTGGTATTTAACCTACCGTGGTGTGGAAAACAGTTTAGTTGATCGCTAGGTGCCATGATGAGCGGAGGGGATGAAGAAGTGAGTGTAAAGCCTTGTGTAATAGAATTTCAAGCATTTCGAAATAATGATGATAGGTTTATTATCAAGGAATTAGTAATTTTAGACTTGCTTACATTTGTAGCCTACCCATTCACGTTTGAAGCTCCTTTTTCTTTTAACAATCTTAACGCCAAAGCAAAAATTACAAACAAATGGATAACAAACTACTTTCATCACATACACTGGTATGAAGGTTTTATAAGCTACAGTAATCTGCACAGTATTATGTTTAACTTTTGCAAACAATATTCGCATATATACACAAAAGGATTAGAAAAAAAGAATTGGATACAAAAGTACACGCACGGTTATGTTTTCGATATAACTATCAGTAAGGATTTTAACATTAATCTCGGAAATATTTGTGTCGCTGCAAAAGATCTTAAACACGGTCAAACAAACTGTGCATTGTACAACGCATATCGTTTGGCTGCTTACTTGAAACAAACGCAGGAATGTGGTGGGGGTAGCGGGGCCTATAAATACGAGGAGACAACACCGCCCCAGCACGAGTATTATTCGAGACTCCGAAGAGGCAACATCACAGAAGACACCACAACTACTGCTGACGAAGATGGCATCACAACAGTTTCTACAAACACTGGTTGATCAATTCAACACTCATTCAAAATCCGACCTTCTGCTAACTAAAAAGTGTTCAGAACTAAAAGAACAAAAACACTACATTATTCATAACATCAAGAAAGTGGAAACCACACATGGAGAAGCAATTCTAGTTTCATTGAGCGAAGGACCTTTCACTCCAGGAGATGAGCCAAAGTTTCAAGTTTTTCTTCCAAAACGATTTGTTCAACTGCTACAAAATGAAGATTTGCGAGATATTCAACCGGGGACGTTGTATTTGGTATCACACGGTGTAAGCGGCAACAACTCTACGGAACTCACTCTGCACATCACGCATATTTGTACATAATGTCTCTGTTTGTATTTCTAGTCATTAATGTTAGACTTAAGCTTATTGTATTGTAAGATGTTTGTTTAATAAAGAAAAGAAAAAAAGAAAAACAGCAACACAGCAGTATATTATTTTATATACTGCTGTGTTGCTTTTTTTTAAATTCAAACGGATGACCTTGAACTTTCATTCAGGGTTAACTTATAAAGAGGTATAAAAGAGAGGGGAGCAGTGAAGTTAGTCTCAGTCTTGTCT
Source organism: Allygus modestus (assembly GCA_963675035.1). Classification (NCBI taxonomy): domain Eukaryota; kingdom Metazoa; phylum Arthropoda; class Insecta; order Hemiptera; family Cicadellidae; genus Allygus; species Allygus modestus. The sequence continues at coordinate 119,357,679 of OY776116.1, forward strand.
AACACACGCTGCAGCTAACATGTCGGTGCCACCGATGAACAATTTATCATTCGATAACAATTTGAATACATATTGTTGCGAGTTACAATGTTTTAAAATACCAGGCGATCAAGTTGACGGGAAAGCTTGTCGTAAGTGCAGGTGTTTCAGCTATTGCATATGTAGATGTAAAACGTATCAAATGAACCGAGAAGATAAAATACAAGAATTACGCCGACGGATTGCATTACTGTGGCGGCGAATGTAGTAGCAACCATCTGCCGTCCGCCATCTGCTCCGCCCCACCACACTTTTACCCCCACCATTTTGTTTGATACCAAAACGCTAGCTAGCGAATAGTCAGTACACCTCCAGCTCTTGACCAGTGTACATCGAGCTCTCTGTTGAAATGTCCATTAAAATTAGGTGTATTCATTATGACTCTATTCATCTGGCGACTTTCCAAGACCTCGAGGTTTTTAATGTAGAGTTAAGACTTCTCATTGCGTCCGGTTACGATTTATCTTTGGAACTTTACGCAACAAAAAACAACATGGAATCTGCGCAGGGATCGAAGTATCTACCTTCTTTCATCAGGAAAAAACACGATGATCGCGACTCGTCGGCATCATCAACTTCGATTTTAACCAACATCGGCGGAAGCTTCGTATTGTAATTAAGAACAAACATTGTTAATAAAATAAAGTTATTTTGTAATAGTACTACCTCGCACTCGTATCATTCGATTGTTTCATTCGATTATTTTCATTCGATATTTCTTATCGATTAACTATCGAATCACAATCGGATTTTACGCGTGCGAGGTAGTACTTTTTTAAAACACCCTCCCCGTGACCTTGAACTTTACCTCATTACGTCACAAAACCGCCTACGTCACTGGCTCAGCCTCAGATGACGTAGTTATTCACTCAGCACATCCGGTCACTGACCGGATGTGACGTCACTTCCGGCGCAAAAGCCCCTTTCCCCCACTACTCCCATAAGATTAACATGAGAAATTTTATTGACAATTTTTTTGACTTTTCTCCACAACCACTAAACCTAGCTTAATGATTCAACATGCTAAATTGTTTGTTGTTTAAGCTCTACAAAATGGCTATAACCAAATTCTAGTGTTTTTAAAATTGTAAGGTAAAAAGTTCAAAAAACTGATTTTTGGAAAATTTAAAACCCCCATAAAACCCCCTTCGCATAAACCGATCGATCTGGTTTTCGAACTTAAAGTCATAAATGTTACTCTTCACATTTGTGCCAAATTTCACAAAAATCGGGCACTTCTTTCAAAAGTTATCGCGGTAACGGACACACACACACACACACACACACATATATATATATATATATATATATATATATATATATAAAGATATATATATATACATATATATATATATATATACATATATCAATTTGAACGAATAGTGTTTTTGGCATCTGGGGACCTCAAAACAAAAAGTTATCATGGTCTCGGGCTTAAATCTTACCATGCCACCAACGGTAATAGCTTCTTCCCTATAGGAGAAATTCGCTAATATGTAAAATATTAATTCAAGATATACTGTGGTGCCAAGGCGGGAAGAGGGATGTGAATGGAATAAGTTGCACGTTTAAAATATTTTGGGGGAGGTAGGCCTACATATGTATTTTGGGCATGACAGCAAGAATTGGGGAAGGGCAACTACATTTTAAATTCAGGGTGTACACAGACTGGGAATTCCAAACAAATACTGGTAACTACACATATATTTTTGCATTTGTTTTCATTCACTGAATATTTGTTTTCAGCCTACATAAAATAAACTCAGCGAACTTCCAATGCTTGGATATAATAAATAATAACAATGATTGTATTTGTACAATACAAATACATAGTACATTGGTTGACAGTAAAATAGATAATCAGACAAATTAAGTTACTTATTATAATGTATGAAGTTTGTAAAAAATCAACACAAAATGAACTTAATATGATATTTAAATAAATAAAACACTTATTTCTGTTAAAGGAGAAAATCAATTTAGGGCCCCTAAGGCATTGGCTGATAACGGGACCCAATCCAGATTAAAGTGAACACTAAAGCGATCTAAACAAAGATAAGAGTAGCTTAAATGTCATCCCTGCTGCTAAGTAATCTTGACAAAACCATGCTGGTTTGAAAAATGAATGATTTCAATATTCAACTTATAATTGGTAAAAAAATTTTTATATATATTAATAGGATATACATAAATATATAAAAGCCAAGTGAGAACTGATGGGACAAAATATTTTTCGGTCCTTAGTTTTCAATAAAACATGATTTCCTAAAGTGAAACAATTATGACAAACCAGAACAAATGAACTATGATTAATAATACTAAAAATAATGAAACCTTTATTGGACCAAATTAAACCAATTATGTTATTATTATAAGTAACTCTTCCACATTATTATGATTCAATAACCATAACCTTAATTTTGACAAGAAACTAGTACATGTCCTTAGTTGTCTTATTTCAATAGAATACTATTAACTAATTTGGGTTCTATGAAGCTATAGGTTATTGTAACAAAGGTATTTGTAGGCTTGGGTACATTGAAATTCCTAGCGGTTCTGAGTTTAAGTCTATAACCATTTACATCAATATATCGTACATTACTATTTGTGGTATAGAATATTTTTCCACGTATAAATTTGCATTGCTCTTAAAGGAAATAATTTAAATCTCAAAAACAATAGTTTTGAATGTTCAGTCTTATTACAATTTAACACTATTCTCCAAAAATTTTTCTGAATGTTAATTAATAAGCTAAGTGTTCGGTATTTAGTGATATTGATTGTAATAATGTAAAAATATTTAAATTTGAAGTATTACCACGCTGATCCAGCTGACAAGTATGACGCCTTCCCCTATTGGAGGACACTTTACCACGTGACAGTGTTTCCCTCTCCTCTCGGAAAAGCGTTATTTTTTATAAAAAGATTGGGGTCTCTTGTAAGCCATCTTGGACATCGGACATTGCGTCCTTGTGCTGTGGATTCTCTTAATTATTCTCAAAGTTTTAACTCTCTATATATTTTTCCCACATGGTTGGGTTGTTTCTCTCATTAGTTTGTTAATTGTAAACACCTTTTTTACTTTCTCCCTCTATACATAGTATATGGAGAAAGTATTGTTTTCGTAAAAATTTTCGAATTTGAGTTGTTAGTGGAAATATTCGTTTTGGTGCTCCCTGAACCCAAAAAAGTGGTTTTTACGTGATGTCTGTCTGTGTGTGTGTGTGTGTGTGTGTGTGTGTGTGTGTGTGTGTGTGTGTGTGTGTGTGTGTGTGTGTGTGTGTGTGTGTGTGTGTGTGTGTGTGTGTGTGTGTGTGTGTGTGTGTGTGTGTGTGTCTGTGTGGATGTGTACAGAGCTAGAGCCCTAACCAATTGGCCGATTTTGATGAAATTTGGTATGTAGGTACTAATCCACGATATCTCCAGGCATTTTTTTAGTTTTTTCGAATTTTTGTTTATTAAGGGTAATTATCCCCCTAAAACCGCCAAAAAACATGAAAAATCAAAATTTCTCAAAAACGGCTCTAACGATTTTGATTAAACTTTAGTCGTTTGTAGAATTTTAGGTTTCCAACAAAATGACACCACCCGCATTCCTGTAAAAATTCGGGTTCAGAAATTACAGGACTTAAAACATCCAAAATTTAGTTTTTTTGATTTTTTATAGAAAGACATAAATATAAAAAAATATTACTATTCACCATTCAAAAGAGCTCAGAAAACTAAATAATTTAGTATTTTGAAATACTATTCTACGATTGCTGGTTTCGGAGAAAATTGAAATTTTCATTTAGAGGTAAACGCAGTACGTTGTTCAATGTTATTCTTATGGGGAATACAAAAATTACTATTTCTCTCTTATTTACTGATTAATTTCATTCAAACTAGATATGCTTGTCAATTTAGCATTGACCAACAGAGGAAATTCGAAATATGTTGCACCTTAATAACCCTGGGGGGGAATAGGGGGCATTTCCCCTCTTAAAACCACGAGTGTAGCAATGGATTCTGTAGTGCCTCCAAAGCAGGGATTTGGGTGGATGTTTTTTTAAAAAAAACTTGTTTACAAGATTTTCTGTACATTCGACCGCGCTTTGTATTCTATATTTAGTAAATAAAAAGTAATTTATTCATTAAAGTTGGGCTAAAAGGGAGAAAGTATGTGTCAGTTTCCTGATACCGTTTATTATTTACTGTTTTGTGATAGTGTTAAGAGTCAGTGTATTGTGTCTCGAGATTCCGGGCAACATACCGGGCAACCGCGGCTACCGCGTACTTCATCAAAACCTCATAAACTGTGAACTGTGAACAGAATTGTGAACTGTGAAGTGCGAAACGTTGCGATCGCTAATCGGGCTTGCGCGCAAAGAATCGTCTTCCGCAGCTCTGGACACCCCTGGGAAAACGCCGTCGCCGCCGCGCCACCTTCCTGGAGTAACACCTCCCAAGGTGTTAAGTGGACTAAGGAGATTTGGTGAGTGAACATGCACAGCCTTTTATTCACTTGTGTGATAATTAGTGAACTCTAATACTCTATAAACTTTCAATTTTAGACGGTAGACCCAATATTTCCGGCAGCTAATGGTCACTCAATTTGATCAATCTCTCAATTATTAGTGAATTTCCTATGGAAAGTGAACTATTAGCATGACCCGCACGGTGAAACTTAAGCCCGGGACCACCATAGAAGTTCCTAACGTGACCCCCTGAACACGTTTTGGGAGTACGTTCAAAATTTTATATACATATAGACATATATATATATATATATATATATATATATATGTGTGCAGGCACTCTAGCGGTCGCATTTTTTGTCCGATTTACTTCAAATTTGGTAGGGACGTTCCTTTCTATAATCAGTTGGACAAGTTCGTTGGGCAAAACAATCGGAAAACTCTTAACCCCTTTTTGGGGGATTAATCTTTCAAATTTCGAGTTTTTGGCCCCAAAAAGGGACAGAAAAGCCCCTGATGTGAAATTAACGAATTTAAAAAGATGGGAATTAGTGTGGCGAAACTTTTAAGCCCTCTCTCGTCATTCTAGCATATATATTTACCGAGTTATTAAAGGCAATGTGTATTGACCTAACACAGTACGTTGTCTTATGGGGGTTTTACATTAGAAAAGCCTGTTAATCATTTTTTGGTGTACTTTTATCATCCCCAACAACCTGACGCCTACTTTAAAGCCTGACTGGACCTTCTCCTAACCTTATAATGCGCAAAATTGTATTCCCAGCATTGCAGGTAAATAGAACCAGGAGTATCAGAACAGCCAAAAAATCAATATTTTCAGATTTGAATAAAAATTGGAAAAATTGTATTTTTTTAACTGATTTTGAGTTTTTATAGTTTTTTATGTGGAAAATCACTTCCCTCACGTCAGCGTGCTGCGTGCGAACTCGTTTTATTTTATATTAATTAATCCTCGAACAATTAACACTAAGGTTAGATGTATATATTCCTCCCCAGCATGAAATTGCATAATCCAACCTAATGTGTACTAAATAAAAATAAAATACCCGTAAAATCTGTACACTACTCACATCTCTAAGAAAATACAAATTTCTCAGTGTTTTACGTAATTTAGATTGTAAATAATCTACATGCAATTTCCACTTCATTTCACTGTCTAGCATTACTCCCAAATATTTCACTTGTTGAACTTCTTTTACCTCAGTGCAATAACAACTGCCTATTGCCTATTGAGCTTCCACATATGATACATTTGTAAATTATACGATGTGTAAAATCAGCTTCTTTTCTTAAATTACAATGTACAAAGTTAGTTTTTTCAACACTTAAAGCCATGTCATTACTAGAAAACCACCAACTCAGTGTCTTTAAGTCCCTATTCATATTATCAGCTAAATCTCCTAATTCATTGTTTACATAACACCCTGCAGTGTCACCTGCGAAAGATGTTATTTTTCCCCGCAGCCAAGCACTACAAAGGTCATTCATATAAATTATAAATAAGATAGGGCCTAGACCGGAACCTTGAGGGACACCATATTTAGTTAATCCCCATGAACTGTTTTCCTTCATTAAGATAGTCATAAAACCAATCATATGCTACATCTCGCACCCCACAATTGTATAATTTTTCCAGGAGCTTATTATTATTGACGGCGTCGAAAGCCTTTTTTATGTCGAGAAATAACCCATCAACAGACTTGTTACTATTTAAACAATCGGATATCGTTCCTACAAAATTCAACAAAGCAATTTCAGTATTTACCACTTTCCTAAATCCAAACTGATTTTCACAACAAATTTAGTTTTTAGTAAAGAAGGTCATTTATTTTGGTTTCATTAATTGTTCTGTATTTTTTTAAAGGGTTGATAACAACGATATGAGCTTGTAGTTCCCACAAAAGTTACGATAATCCTTTTTATGCAATGGAATTACCACAGCTTATTTAATTTCTGAGGGAAAAACTTGTCTGAAAACTCAGATTAATAATGTAAAGCAAAGGCTCTACAATTTTTGGGTGGATAATTTTAATTAAAGGTGGTCCAACACCATCATTACCTGGGAAGTTCTCTTTTTAAGAGGCTTAATCATTTTGATAATGTCTTGGGGTAGTATTGGATCCAAAACTATGGAACATATTTCAACAATATTCCATATTGGAAAATAATCTCCATGACCAACACTACTAACATTATTTTGCTTGGAACCATTTACTAGACTATCAACAACATTGAGAAAATATTGGTTGAATTCCTCAGCAACTGTTCTGGTATCAGGTATCATCTTTTATAACGCCCTGAATATCAAGACTGACTGGTATCTGACATACTTTTTGTCTCGTTAAGTCCTTCAGAATACTCCAAACCTTGTTGCTATTGCCCTTGCTTTCTTCAAACATATTTTTGTAATATTTTTTTTAACTCTTTAATGTCATTATTTAATTTGTTTCTATATTTAATACATTTTTCTAACTTAGTGTCTGCTGATTGTTTTTTTTCACTTTTTTACTTTTTCCCCCATATACATAGTATATGGGAAAAGTATTATTTTCTTTAAAATTATAGAATATGAGTTGATAGTGAAAATATTCGTTTTGGTGCTCCCTGAATCCAAAAAAGTGATTTTTTCGTGATGTCTGTGTGTCTGTCTGTCTGTGTGTATGGATGTATACAGAGATAGAGCCGTAACCAATGGTCCGATTTTTATGAAATTTGGTATGTAGGGACTAATCCACCATATCTCCAGTTTTTTTGAATTTTTTGATTTTTTTTTTAAGGGTAATTATCCCCCAAAAACGGCAAAAAAACATGAAAAGTCAAAATTTCTTAAAAACGGCTTTAGCGATTTTAATTGAACTTTAGTCGTTTGTAGAACTTTCTTTTTCCAACAAAATGACACCAACCACAATTATTCTGTAAAAATACGGGTTCAGAAATTACAGGACTTAAAACATAAAGAATTCGGTTTTTCATTTTTCATAAAAAACTATAAATATAAAAAATTATTACTATTCGCCATTAAAAAGAGCTCATAAAACTAAATAATTTGGTATTTTGAATTGCTATTCTACGATTGCTGGTTGCGGAGAAAATTTAAATGTTCATTTTGCGGTAAACGCAGTACGTTTTCCAATGTTATTCTTATGGGGAATGCTAAAATTACTATTCCTCTCTTATTTACTGATCAATTTCCTTCAAAATGATATACTTATCATGCTAGCATTGACCAACAGGGGAAATTCGAAATGTGTTTCCCCTTAATAACCCTTGGGGGGGAATAGGGGCCATTTGCCCTCTTAAAACCACGAGTGTAGCAATGGATTCTGTAGTGCTTCCAAAACATGGATTTGAGTGGATTTTATTGTAAACAACTTGTTTACAAGATTTTCTGTACATTTAACCGTGCTTTGTATTCTATTTATTTAGAAAATAAAAAGTAATTTATTCATTAAAGTTGGCCTAAAAGGGAGAAAGTATGTGTCAGTTTCGTGATACCGTTTATTATACAGTTAGTTTATAACTTTTATTCTCCTGCAAATTGCATCACTATTCCATGATTTCGACTTTTTTGTTGGTGCACTATACTTTATAATTTCATTACTCTCGGAAATTAGTTTTTTAAAGTTTACAAAAAAACATCAAAAGCCAAAGATAATAATTTTATGGATAATCTAAGGAAAACGTGATCAATGCTTGTTTGTGACAAATCAGTAATTCTTGTAGGCTCGCATATCAACAATTCAAAACCATGGCTCGCCAAAGTAACCTTAAACTGATCAACAAGATTATTACTCTTTAAAAAAACTTATGTTCATGTAGCCTACAGTGAAAAACGTTTTCCAAACTTTTTACATCGTCCCTTGAAATTAAATCATTTAATTCACTTACAAACTCATTTACAGAGTAATGATGCTGTCTATATACAATAATTAATGTAGAACTCAACTTAATGTAACTAAATTTCATGCACAACACATCAGCGGAATCAAATTTACTATCTGTAAAATATATTTCGGGATTACTAATATCATGATGCTAACAGCAACAACACATGATCGTGACTGTTCATTTGACTGCCCGCGTGCGCTTCGTGCCTGAGGATACGCGGGTGGTACGGCCGGCATTGCCATGACCTGATACACTTAAACAATCATAGCTTGCTTATTTGTCATCCCATTTTTAAAATATAGGTGTTATTAAATTTGTAACAACATTTATAATAGAACTTGATATTATAAATATTCTTAAAACCTACTGATTTTGGAGTTATTGTTTGACGAATAATTAATACGACCGCCATCTTGAAACGGTTAAGGTTAGAAAACTAAAACTTCATAGGACAATAGGCCTATCGATATTCGTTCTAAGTTTAAAAAACATATCTTAAGCGGTTAGTAAATGATGAATTTAAGATACACCCTGCATATAGTCAATGTTAATACGCTAGAGGTTTTCCTTCACAGTCATATCTCGACAACGGCTGGACGGATTTTAACGTTTGAGGTAACAAAATAAAGGTATTTTTACGTAGATTTTCCGATACCTCTTAGAATTTTAAGATAGGGCATCACTTTTTTTAAATACGGTAAAGGGCTGAGTTTTTGCTTTCTCCCGCTATACATAGTATATGGAGAAAGTTTTGTTTTCGTCAAAATTTTCGAATTTGAGTTGTTAGTGGAAATATTCGTTTTGGTGCTCCCTGAACCCAAAAAAGTCGTTCTTACGTGATGTCTGTCTGTGTGTGTGTGTGTGTGTGTGTGTGTGTGTGTGTGTGTGTGTGTGTGTGTGTGTCTGTGTGGGGGGTGTGTACAGAGCTAGAGCCCTAACCAATGGGCCAATTTTTATGAAGTTTGGTATGTCGGTACTAATCCACGCTATTTCCATGCGTTATTTTCATTTTTTGAATTTTAGATTTTTAAGGCATCCCCCAAAAACCGCCAAAAAAACCTGAAAAATCAAAATTTCTCTAAAACGGCTCTAACGATTTTTATTCAACTTTAGTCGTTTGTAGAACTTTAGTTCTCCAACAAAATGACACCACCCACCCGCATTTCTGTAAAATTGCCTCATCCAACTAATTGGGTGATGATTAAAATAAATCTCCTCCACAAAGTCCAACGTTTGAATCAAGGCAGCGTCATTGGTACACGTCGTCGCTCTGTTTTTATATCAGAACTGAAGCCCAGAATGTCCGAGTTCAAATGGTTGGAGAAACAAGTTTTTATTTAAACAGCTACACTCTGGGAACCAAAAATATCCACACACACACATACACACACACACACACACACACACACACACACACACACACACACACACCCTTAAGTCACATTTGGCGACAGTGTCGCTTCAGATGCTCTATGGCATCACCCATTAATACTGGTGCTAGGAAAAAAATTAGATATTCTTGCTCAGCTTGCCCTCTACATTATAAGTACGATAATACACACTTAAATATGTCATGTTGAAAATCCTGTGTATACCCTATGACGACACGCGTTTTAAGAATACATAAAGGTGACTTGGTTCTTATGGCGACACGTGTCCTCCACATTATAAGTGACGACAGTAAAGGAATTTTTCCTTAAAGTTAGTTGTGGCCCCAGATTATACACCCCAAGCGTTTTGGAGACAGGTGTTACTAAGGTATGTAGAGACGACAGCGTTGCTTCTACGACATGTGATCTCTGAATTAAAAAGTGGTGTAAGGAATTTGAAAGAAGCCTTACTTATCTTAACAACTGCTTGTAGTAATGCTTAGGTCGCAACTATTTATCATTTATCTTAGCCAGACATACACCCAACATTTCCACTTTAGTTTCCCACGAGAATATATCTTGCCCACTGAAAACTACGCCCTAAACTGGTAATTTAGTTATCCTCTATTTGTTTGTGTAATATTTATATCGAGACTAACTTCGTCCCGTGCGTTTATGACACGACAAGTGGAAATTGCTCATACACTATACTAATATTATTGAACTAATATCGATCGGTAAATTATAAGTTAATCACAATATTAGAATATAGTTTCAAAGTATTAGTTTTATTATTATTCAGTTAACTTTATGGTTATCTACTTATATAAAGCTAGACGGGTTCATTGTCTGACTCACTGACTGAAAAACTGAATCACTGACATAAATTATGAGGCACTTCCCATAATCGGACCCTACTCGACCTCATACATGAATTCAGGCTCTTTACGAGAAACTCTCAGACAAATTGCCAAAAGTTATTTTTTTTTTATTTTGGAGGCAATTTTTAGGCGGGAAAATTTCCACTTTTTAAATTTTTCAACTTTGAGCGCCTTTTTAAATAAAACGGTAAGAGATGGCACGAAATGTTAAACACAAAAGTAGTAGAAAGTTGAATTCCAAACTAACGAATTTCGTAATATTTAATATTCGATCATTCGTTCAGCAGCTATTCACCCGAGAAAGAGTAATTTTGAGTGTTTTGGCACATTTAAATGTGTGCAAAGTTTTCTATGTTTTATGAAAGCTCACTAACTTTGGCTAATACCACATGTTTGTTACACCTGATTTATATAAACCTCTCGTGTAGGCGATAATGGTGAGCACACATCGCCTACACGGGATGTTCAATTTCGCTAATATCGTTAAATTCGATAGTTACAATATCGGAAAATGTCATCAACCGATTGTTAGTTCAATTGAATGAATTTATAATCGTTACTCAAGGCTTGATCGCAAATTCCAGGAAGTTCGTCAAGCTCCAGTAGCCCAGTGTTGTCAGATTCTCTATTATGAGGTCTCGGGTTCAAATCATACTTTTGATGTTTACTTTTTGAGGTCTGAAATGTTTGTTTAATTTGACTTTATTTATTTTTACAAACCCATTTGTTTGTAATAACGAACAGTCACCATACAGCACTCTGTGGCGTTAGGTTAATATAATGTTGTCGTAAACTGCAGCCTAACTTGTTATTTTGTACACGTCTATTTCCATTTGTATAACTACAATGTAACATTGTATCCACAATTTTTTATTTAACTTACATATGCTTGGCTTTGAATTGAGAGAGCACTTTATCTTTTGCTTTTATACACCACTAAAAAACTATCGTAGTCGGGTGTTCATTCGATAAAATGAACAAGCAATTCGTTGGTATAATGTTTCGATATCAAACCAATATTGGGCCGTCTGTGTAGGTGATAATATTCTCACCTAAGCTCATATTTGTGTAGTTTTTCTTTGGTTAATGAACTACAATAGTTGAGTTTGATTTAATCTTCGTTAACTGAAGAATGCAAGATAGCGAAGTGAACTCCAAAAGGGGATTTGGCGGTAAAGCCTCCAATGGCGATAAGCCTAGTGGTGTATAAAAGTGAAGTTGATCACCAACTACCATATTTCATATCAATCGGTCCATTATTTCCTAAGTGTTTGTTAACTTTGGGAAATGTCAAGGGCAGTGGGGCATAGCCCCAAATGTCTTTTGGGAAAGGAAAGATTTTATTTTTCACTGTGGTGCATTGCATATCCTACAATATTTTAGCTTTGTCGGTCAATTAGCTGGTGCGTGATTGCGAACATAGGAATTCTTAAGGCAGTGAACGACAGGGTTTATGGATCAGTAGTATGTAAATATTTAGTTATGATGTATTATTTATCTTTCTATCCAATTTCAGCTGAATCAAATTACTAGTTGGTGAGTGATGGTTAAAATTAGAACAAACTCAAAAGGTCACTAATAGTAGCCGGACTCAGGTAGGCGCCCATTCGTACATGGAGGGGTCGCATGTGCGTCTGAGAACCGACGCGTTCGCCCACACTCCACCTTTTGCAGGGGCGGACACAGACTATCGTTTTAGGGGGGGTCATGAGTGAAAAAATATCTAAATTGTCAAATTACAATATCCTTTACGGTGAAAATTGGGTAAAATACGTGAAGTTCTGAGGGTTTTGTTTGGGGGGGTCATGACCCCAATGACCTCCCCCCTGTATCCGCACCTGACCTTTTGCATGATACACCGGCAGACTCCATCATGTCACGATGTGACAGAAGACAGACGACGCGACGGACGCTGCAGTCGACCATGTTGACAACACCGACACAACAATTATCCCCAACATAATATTTATGCCCGCCAACTGCGTTGGAATAAACAAAATCTGTGAATTAGTTGTGCAGGTTCGACGTTTTATTGATTATGTATGATTTTATATACAGGTACATGTTTTCCGATTGCTAAACTAGCGTTATTACATTTCCCAATCGTTAAAACAGCGCACGGCCCCAGGCGCCGCCATGTTCGCCTTTATCTAGGGCCGCCTCTGGGCCACTTGCAAAGCTCCAATCGATTTTCATATTTTTTATTTTTTTAACTGCCATGCTTTACGAAATGTAGAAACCCAGTTACAATGAAACTGTTATATAATATTATAAATACAAGAAAAAGTGTATGGTTGAGAGTCTTTAAGTTTTTACTTGTTGCTGATATTACAGCTAACCCAACACTGTTGATAGCAACACCAGACAAATATATGTTTCTCTGTCGTGCATGGAACGAGGGTTATTCATTTAGAGCTATTGTGTGGTATTTTCTTGTCAGCTGACAAACGTATAACTTGTGAAGAGAGGATTTGAATGGTTATCCTATTGGTTACTATGGGAACGGTAGGGACAGAGAGGAAATGACAGTCGGCCATGGAGGCTTCACTTGTTACCCAAGACGAGAGCTCCTGATGTATTAACCTAGTTGGTATTGCATATATTATTACTAAGTCAATCCATAAGTTAATAAGAGAAGGATTTTTTTAACTAAGACATTGTGAAGGCCAGTGTGATGAATTCAAAGATAATTTATGGATGGACATGGGCAAATCTCTCTCTATCTCTGTATCCATTACATATATTTCTACCACATTTTTCAGCTCAATTTTAAGATCAGTAGTAGTTTGTACGTGATGGTTAATTTGGTTAAAATTTGTTGGGTCATTTAATTAGCCTCCATATATGAAATATAAACAAATAAATAAAAGATCAGACCTCGGGTAGATTATACGATACGTGTATTTATATATTAAACCACCGATTTTATCAATATGAGTTTTAAATAACGACACCTCCAATACCATATATGATGTGATATGTAAAACTATCCTTATGGAGCACAATAATGGAACTGCTATGGGGTTTGACTCACTTAACTAGTTAGAGGTAACTTGGATCGTGGATTGGAATGAACAGATAAAGCCGTAATAACACTTTAATACACATAATAAAATGATCCAACAATACTAAATGATTGAATAGATAAACCAAAGGTGCACTCCTATCTCCTGGATATTCGATACTTTTTCCTTCGAGTTCTTTATCCCATATTAATCTTTAATATACATTACTCTCATCTTAATTACTTTATGTCCACATGGTACATTCCAAATTCTCACTTTACACTTTAACACTTCTACAACCTACAAGTTTTAGTACTATAATAGCCCATCAAAGACATACGCCTGAACTAAAATGGTAAATACACTTATAACATAATCGAGGACATGACATAACAACCCTTCAGAAATTCTAAGCTAATTAATGAGGCCTTCCCTAGGCTATTTCTCATTTATATACATACATAAAATAACCCTATGAATAAAAGGCTTCCTATCCCTTTCTTATTTTTAATTGCTCTCTACATTTACATGTAATCTTTGCAATATACTGAGCAAAATCTACCACTTAATATAGATCCAAATACACTAAACAAAATCATCAAACAAGTCCTTTTATATATCTGACATGTAACTAACCTAACCCTCTATATATCCAATTCCAAGTTAGTAGGTGGGTCATGACCTCCCTTCAAACACAACCCCTTTAAGTTCATTTTAGCTGAATTACTTATTCCCCTTTGAGGTATCTTAGTATTCTTCCACATTTAATATTGTTATCTGAATAGTTTATACTCTAACACCTCCAACTATTGATTCTTGATTCGTTTTATCTAAATTTGTCCTTTATTAATTTTTGTTTAAGTTTTCCTAACGGTGCACCTTTTTAATGAAACGGGAACATACCCAGATATTCCTTGGAGCCCTTCCTGACACCTCGCGATCCCGTGGTTTGCGGAATCATCCTCTCGTCCTCCTCATCCTCCCCTCGGTCCGCGTCGTAGGTCGGCTCCTTGAAGTCCCTCGCCCTCTTGGGTCGACGGGGTGGGTTGGTGGACGTCGGTCGGTGCTCTCGTAGTTCTCGGAAGATGTCCTCAGAAGATGGACCCAGGTGCGGTGGAAAACCGTCGGGTGATGTGATAGAGTGTCGCAAGGTACTGGTGGAAGTTACTGTCCTCCCGGGTGTCGACAGGTGCATTTGACTCTCCTGAACGACATTCTGTTCCCTCTCAATCCAGAACAGCCCAGAAGATCCCTGCCCGTGTCTACCTTTCTCTTCCAATCCTCTCCGAAGACTCCCTTCCTCTTTCCTATTTCCTTTTTTCCTACCACCGTCGCCATCTTGTCCCCCGATCCCTCATCGTAACGCCTCCTCGCCAATCGGTGATTATTGCATCCGATACCTACACATTACTGGATACCCCTTCTGATCGGCCTACTAGTTCGAGGAAATGGGCGTGTCGCTGACCGTAAGTTGTTTTACTCTCCTAGCATGCTTGGCTTATTGATTTCTTTGTTTTGCTTAACATTGTTCTCATGAGCTTTAACTTTCAGCTAGATAATTATTGGAGATCGTAATTCTATACATCCTGTTGTTCGCCGAGAAGTCGTGACTTCCCGTGGGAGCGTAATGATTTGATTCGATCTGTCTCGGCTTCCATAATTATTACTTTAGAGTAAACGGAATAATTATACTTTAAATTTTATTCTATAATCCCTTTAATTAATTAGATACATTTAAATTCCCCTTGTTTATATTCCGCTGCCGCCTTTTTAACTTGGTCCCCAAGTCAATCAATTTTGAATACGTGTTATGAGGTTGTTTGATCATGTGAGTTAGAACTTTGTGTGTTGTTGCCGTGGGGTTAGTTATTTTGTTGACGTTGATTATAGTCTCTCGTTGGTAGCAACATTCTGATTTTTATGGCCTGTATGTTTAGGCAATATATTAGGATGAGGCATATTATTGTCAGTAAAATATTCCATGCTAAAATCATGTAAAACAGTTGTCTTGTATTATTGAATAGGTCGAAGTCATTTTTTTGTTCAATGATATGTGTTGTATTTTTCCATTTTTGTTAAAACGAAGGTTGGGTTTGTAATGTTCCAATCCATGTCTAATATTTCCGTTAGGTTCTCAAACTCATGATAAATTCCTGATTCGAGTGTGAACAATTTTAGAGTCTTTAATTTTGGCCAAGTTGCCGGTATCAGATTTACAAAGTGTGGCGGGTCATTGTCTGTTCCCTCACACGGTCGTATTTTTGTTAATAATATTAAATCGTCCATTAGTAATTTACATTCGCACGGTATTTTTACCTGTAGAGTTCCCGTGTTCATCTTTGGTATTTTCCTGTTATTAGTTAAGTTGTCACATATTAAATCTAGGTCCTGCTGAACGTTAGTAATTAAGTATTTATTTGGGAGTAGTTCAGTTATGATTGGTGTATTGTGGTTGAGTTTCACAGATTAAATGGCAGTTTTCTTGTAGTTTATCGATAGATGCGGATTTGAGAATTAAATGTAGGCATAGTTGCATTTTGTTTGCAATAATTGTGCTTCGTGGAATTTTGCATAATGGGTAAGATTTGTCGTTGCAGTAGCTCTCTGTTGTACTGATAATTTAGGTGTATTTTTGGGTTTTGAAAATTATGTTCTCTTCCATGTGAAGGGAGCATACTTTGTGTTCCCAAATTAAGGGAGTGTTTATTGTCTTATAAACTTCGCCCTGTGTATTTGAATTTATTAAGGGCACATGTATTCTGGCCACTAGTGAGTTCCCAATCATCTTGCAATGATTTATCTTCAATCTATAACATATGTATACATATCTAAATGGTATTGCTAGAGTGAGGTCTTTAGTTTTCACTTTACTTGCTAAATCCTGTAAGGTCGTTGTTAAATTCTGTGGAGGTACCAGTTTTTCAGATAATAGATTCAAGTGAAATTTGTCTAGTATTTCCCTCTGTGTATCTTGATAGTAATTGTACAAAATATAGTTCCACGTTTGTTGTATAGTAGCATATATCTGATGTAAAGTCTCCCCATTATTTATTGATTTCATTCCATTAGATTTTCTTTTACTGCATTGAACCCATGATGCTCCTTAGCTGCTAAATGTTACACATTTTTGCTGAAGTTATTTATGTTGTGTGTCGTTTTTACTAGGTCCTGATATTGGGTCCCTACAGAATCAATAATTTGGTTCGTATGTTCTTCAATTCCTTTCTGGTTTTCATAAATGTTATTTATTTGGCCCTTAGTTGCCACATTGCAACACCATTCAAAGAAATTTTGAAGAAATAATAATCCTCTTCTGTTTCTTGTGTTTAGAATAGTTTGATTAGCCAATGATACGTCACTGTATTGAGATTTTATTTGTTCATTTATGAGGTCACGCAATGTCATTAGATTTCCTTGAAACAAACAATAGTCTTCTTTGTAATCTCGGCAATCCGTCCAGTTCGTTTCCGTTTGTCAGGCGTCTGATTTTGGTTCAAAGAAAAATTGTGTTGAGAAAATCAAAGGGATAATTGTTTCGTAAGCGATGTAATCTGTCCGTTGTTGAAAATGGTGGCCTTAGAATACTTGGTACCTAGTTGTATTTTCTGCCCATATACCTGACGATGTGTGTGATGTGTAAATATCGTGGTGATTAACAGCGCTCCCAACGTTGCAGCCTTCATGTTGTGAGGTCCGTCCAATATCTGTACCGCAAAATTAGGTTAACATATTATAATGTGTAGGGTTTTTCATTTTTATTCTATGTCTTATATCTGTGTTTTATTTTCTTTACTCAGTCCCTGTTCAGTGCGTAATGTGATATTCACAGTTGTATTAAGTTATTTTTTCCTAAGTTTAATCGATAATTAATTATTAGTTTTGCTTGTCAATTATTGTACTGTTACAGACATATCAGGGTGATCAGGCCTTAATTTATCTCTAATTGACAGTAATTGGTTTGGCTATGTAATTTGTCATCTTGAAGTGATTGAGTTCCTAGTGGTCTGTAAAGTCTAGTAGTATAGTGTGACATGCATGGGTCGCCTTGGCGGAATTAGAATTTACTATTGGTTGTCACAAAAATATATTTTGACTAGTATATTCCTGTGAGACTCAATAGTTGTTTGTAAATGATTTTATTTTATATATTTTTTTTTTTGTGAGGTGATTCTAATTATTGTCTGTAGATGCTCTGATATATTTCTTAGTGACGTTGGTACGATGATATCTCTTAAACAATGTTGTATGTTGTTTGATTTTAACCAAGATTTCGTGTTTGACGATACGTTGATTTAACTCTTGAGTCGATACATTTTCTTTATGGATGGATTTTATTTTCGGGGGTGGCATTAATTACTCATTTCCCTCAATGTATTGTCATCAATTAAATCATATGTAACGGTAATCTATCTTGATTCGGGATTGGCATAATGTAAATTCTTGAATATTATATGGTGTTGTTCTGTTGGGTTTCCTTTTAAATAGATTAATCCTTATCTTGTGTATAAGGTATATTTTCAGACATAGGCCTATTTGTTTGACTGTGTGTATCTATGAGTTGACTAGTAGTTATTTTAGTTAAGTTATCGGGTCATCGGGTCGTAGTATAATTTGCTTATTTTTTTGCTAGGGGTTAATCCCGCCCGTTTGGGTTACTCTAAGTTATGTTAACTATAAGTAAAGGAATTCTATTCCGGCGTATTTTACGCTTTATGCTTAAGGTATCTGAGTGGCTTTTGTAAATCGTCTGCGTGTTGTCTGAAGGTATTCCTTTACACGTTAAGGTATTAGTCTTTTGTTATTTAAATATTTATCTGCGGCTGAATGTTTTCATTCTAGCTATATGTACTGGTTCATTAATCATTTTGCCTCTCTTTTCGAGTAACACCATATACGTAGTGTCATTTATTTTGTCTGTAATGAAATATGGCACTCTATAAATGTTATTGAACTTGCTATAAGCTCCTTTGAAATCTCTTGTGTTTTGTTTTAATATTTCGTCACCGATTTGTAGTTGTAAATCTCGTATTGTTGAATCGAGGTATTTTTTCTGGGTTTCTTGAGTTTTTTTTTTTTGTATCGTTGGGATTTCCCTTCGTACTTTTTTAATATTTTTGATTTCCCTGTTTATGTCCGGGTCTTGATTCTTGTGTATATATAAATAATCTAATGGAAAGTTCGCCTATCTGCCATACATTAAGAAGAATGGTGTATAGCCTGTGCTTCGGTTAACACTTGTGTTGTATGTGAAAGTGACATACCGACCATTTATTTTGTTCGTCTTCAAAATAGTGACTTATCTTTTTTGAAAATAAGATTCATCCTTTCCGTTAGGCCCTGTATTCTGTACATGTACAGTGGACTCGGGTTTTGATTAATTCCTAAACTTAATAAGAGTTCTTTAAGTACGTTTCCGCCATGAAGTGAGTGCCCCTTGGTCGTGTGTAATAACCTTGGGACATCCATATTGACAGAATAATTCCAGCAAAACATTTGCTGTGGTTTTTGTATCAGCTGATCTGGTACATTTTGCGAAAACCATTCTTGTTGTTGGGCAAGTAACCATTAAAATGTACTTATATCCTCTGCTCTGTGTAATCGTCCCCATGTAATCAATAATTAGTCTTTCAAATGGCGTCGTTGGTGGTACTTGTGGAGTTAATTTGTCATACTATTTGTAAGTAGGAGTTCGATTTAATTGGCACTGCTCACATGTATTAGTATAGTTTTGTATATCTTTTGTCATATCTGGCCAATAGTAACGTTGTTTAATTTTTTGTGTGGTCTTGAATGCAGAAAATGTCCTCCGGAATATACATTATCGTAATATGTTTCTACGATATCATTGACTTTTTCCTGCGGTATTGCGAGTAAGTAATTATTTGTCCTACCATTAAATTGCTTGTGATATAACAACCCGTCTCTTTCTTCATATTTCCTACTTTGACTTCTTATTTTTTCGGGACTGTTTCCGGGAAAATATTTGCTAATCTGATAAGTTTTAGGTATGGATCCTTAGTTTGAGATTCTTCATAATTTTCTGTCTTAATTACCTCTAAGTTTAAGGTGATTTCAAGAGGGTCCTCCTCAAGTGTGTCTTGGGGTGGATTCCTCGAAAGACTGTCTGCTAACGTGTCAGTTGTTCCTTTCTTATATTTCACATCTATATCGTAGTCTACTAGTGATAACGCCAGTCGGTTTAATCTGGAAGATGTGTGCTTAAAATTCCTATAATAGACTAACGCTTGACAGTCCGTGTGGATAGTTATCTTGCGTCCTAATGTAAACTCTCTCCAGTAATTTACAGCGTATACTAAGCTTATCATCTCTCGTTCGGCGTTTGAGTACCATTGCTGTGTTTCCGTATATTTTTTTAATAGATAAGCAATTGGATGCTGCTTGTTATTCTCGGGACTAGTTTGAGTGAGGCAAGCCCCGAGAGCGCTTAAGCTCGAATCCACATAAATGCTTGATTCCCAGTCATCATTCCAGTGTTTTAATAGGGGTGGGTTTGTCAAAATTTCTTAACTTCTACGAATGCTTTTTCGCAGTCATCTGACCATTTAAATGGTATATTTTTATTGGAATCTTTTATTAAGTTAGTGAGGGGTAAGGTTATGTCCGCATAGTTTTTGATGTGTTTCCTGAAGAATGATGATGATCCCAAAAACTGCCTTACTTTCCTAATGCAATTTGGCCTATTAAATTCCTGTATTGCTGCTACGGTAGACTTTTGAGGCAATATACCCTGGGTCGATACCGTGTATCCCAAGGTATCTACTTGTTCGTATAAAAACTTAAATTTTTTGTATTGAGCTTTAAATTGGCCTCATGTAAAATGTTTAAAATTGTTTCTAAATTTTGTAGATCTTGTTCAAAGTTCTTGCCATATACTATGACGTCATCTATAAAACCTACCACCTTGCTTGTTGTATGGGTGTTTGTTCAGTAATGCTAATATTGCTTTACTGAATAGTGCTGACGATGTTTTTAGCCCCATTACCAATCTTTTATATCTTATGAGCTTGTCTGTGTTTTGATTGCTAATAAATGTCTATCTTCTTCTCATACCAATAATTGGTGTTATACACCTTTTAAATCCAGTTTAGTTTTTGTGAAAGAGTTAGCGTTGTTTAAGCTGTTTAGTACTAAATTTACGGACGGAGTAGTGTATATGGAGGGTTTTAATATTCGGTTTAATTTCCTCATGTCTGCCACCATACGTGGCGTTTTGTCCTTGTTGTGTGTTATAAATACTGGACTTGGATATTTACAGTATTTGTGGGATTCTTCTAAAATATTCACTTCCTTCAGTTCTTCTAGTAATTTGTTTAACACTTCTCTCTCCTGTTTATTTTGCTTGTAAGGTGTGTATTTACGGGTTGCGCGTTTGGACTGATTTCTAGTGAGACTGGTGGCAATTTAGCCGGGGTTAAATCCTTAATTTTTGTCGTAAACATAGCCTTATATTTCTGAAGTAGTTTAATTACCCTGTTATGTTGTTCTGTCGTGAGGTGGGGTGAAATTGTCGAATCATATCTTGTACAGTGCGTGTTATTTTGAAGTTTTTAATTAATATTTTTCGTTTAGTTTTAATAAATAAAGTTACTAATGTCACATTTGAAGTGTTAATTGTTCTACTTATGTTTACATGGTTACCGTATCAGTAGTAGTTTATTATAATTAATTATTTCGCTTGTGAGTAATATTTTTATTTCATCACAAACCTATATTTTATTTGTGTGGATTTTTCAAATATCCCGTGGCAATCAAGAGAAAACAAAAAATGGTGACACGTTTGACGGAAAATTGCTGAAGGCCAGTATCAATGGACAACGGTCGGAAACGAGTATAGGAGGCAGTTGTCATTCGTCAAGTTAACTCTAACTTTCAAATTGGTCGAGGTAGCACATTTAAGTACCATGTTACTTATGCATGAGTAGGGGGAATTGGACAGTTCTGCGTGTGGAGGGGCTGAGGGGCCCCTCAATTTGTTCACCGACAAAGGGCTTCTACAAACTCCGATTCAGCGTAAACAATCCAATCACTTGTTATCCTTCGTCTTATTCATCCAAGAGCTGTTGTGCATTTCGAACCTTTAGTTTGCTAAACACTTTTTTAATGACGGGATAATAATAGCTCTTAAGAGAATAATAGCTCTTTATTACAATGAAATTTCCGGAACCAACCCGCC
Source organism: Allygus modestus (assembly GCA_963675035.1). Taxonomy (NCBI): domain Eukaryota; kingdom Metazoa; phylum Arthropoda; class Insecta; order Hemiptera; family Cicadellidae; genus Allygus; species Allygus modestus. The sequence goes on from OY776116.1 coordinate 119,379,534, forward strand.
ACCGTCACTAACAGTCTCATTCGTCACGTACGCCAGAATATAAAGCGCGAATGATGCAAGAAGAGCAATCACTGTGCCAATGTCAAATTCCGGCAATTTAAACGTTGCAGCTTACGCGAACGTCTCGCAGTCAAGAGTATGCTGGAACGAGCGAGGGACGTATTTTTCAAATAGGAAAGATTTTCGTATGAAAAGCTTTTATAATAAAGAACACAACACGGAGAAAAAAGACTGATAAGTTTAACCAATAGCTAAATACAAGCTACACTTAAAATCCGTGTGATGAAGATGAACAACAGTTATCATGGATGCAAACGGCGTTCAATGAAATGAGATTTTGCAGAAAATTGGAATCGATATTTGAAAATAAAATTAAACATGAATTCAGTTGCGACATGATGTGTGTGCCAGGAGACGTGCGTCGCACAGTTTACTTCAAACGCCGATCATCGCGATTTGCGATAGTAGTACGAGAACAGTTTCACGATGTGGACGTGAACATGAATCCTCAAGGCTCCGCGGACAAGTCCATCAAATCTTTTATACAAAAGATCAAGGCGATGAACGATAACGCAGTTGCATCGCCATCACGGCCTCAGGGAACACCTGCCTCCTCTGACAAGAACAGAAAGGGACAGGATTCGCTCAAAGTGGAAACGAAGAAGTCGGGATGGGTACCAAAACCTGCTGCAGATTGTCCCACAGTGTTCTGGGTGGACAATTGAAATGAATTCGCGGTTCAAAATCCTGCAAAATCGCACTTTTTCTTTGTTGATGATTTGCAATCTTTATGGCTCGATGCTACAGTTTGAGTCAAGCCCATGATTTTTGGAACACCGGTCACTTTATCGACCCACAAGTTTTCCAGTTTATCGATCAAGTTCATTACACTTGCGTTCCCAACACTGTTATTGTCCAGAAATAAACCGCACTTGAAGATCATTTGCGGTCCATCATACAGTTGCATTTTAAATAATGACCACCCGTTGTTTGCAGGATTTTTGAACCGCGTCTACGTTTCCATTGTCCACCCACGACACTATGGGACAATCCGCAGCAGGTTTTGGTACCCATCCTGACTTATTCGTTTCCACTTTTAGCGAATCCTGTCTCTTTCTCTTCTTGTCAGAGGTGACAGGTGTTGTCTGAGGCTGTGATGGTGATGCAACTGCGTTATCGATCATCGCCTTGATATTTTTTATAAACGATTTAATGTACTTATCCGTGGAGCCTTAAGGATTCATGTTCACGGCCACACTGTGCAACAGTTCTCGTACTGCTATCGCAAACCGCGATGATCGGCGTTTGAAGTAAACTGCGCGACGCACGTCTCCTGGCACATCATGTCACAACTGACTTGATGTTTCATTTTCTATTCAAACATCGATTCCAATTTTCTGCAAAATCTTATTTCATTGAGCGCCATTTGCATCCATAATAACTCTTGTTCATCTTCATCACACGGTTTGTAAGTGTAGCGTGTATTTAGCTATTCGATAAACTTATCAGTCTTTTTTCTCCGTTTTGTGTTCTTAATTATAAGGCCTTTTCATATTAAAAATCTTCCGTTTGGAAAATACGTCCCTCGATTGTTCCAGCATACTCTTGACTGCGAGTTGTTCGCGTAAGCCGCAACGTCTAAAACGCCAGAATTTGTTCATTGGCACAGTGATTGCTCTTTTTGTATCATTCGGGCTTTATATCCTGGCGTACGTGACGAATGAGACAGTTAGTGATGGTGGCTGGATGGTTCCGGAAATTCCGTTTTAAGAAAGAGCTATTACTCTTAAGAGGGTATTATCCCATAATTCAAAAAGCTTATAGCAAACTAAGGTCCGAAATGCACAACAGCTCTCGTAAGAATAAGACGAAGGCTAACAAGTGGTTGATGTGTTTACGCTAAGTCGACGTTTGTAGAAGCCCTTTGTTGGTGAGCTAATTGAGGGGCCCCTCAGACCCTCCACAGCCCCTCCACACGCAGAGCTGTCCAATTCCCCTACTCAAGCATTCGTAACATGGTACTTAAATGTGCTACCTTAACCAATTTGAGTGAGTCTATTGAGAGTTATAGTTAGCTTGACGAATAACAACTGCCTCAAGACTCGTTTCCGACCGTTGTCCATTGATACTGACCATTGATAATTGTTCCATTGCCTTAAGCAATTTTCTGACATACGTGTCAGCATTTTTTGTTTTCTCTTGATTGCCACGGGATATGTGAAAAGGCCACAAAAATATAAGTTTGTGATTTCTCTCCATAAAACAAAAACGTTATGATGAATAAAAATGTTATTCACAAGCAAAACAATTGTTTATAATAAACTACTACTGATACGGTAAACATGTAAATATAAATAGATCAATTAACACTTCAACTGTGGCATTAGTAACTTTATTTATTAAAACTAAACGAAAAATATTAATTACAGACTTCAAAATAACACGCACTGTACAAGATCACTCAAAACTAGTTTAGAGCAGATATCAACTAATAGTAAGCAGAAACAGCTATTTTGTCAACAATAAATTAATCAGCTTGTAACAGGCCAAAAAAGGTTAGAAGCCACCTAAAATGCCATTTAAAGGCCTTAGAGTTAAAGATGTTGTGTCCGGTAACTAACATTTAAGACAAAAACAGAGTGGCCCGGTAAATCGTCAGGGAAGCCGGTAACCCCAGTTAGTACATTAGTAAGATCGGACATTTTTAGTAATAGCTACCAAACAACATATACACTGTATGTACTGGCTACAGAGCAGTATGAACTGTAGCAACCAAGGTCGAGTCTTACGCCCTAAATACAATCTAAGGGTCAATTTATCTCAAACCTGAAGTATAATTCTGGACTAAGAAATAATTTTATTAAATTAATGGTGTACCATAAATTCCAATCACGGTGATATGAATTGGCTCTAAACCGGACCACTTGGTATTTTTTGCATACTACTCAGTAGCCGGCGAAGGTCAATTGGTTCTCAAAGGGTTAATCAGTGGAACGATTCATGATTTTATAATATTTAACATAACATGTATGCTTTAAATTACATGCTTGTAAAAGTTCGTTAAAATGTTTTTATATGTCGTTAACATTTTCAGCACACTAAAAAACATTGAAAGTTACACCTCGCATGCCTATATGCATTGTATTTGTTATTTTTCTAAACGTATCAATGATGGGGGCAATTTTCCGAAATAGCCGCCCTCACAGACTATCACCCGACCTTTTTTCCAATCACTACACTATTTCCTACAATAATCAATTCAGTGATGCTCTGAGTGATTCTGGTAAATAAATGACAAACGGAAGTATTCTGAGCAAGTGGGCTAGATGTGTTTTTCCTTAATTAAATTCATTCAAATAAACAGCTATTATTAGGAGTATGTATAACTACAGATTGTAATTTAAGTGCGGATAGGTCCTGTTTTTCCAAAATGAAAAAAATTGTTGCTCGAATTCCAGCAGCTGGATTTGATAGTCTATTTTAATTTACTGTTTGCATGCTAAGAAAAATATATCTTTAGGGGAGTAAATTATATCGTATGTCTTACACAGCCGCTTTCAAATTCGGAGTTTATAAATATTTAAATTATTTTTTTACATGATTAGATTTTTCCTGAGGACAAGGCCTGTCTAGAACTTATTTTTAACCCAGAAATTAGTTAATTACTCTTTAAGTGAATCGTTGGAGCCGTTTTTGAGATCAGAGTTGCAATCAAGCAAGCAAGCATGCAAACAAGCAAGCAAACATTACTAATTTTAGAGTATACTCTAAGTTTCTGTGTTAAAATTAAATTCTAAACACGTCTCGTCCCAGCAAAAATCTAATTATGTAATAAACTGACTCAAAAATGTATGTTTTAAACTCCGAATTATAAGGTAGCTGTCTAAGCCATGCGATATATACCCTCCTAAATATATATTTTCCTTAGTATGCAAACAGTATATTCAAATGGAACTAGCAAATCCAGCTGCTGGAATTCGAGCAATTATTCGCTCACTTCCAATGTCTAGCTCATATATCTCTTATTAGTTTACATTGAGATGCCATTCCAGAAGTTTTCTTAAAGCAGCTAATCTAGCTTAGGTACGATTTGTTAGTTTCAACAGCTGTTGTTAAATCTTCAATTACATCTTATCTTATAAATTCATTCGCTAAGAGTACGTGCATACCGGAGCCGGGATTGAACCCAGTTCGGTACCCGGGATGAAAGCTTTGATCCTGGATCTGACCCTAGATCTATGCCCCGTATACAAGCTGGGATAGCAGCCGGATACTCGCCTGTTATTATTTTAGTTAGCTGATTGGAAATGTCTGTTTCAAATCAAATAAGAAATAGGTAAACTTATTGGTTATAAAAATTGTTTTGAACTATTTTGCATAAATTGCAAAAGTTGGTTAATTTATTGTAAGCTTTCCATTTTGTAATATGTTTTACTTATTTTGTTTTGTAAATATAAAAAAGAGTCGACTCTTGTGCTGACGACGAACTATTTTCACTAGAAAGATTTTAAAAACTGAAAACAATAATTTGTTGATGAACATGAAAAGTAAGAAATCTCATTACTAATAAAAATAATATCGTCTTGTGAAAATCGTCTAGAACGAGTTGCGATTGGCTTACACTCAGGCGAGAGGTTTGAAAACAATTTAGGTGGTGTAACAGAAGCTGGGATTGAATTTGAAATCCTAAGAGAGTCAAGTTGGCCATCAAAAGAAATGTTAACGGTTGAATGATTTTTCATAATGTCATGGCCTATCAGAACGTCCGCGCACAAGTCTTTCATGACAGATAATTTAACCTTAGGATAATAAAACCCTGACAGCTTTATATCTGCAACAACAAAACCTTCAAGTTTAGATGTTAGACCTGTAGACGCCATTGAAACACAGCCAGATTCTGGATGAATATCAACATTTTGCTGTTGGGCAAATTTAAAGCTTACATAGCTATGTGAACTACCGGTATCAATTAGACTGGTTGCAGTGGCATTGCCTACTTGGATTTCCGATAAGGCTTTATGGAAAGAAACAGGAGGACGTGTTCCAATAGCAGACCCTATAATCGAGGAGGTATTTTGAGTTTTTAAAACGGACCTCGACTTACATACTTTAGAATAGTGACCAATTGTTCCACATCGACCACAGGTTGCCTCTCTGGCTGGACAATTATTTCTTGGATGGAATTTTGTACCCACAATAGAAGCAATTCTGATCATGAAAGGCGGGGCAAGGAGTGGGACGAGAAGCTGCAGAAATAGCATTGTTTGAGTCTATTGACGGGCAGGCATGAGCAGGAAGGGTTTCAATCCTATTAACCGAAGTATTACTTGGAGATGGGACAGGAGGGGAAGTGACATTTGCCGTTAGAGTAGTGTAGCCTGGCTGTACGGAATACTGGTCTGCCTGTTTTCGGGCAGATTCTAGGGAAAGAGCCTGTTTTACAGCATCATCGAGCTCTAGAGTTTGATTTTCCAGTAGCCTTTGCCTGATTAGGGAGGACTTAAGCCCATTTATAAAGGCATCCCTGATATAAAGGTCCCTATGTTGAGCGGAAGTCACATTGGTAAAGTTACAGTCTTTACTCAGCAAAAGTAAGACGTTCAAATATTGTGTGATGGACTCTCCGCTTTGCTGTCTTCGGATATCCAACTGATACCTAGCAAATACCTCACTCTTCTTTGGGACATACAACTTATCAAGTAAGGATATGGCCTCATCAAAGGTAGGGCATTCTTCGATCACTCCATAAATATCGGATGATACGTTGCTCTCTAAGATCTTGAGCTTGTCAGAATCTTCTGTGAACTCAATGATGTCAAGAAAATTGTGAAAAACCTTCCTCCAATGTTTCCATTCCTTTTCTGGATTTGGTGAGTTGTGGTCAATGTCAAAACATTTAGGTTTAATATATTTATCCATTAAAGAAAGAAATTTAAGTTATTAAAATTGTGGTAAAATAAATACAAATTATTACCTGAAAACGTAGGCTTTTAATAACTTAAAGCACTCACATAGTAGAATTAGAAATGAGATTTCCAAACTATTAGAAGAAGGAATTATTGAGGAGAGCAATTCACCTTGGCGTGCTCAAGTACTGGTTACTAAGAGTGAAAATCACAAAAAGAGACTGGTGGTTGACTACTCCCAAACAATAAATAAATTCACACTGTTGGATGCCTACCCTCTACCTAATATTGATACTTTGGTTCAAACAATTTCTGGTTATAAGGTATTTTATACTATCGACCTTAAGTCCGCCTATCATCAGATTCCGATTTCACCGGAGGAAAGAATGTTTACCGCTTTTGAAGCTTGTGGAAAGCTCTATGAGTTTACCAGAATACCCTTCGGTGTGACCAATGGTGTCGCTTGTTTTCAACGCATCATTGACAAAATAATTAATGATGAACACTTACGAGGAACATTCGCCTATCTAGATGACATAACAATCTGTGGAGGAACTCAAGCTGAGCATGACACGAATCTCAACAAGTTTATGGAATGTGCCAAGAAATATGGTTTGATCATTAACGAGTCAAAATGTATGTTTTCAAAAGAGTCCGTGAAAATTCTTGGCCACCAAATAAGTTTTAAAACAATCAAGCCTGATCCCGATAGAATGCAACCTATGCTTGACTTGCCAGCTCCCAGTGACCGAGGTTCACTTAAACGTGTTCTTCGTTGCTTTTCTTATTACTCTAAATGGATTCCCCATTTCTCTGATAAAATTCACAGACTTACGAAATGCAGTACTTTCCCCTTACCCACTGAAGTCTTAAATGACTTCCAAACAATTAAACGAGATATTGCAAATGCTCTCATCACAACCATAACACATGATTCTCCTCTTGTTGTAGAAACAGACGCCTCAGACTTTGCCCTTGCGGCCACTCTTAGCCAAGATAATAGACCTGTCGCTTTCTTTTCCCGTACATTGACAAATAGCGAGAAATTCCACTCTGCTGTTGAAAAAGAGGCTGCTGCTATTATGGAAGCGCTTCGTAAGTGGAGAGTGTTCCTATTGGGAAAACCGTTCAAACTCGTAACAGATCAACAGGCACTGTCATTTATTTTTAATAAAAAACAATCGAGCAAGATAAAAAATGATAAAATAATGGGATGGAGGCTAGAGTTATCCCCCTATGACTTTGAAATTGTTTACCGCCCGGGATCTCAAAATGTGAACGCAGACATGTTGTCTCGTGCGTGTGGAGCAACCAATAATAATAATAAGCTATACCAGCTTCATGAGATGATGTGCCATCCAGGGGTAACCAGAATGTTTCACTGGTTACGAACAAAGAACATACCCTACTCTCTTGAAGAGGTCAGAAGGATGACGTCTGAATGCCCTGTTTGCGCAGAGATCAAGCCCCAGTTTTTGAAATTTCAAGGTCATCTTATTAAAGCAACGGCTCCCATGGAGCGACTGAATATTGATTTCAAAGGCCCTGTCCCTTCTAACACTCGTAATCGCTATATCCTCACTATAGACGATGAATACTCCCGTTTTCCATTTGCCTTTGCCTGTCCGGATCTTACTTCCTCTACAGTGATTAAATGCCTTACTGAGATATTCACAATATTCGGTCTTCCTGCCTTCATTCACTCTGACCGAGGGTCTTCATTTTTATCTCACGAATTAACTTCATTTCTTCACTCCAACAGAGTCGCAACTAGTCTCTCTTTACCCTACAATCCCAGAGGAAATGGCCAAGTGGAGAGATATAATGGTATCATCTGGAAGGCTGTTACCCTCGCTCTTAAAGGTAAGCAGATTCCGATCTCTCATTGGGAATCTGTTCTAAGCGAGGCTCTGCATTCTATCCGATCTCTTTTGTGTACTGCAACAAACTGTACCCCTCATGAGAGATTTCTATCTGCGTATCCCCGGCGGACATCGAATGGTTCAACGCTGCCCTCTTGGTTGTTAAATCCAGGTACAGTTCTGGTTAAGAAAAATGTCCACCCAAGTAAATATGACGATCTAGTGGAAGAAGCAGAATTGATAAGCGCAAATCCTGAATATGCTCTCGTACGAAGAAAAGACGGCACTGAAACGACTGTGTCTTTGCGTCACATTGCTCCGAGGGGTAACATTAACCTAACTAAAGATGATAAAAGTGAACCTCAACAACAACCCCAAGAAGAAGGAGCAAACCTTGTTGAAATGCGAAGTGAAATCCAAAATGAAATCCGAGAAGCAGAAGAAGCAAGTCCTTCAACTACTCAAGAAACTCGAAGACCAAAAGGCCCCCAACGTGACCGCAGGATGCCAGCTCGCTTTCAGGACTATGTACTGCCCAAAACATTTGGTGGAGGAGAATGTGATGATTTATCATATGTATAAACACAGCTGTTTGTTAAGTTGAAGCAATTTATATTTTTACAAAATATTGTTCATTTCTAATTCTACTATGTGAGTGTTTTAAGTTATTAAAAGCCTACGTAAACAATATTTTGTAAATATAAATTGCTTCAACTTAACAAACAGCTGTGTTTATACACATGATAAATCATCACAATAACTACGTACCACACTTTTTACGCAAATTAGGTTTTCTAAATTAATTAATTATTTTTATAACACTGAATTTATTGTCACTTGACAAATTAAAAGGTGAAACAATATCTAAAACTGAACATAGATAAATGGACCGAATCTTAATGAAATGAATCTAGTCAAAGGGAATGAATCTAATCTAAAAATGGATCAAATTGCGAGCCTCCGAGGTCACACTAGATTGACGGTAGACCAACGACTGAAGTGTTGAGGGCGAGGGCCTAAACAATAACCCCTCCAACACCCCCGCAATCGGCGTCAACAGTAAGTTATGGTTTCTGTTAAGATAAGTTGGACGGGTTTCACCTACTGTTTGTTCTTGGTTTATGAGCAGGCTACTCACCATAGTATAAATGTATAACATAATAATGAGAATATGTCAAATGTATTGGCCTAATATATGCCTAATAACCTATACGTTGTTTTCACATAGAAAAATATGTTTAGATCTAAAGAATACCATGTTTTAAAAAGTAACTTAGGTTATAACTTTCAAATAACATTTCTTTAAGAAATTAAGTAAAATAACAACAAACATTTAAAAGCCATGCGTTTAATAACATTTATATATTTCCGCATAAACTTTACTTTCGTTGCAAGTCATTCCCCAATTTGCATAAAACATTACATAATAATTACAAAACATATACATAAACTAGGCAGTTTTTAAGTTGTCGTACTATTCTCGAACAAAGTACAATATTCAGGTAAAACTGTGTTTACAACATTTCATTAATGTGGGCTGAAAGTATTTTTATAAATCCAGTGTTCAGTAAATACTTCAATGTAAATAGAAAAAAAAGTATTTAAGTCTAGATGTTTCTAAACACATGATTCGTTTCTTGTTAAATCATATGACGAATGGTGATAGCAATCTCCTTTGTTTACATCAAGAAACGATCCTGGATCTGATACTAGATCTGACCCTTACTCACTGCTTCTATCCCGGCTACCATCCTAGTTCCTCGCCTCTGATTAAGACCGTCTTGTATGCCTTAATGCGAGTATGCTTGTATCCCGGCTCCGGTATGCACGTACCCTAAGGACTTTCATTTCCGGTCCTCTACGTCGTTATTTCTCAACCGATTTGAACAATCGATGTGTCATTTTAAAGTTTTTATACTGCAGATGTGCTTACAGAAGAATGTAAAACACAAAAATTCCGCATTAATTTTTAAAATATACACTTTAAACAAATTCTCCATGTTATTTTAATTGGAGAATATTTTTGAAGGAACTCGACGTTAGTTTGAGAAAACCAGGTTTCGTGTGGTCATCAAATTTGTACAAATTTGAACCTTAAAGATTCTGATACTCCCCAAAAATTGTCAGATTTATATTTTTCTCCTTTTAAGTTTGATAAATGATACAACATGAAATGTCTACAAACCATTTTGATGGGATTTATAGTATGTTTTGGTACAACAAACAGCTGATTATAATCCCAACTCGGTGATTTTCATTAGACAGCTGATCAGCTAGCTCATCTAGCTTTTGATTTATTTTAACTATTAACTTATTAACTAGTAACTTTTAACCTATTATTTAAATTGTCTTTAATAGTTTTGTGACTTTTAGCTGTATTGTGCCACATATAAAAGTGCATTTCCTAATTTGTCTTATTTTCAGTCAGGTATTTCATTGTTGTTGATTTTTCCTACACGTTACCGTCAAATTACTCAAACTTAATGTAAGCCTAATGTTACCGTCTAATTTCGACGGGCACCTACTAGTTTATTTCTATTCTTCCATAAGATTAACATTGGAACTTTGAAAGTCCAAGGGGCAGAGCCCAGAATGTGGACGTCTTCCAAACCCCTAAAAGGCACATCTAGACGGCTAGGGCTTTAAATACATTTTTCGTAACAACACGTCAACCATGATTTTAAACCTAATAGTTTCACCGGTAACTCGTTCACAAAAATCGCCTTTTTTAATAAGATGAATTTCCGTTTACACAAAAATTAAATTTAAAAAAAACAGTAAAAATAACAGAAACAGTATGAAAGAGTCCCCAGGTCCCAGTTTTTTTTCTACACATAAATCTGCAACAAATCAATTATGTGCTTTCACTTGTGAAGTTGGGAAATAATGTTCACGATACATTTTATTATACAATACTTACCGTACGCACAACTATCCGGTGAGGGAAGGCCTTTTCTTCCTTCTTCTCCTAGATTTACCATATTTCCCAAACCAGTTTTGGCCATTCTTTTAATTCCACGCTTCACCACTTCGGGTGTCCCTACGGCCTTGTAGAAGAACCTTGTTATTTCCCCTGGTTTGGCAAAGGCATTTCCTCTGGGCCACTGGATGATGGAATAGTATAAATCGCCTTCTGCAAAATAAGCATAAACATATAAAGTTAAATACAATAATATAGTGTATTTTCCAGTTTGTTTCTAACTCCTCTCTGGGAACTGCAGGAAAGGTTCCAGAGAAAATAGAGAACAATGTCATGAAATCATGTTGTTTAAATTGCTCGATTTTTCTTGTGTCTGTTTTTTATTGACTTCAGTAGGCCTATGTATCAGATACAACACATTAATTTCATGGGGATGTAATTAAAATAGTTTGGTTCTCAAAATGTTTTAATGTTTATGCATTCTGGGTGTATCACTTTAGGTACTTTGTCCAAACAAAGTTTACAAACTGTGTGATTGTAAGATTAGACGTTAAAACTCGCACTTCAATCGGTTATAGCTGATGTGTTAATGGACCGCTTTCTCCAAGTAAGGCTAACATGGAGTTTTTATTAAACCTGTTTGAGTTTTAATCGCAGGTTTAAACTTTTTCATCTTTCTCCATTGTATTTTCGTTCAGAATTAGTTTAATAAAAAATAAATAAAGTTGCCTGTATTGTTGCAATCAATTTATATTTGATTTAGCATTGTTGATACCAGAATATTTATGAAATAGTAGAACTTCGCGTGCATTGTTTTTTGAGAAATCAAAGAGAATAATTATGGACAGAAAAAATAGGACTAAAAGTGGAAGAGGGCATATGCAAAAGAATAAGTGCCAAAGCTCCAGAAAAGAATGTTCAAGGATCAGATCCAATTTAATAGTGAAGAGCATGACCAAAAAATGGAGTGTTTGCAAACAGGACGTGATTTGGTTCAGCTTAGTTTAGTGAAAGAAAGTATATGTTCGTCTAAGCCAGATATTTGTACCGATATATGCGTTTGAAAATACTGTTATATTTTAAATAAACAGTTCAGTTTTAAAACATGAGCTAGAATTTAAACTAGGTTGACATGTGTTGTGGTTTGCAAGAACTGAAGTTTTTAAATAAATAATAAAGATGCTATATCACTTAAAATAGTTACTATGGATAGATTAAACTAAACATTGCGTTCCAAAACAACTAACTAAAGTTGGCATGTAATTGACCAAATTATTAAGTATTCAGGCCAATGCAAAACTTCATTGAACGTAGATTTTTATCACTTTTGCTAGATATTTCGTTTCTTTTGATTGGTCCTTTTTTGTCCTCTTTAAAGACTCGTCTTCGATTTCATCCAAGACATCTACAATCATAAAATATTGTATATCGATGATTATAGATGTCTTGGACGAAAAAGAAGACAAAAAGACTTAATTAATAATTCTACTAATATTAAATGCGAAGTTTGTAAATTTGTTCATATATTTGTTTAGATAATTTTGGCTCAATCTCGCTCTAACCACTGGACTGATTGAGCTGAAATTTGGCAGAAAAGTACTTGATAGTCCTGAGTAACATATAGAAAATAATTTAAAGTTGCGAAAAACCTATAGTTTTTTGCCCCACGGGGGTTAAAAGTCCCCATTTATTCCTTATGGACAGTAATTTTTCCCCAAAAAAAACAGCTGATCTTGATTCGTAGTAGTACACGGGCTAACAATAGAATGCAGCACACATAACTGTTATAGATTTTATAAATAATTTGCAGGACAAAGACTGCGGGTAATATCTAGTCATCTATAATATTCAAATACATTATAACTTTAGACCATATAGTTAGTTCCACTGTTTGAAGCATTGAACGGTCAATGCTAGCTATAAAAACATTACCTTTAGGTTAGGAAAACGAGATTAATCCAAATTAGTGGGGTTAACTTCACTAGCACCTCCGATTAAACTAAACTTAAGATTAAACTCCGCTTGAGCAGTGGAGTGAGTAAACCTTACAGAGATTAATCTTTGGTGTAATCATTTTCCTCAGTTTAAACAGAGTTGAGGAAAGCGGCCCTAGTCTTCTCAGTCTACCACCTCAACTGACTGTATTGTTGAACATATTTATATGTATTACAACTAGCAATAAAAAAAGGTTATGTGTATTTTCTAAATCGCGATAATGTTACGTTTTCCCCCACACATTATAGATACTTAGGCTATATCTAGTTGTAACTGAATATTATTTTACAACACTTAGCGCATTTCTAGTCTAATATTAAATCACTAGGTTTTGGATCATGTGGTTATGTGTTGTGCTGATGATAACCTATTACCAAATCCCTAATGTCGTTGTAAACGTGTTTTGGATCACGACACCCCAACACTTTACAAATAATAAAATAGTTTCGTCTAACATCTGAAGCACTAAGACGTCACAACACATGCAGTGAAAAGTAAGAATCGGCCATGTTATAATAATGTAAAAGGTGACAAGAGACCATGACATAGTAATGAACAAAGTGAGAAGCAACCATGACCTAGTGATGAACTAAGTGAGAAGCGAATATAATCTAGTGATGTAATAAGTGAGATGTGGCCATGACCTAGTGATGTAATAAGTGAGATGTGGCCATGGCCTAGTGATGTACTAAGTGAGAAGCGACCATGACCTAGTGGTGTAATAAGTGAGATGTGGCCATGACCTAGTGATGTACTAAGTTAGAAGCGACGATGATCTAGTGATGTAATAAGTGAGAAGCGACCATGACCTAGTGGTGTACTAAGTGATAGGTGACTCTGACCTAGTGATGTACAATGTGAGAAACGACCATGTCACCCTGCAAATTTATAATCGACGATGTTTGCTATACAACATCATATGTTATATATGCTTACTTGATGATATATGTGAGCAAGATTGGCCAAAATTCTTTGGATTGCACAGGCAGGATATTATGTTCTCCTTATCATAATTTTTACATGTTCCGTATAAGCAGTCCAAGTTGCAGACCGTAGGTATCGAGCACTGGTCGGCGAACCACGTGCCATCGAGGAACGTACCCAAGCATCGTCTCTCGCCACCGCTGTCCTCCGCGCACACGGAACACTCGTAGCCCGAGTCTGGCCGGTGACGGTTGCATCCCAGATCGTCTGTGCATGATGTTTTACTAAATTCGGGTTCACCTTGTGCTCTAAGATGTTTCCAGCTTTCACTAAATATCTGCATTATCAGGATGATGTTTAGCAGACGCATGTTTTGTTAAATTATTCTAATAAAACAGATTAGTCGTGTCTTAATACAACTGAAACCACACAAAAACATACTCTTATTTGGAAATCCAACTGATTTATACCAGGATTATTTTATTCAACATATGGTCACAAAATAAATAATTGTTTATTTTTGTAGTATCGTTAACTATGTAATCTATATATAAAGTCAATTAATCTCTCGTTGGAGAAAACGATAAGTCTGAACTCATTGACCGTATATTTGAATGAAATGAACCGTGAGCCAATCAGAGAGTAATTAATTATTATTAGTGTTTTGCATGCCTTCTAAAGCCATAATAAAAAAATATGTAAAGGTAAAACGCATTTTTAAATCTTTTAATTTGGTCAGCTGTGTGATGTATATTAGCGAATTTCCTCTATAGGGAAGAAGCTATTACCGTAGTTGGCATCGTAAGACCTAAGCCCGGGACCATGATAATTTTTCGTTTTGAGGTCCCTAGACCACAAAAACACCAATCGTTCGAAACTGTGGATATATATATACAAACTCGAACGAAATGTGTTTATGGCTTCTAGGGACCTCAAAACGATAACGATAAGTTATCACGGTCACGGGCCAAGGTCTTACAACCCCATTTGTTGTGTTCCTTGCTTCAGCAAACCTGCGTACTAAGCCACCATGTTATTCTAATGGAGAATAATTAAAGTGTCATAAATCGTTTATTTATGAGGGTATATTGATGAAACTTGGTATGTGGTATTATAGTTACATATATATGCATTGGAAATTTGCTGAGTGCGCAGATTTGCTGCTACGGGGGTATTTTTATAATAATGTAATCCCATTACATGCAACTTCTCACTAAATAAAATAATTCCATTAACACATTCGAAGTTTGAAAGTCCATGGGGAGGATGATTACATGTGTGAAACTATTTTAATAATATACAAGTGAATCATGTAGCTCGAACAAGAGCAAACTTTTTATTCGTCACTACCCAGCAAGGTTTGTAGAGCTTTCAGACCAGGTGTGATTACTTACATAAGAGTAATGTTCGCAACAAAGATGTCTTACGAGGGCGTCCAGCTGATTCATAAATCAACAACATACCATCAAGTGTTGCCAACCTTAAGGGTATAATAACGGTACAGCTATTTTTAAATTGTCTCGGGGCATGCAGAAACCCTTAATCGGGGGATTTAAACCCTTAATCGATTAATCTAATAATAATTTGATCTAAGTTCAGTTAGTTACACCAATCAGCTGTAAACATACTTGAAAAGCATAAACATATGTTGATTATGGAAATAAAAAATCGACTTGAATGGAAAATTTCATTTTAGAAATTAAAACGTACTTGAAGCAACTTAAACTCTTTTTTCGATTTTCAAGTGGGGATAGCGAATGAGCTAATCCGGGAGGCGAGTGACCGAAGTCAACGAGCTTATCCTGAAAATGAACGAGTGTTTGAAATAAAACAAATTTAGTGACATTAGGACAGGACAACGTCTGTTTGGCCAGCTAGTTATATATATTGATGATTGCGTGTATGGTTCAGTTTTAATAGACGCTGTGTAGTATACAAGTTTTCAAAAACATTATGATCACATTATTTTTAACTAACGGTGGTATTATTATCCCACTTATGTCATGATTGATGATATTAGGCGACTTCATTTCATTGATGATATTATTGACTATCTCAAGTTTAATTCATGCAATTTTTCGCTGTAAAAATAATGGGGGACCTCTGCTTGAAACAATAGTTATTTATGTATTAAGGGAGTAAAGTGCAACTTTGTTCCCTGAGGGAAATTGTTGGAGCCCGATTCCATAGGCGAGGGCGACAATTTTACACGCAACATTTTTCCCACACCCCAAAAGCCACAAGTATTGATTCACATATACAAGTATATGTATTCACATTCACAATCGCTGTCCATTTTTGGTTGCGTAATGCGTAACAACTAAACTTGGAACGTTAATTACAGCTGGACAGAAATATCAATCAGCTGATCCGATTCCCTTATTGCTGCAGCATTAATGATTGCAGCGAAATATCAGCTGATTCTGATCCGTGGGAGACAAAGCACTATACTTGTTAAGTATGCAATACCTAATTCTACACAAATAAATCAAATTGACTTTGAAACCAACATTGTATTTCTTAGCTAAACCTAAACCATACTGAACTGTAAATAAACAATGACATATGACAGTCAACATAACATAAACATTATAACATATGATTCATTATAACACATGATTCATTATAACACATGATTCATTATGACACATGATTTAGTATATCTATCAATCCTCCCCCTCAAATTTGCAGGGTAACATTTGGTTGATATGCCTTCTCCATTTGCAGCCGTTGTCCATTAGTAGCAAATACATAACATTTCCTTCTTTTGCTATCACTCTTCCAAAACTCCATTTGTTTCCTCTTGAATTATAACATAAGGCTTGAACCCTATCTCCAATATTGAATTCTTTTAGTTTCATCCTACAATTCCTGTTTACTTCGAAGTTTTGAGGTGGATTGGTCTCTAGCATAAGATCTAGTCGTGTTCTAATATTTCGACCAAACATAAGGTAGTATGAATTTTGACCGGTAGAATTTTCAGCTTTCCTTAGTTGCATAAGAAACATTTGAAGTTTTATATTCATGTCCCCTTTCTCTTCTTTCATGGCAATCAAGCTCTTCTTAATGGTCTGCACAAATCTTTCAACTTGCCCGTTCGAGGATGGGTTGAATGGAGCACATGTCTTGTGAACAGTATTGTTGGTCTTGAGGAAGCTTTTGAAATTGTGTGATGTAAATTGAGGTGCATTGTCAGAGACAAGAACAGGTGGAATTCCAAAGGTCGAGAATAGACTTCTTAGCTTCTTTATGCACCACTCTGAAGTTGTTGTCTTAGTTGGGATAACTTCAACCCATTTTGTAAACGCATCGACAACTATAAAGTAGTAGTTCCTTCCCATACATGGCCCTGCAAAATCAATGTGGATTCTTTGCCATGGTTGTTCAGCGATTTCCCAAGGATGTAAAAACACTGGACATGGTTTATTTTGTTTCAGACAGCACTCTTTACATGTTTTTGTTAAGTTTTCAATGTCACAGTCTATACCCTTCCAATAACAGTAACTTCTCGCTAAACCTTTCATCTTGACTATTCCCAAGTGACCAATGTGAAGTTCTTTTAGGATCCTTCCTTGCAAACTAGCAGGAATCACTATTCTGCTTCCCTTAAACAGGCAATCATCTTGCAGTGTAAATTCATAATCATGAAAACCAAGTTTTTCGATGCTTTTCCCCTCTTTAAGTAACTGAATAAGTTTTCTGATCGAGTCGTCTTTAAGAGATTCCTTTGCAATATCTTCTTTGGTGATTGGCAATGTTTCCAACTGGTGTAACTGATAGACTGAAAAATCATCGAGAAGGTTTTCAGGAGCATTTTCAACCGGAAATCGAGAAAGAAAGTCTGCATTAGAATGTTCGTTTGTCCGTCGGAATTCAACAGTATAGTTAAAGCCTGAAAGAAAATGTGCGTAGTTAAAGATTCTTGTTGCAGCCATCGTTGGTAAGGTTCTATGAGGATCAAATATGGAGACTAGAGGTTTGTGGTCCGTAACCAATATAAACTTACGACCATAACAATAAGGGAAAAATCTTTTTAGGCCCCAGTATATAGCAGCTGCCTCTTTGTCAATCTGACTGTATCTTCTTTCGCTGTTTGTCAGTGTTCGAGATGCGAAAGCAATGGGTTTTTCAGAGCCGTCATTCATTCTATGGGATAGGACCGCTCCCAGGCCTACTGGAGAAGCATCTGTGGCAAGAACTAAGGGTAATGTGGGGTCAAAATGAGCTAAGGTTCTTTCATTTGCAATCTCTTCTTTAACTTTCTGAAAACTTTTTCCACATGCTAATGTCCAATTGAACCCCTTGTTTTTTCGTAGCAAACTGTTCAAAGGATAAACAATATCAGAGAAGTTGGAAATAAATTTACTGTAATATGTGACAAGTCCTAAAAAAGACCTTAACTCATTGACATTTGAAGGTCGTTTTGCGTTTGTTATAGCTTCAACCTTTTCAGTGCTTTTATGTAAGCCATTTCCATCAATTATATGGCCCAAGTACTTGATGCTCTTTTCAAAGAATTTACATTTTTCTCTATTAAGTCGGAGGTTTTTGTTTCGCAACACCTCAAGCACTGTCCTTAGTCGGGCCAAAGTTTCATCAAATGTAGCTCCTTGCACTAGTATGTCATCAAAGAAACACTGTACGCCCTCTATCCCTTGCAATGTTGAATCCATAAAACGCTGCCACACAGATGGAGCAACCTTAACTCCAGCCGGTTTACCTTGTAAAGTCCCTTGTGCGTGCTTAAAGTTTGCATTTCAGCGCTTTCATCAACCATTACCATATGTAAATAAGCATTACTTATATCGAGTGTGCAAAAATATTGTCCCCCGCACATGTTTGAGAAAATGTCTTCTATTCTTGGTATGGGATAATTGACCTCCTTAATAACTTTGTTGAGACTTACCTTGTAGTCCGCACACAAGCGCACGTTTCCATTCAGCTTTATCACTGGAACCACCAGGGTTCCCCATGCTGAGTTTTCCACTTTTGTTATGATCTGTTCATTTTCCAAGCGTTCTAATTCTTTTTCAACCTTAGCTTTTATTGCATACGGGACTTGCCGTGGTCTTATGTAAATAGGAACAGTATCCTCATTAACCTGAAATTTGGCCTTGTAATCAGGAATCGCTCCGATTTCGGGCCTGAAAATGTCTTCAAACTCATTCAGTAGTGATGTCAGTTGAGATCCTTTTGTTTCTTCAACTACCCGCATGTCAGCCCAATCTATTTTCACTTCCCTCATCCATTCACGACCAAAAATAGTGTCAACATCTTGATCAATTACGTACAACTTTCCAATGAATAACTGACCCTTGTAATTGCAGTTTACAAAAGCTACACCATGGGGTTTTATTATTTCACCTGTGTACGTACGTAGCTCAACTGCAGTTGGTAGCAACTTTTTGTTTGGAAACAAATTTGAGAATTCGTTCAGGGAGATAGAGCTTAATGACGCCCCCGTATCCAGCTCAAATATGATATCTCTTCCTTCTACCGAAACTTTAACATTGAATTTATCATTTCTCCTTGATTTTGACAGTAAATGTATTTCATGTAATTTGTTTCCATCTTTCTCAATGAACTCTTCCTCTGCGTAGTTAACCGATCTTTTTAACAGGTTCCGACTCATGCAAACACGAGCAATGTGACCAATTTTATTACAAGAACGACATGTTTCTTTTTTAAACTTGCAGAAGTTAGCCCGATGCGATTCATCGCCACGACGGAAACATTTCCCTCTTAACATTTCAAAGTTCAAAGTGTCATTATTTGTAGTAGTAAGAGTTTTTCTTTGTGATTGTTGACCTAGTCTCCTGAACTGAACCTGGTTAACGTTTTGACCTAGATTTGTATGTGATATCATTGCACTTTCTATTTTAGACAACTCTATTGCTGTTGCTGTATCAACTATTTCTGCAAAAGACCTCACGTCACGCTCTTGTAATAGTCTTGTTCTTATTTCTGGGTCGGATAGTCCTCTTATAAATTGTAATCGTAAGAATATGTCGCATACTGATTTCCCACATGAACAGTTAAAGTTACAATTAGAAGATAATTTCTTAAGGTCTGTGGAAAAATCTGTAATAGATTCCCCATTATGTTGTTCTCTTAGTACAAACTTGTGCTGCAGTGCTAAGGTACTAGCTTGAGGATCTAAGTACTGTTGTAATGTATGAACCAGCTGTTCATATGATGTATTAGTCGGATCTTCTGGGGCGCATGTATCATACAACTTTTCATGAATCAATGGGGTAAGCGCATGTAGGAAAGTTAAAGTTTTCTGCTTTTGATCTGTAATGCCTCTAAGTGACACGAAAGTGTCTAAACGTTTTGTGAAATTGTGAAAACTTTCTCTCTCGTCATAAGGCATAAAGCTTAGATTTGAAGTCGTAACACTTGAACTTGAAGGCTGCTGAGACTGCTCATGGGAACGACCATTTGTATTATCATTGGCTAAAGGTGTACTTATCATATTCTGTATCTTTACTTTAGTTGCAATCAAATTATTATCCATTTCTTCTCTGTAATCAAGCTCAGCTTCTAAATTTTCTTCTTTTGTTAATAATTCAATGTGATCTTGTATGCTTTCAAACTTACTACCAAGTTCATTCACGTATTATAGTCTAACTGTAGCCTCTGTTATGCCACAGTGTTCTCTAGGTAAATGTTTGTTTACATTTGTAAGCTGTGCTTTTATAGTTTTCCTGTGTTTCTTGTACTTTTTGAGTCTTTCCTCTTCATCTTCTATTCTGTTAATTGCTTCTATTATACTCGTCGCCATTTGTTAAGTATGCAATACCTAATTCTACACAAATAAATCAAATTGACTTTGAAACCAACATTGTATTTCTTAGCTAAACCTAAACCATACTGAACTGTAAATAAACAATGACATATGACAGTCAACATAACATAAACATTATAACATATGATTCATTATAACACATGATTCATTATAACACATGATTCATTATGACACATGATTTAGTATATCTATCAATACTCCTTCATTACAAGGAGTAACATTTGACTTTACTAAGTAGGTTTGGGGAAACACAATTTATCACTTAGATAGCAACAACGTTTCCTTCCATTTTTAAAATGTATTGAATTAGTTTACACATACGCAACAAGTTAGAGAAAACTTAGTAAACAAATTTCATAATCGGCCTGGAAGGACGAGTCCTGTACAGACCATTAACACATATATAATTGCAATTTCTGGTAAATAGTTCTACTAAATTCTATCAAAATGTTAAGCAGGAGCATCTCATTTACTTGTAAAACATTAAAAGTAATTTTTCACTGAGAAAAATATGTTTTCTGAAAATAAAAGTACAAACTCCTGTAGGACAGGAGCTTCAATTTCAGATCAAAACTATTTAAATCGGTGCTTTAGTTTTTTTTAGTGGATTTACAAGAGTAATGTTTTGGATTTTTGGACATTGGCTCTTATGAGAGCCAAAAATTAAAATTAATTTCTCATTAGAAACAACACATCTAAAATAAACAAAGATATTGATGGCATTAGTGTATGTCAAAACTTTCAATTTAATAAAAAAACTATTTAATAGTTTTTGCTAGTGATATAAGTGATTTATTGAAATTTGAACGATATTTGTTATGGGAGTAATAAACGCAAACATTGGGCGTTAAAAACACATACAAAGAAAAGAAATGTAATTATGACATAACTGCAGGCCAAAACCTTTTATTTAATACTAAAACAGTTACAATTGGAACAGTAGTTTTTGCTAGTAAATTTACATAAAGAATTTTGTAAAAGACATTGTTTGGGCTGTTCCGGGAGCTCAAAATATTTTGTATTGACAAAAATCTGTACTTATAATGGTTGTGCATGTTCGTGTGTGTCTCAGGTGATTTTGAAAACGCCTACTCAAAACTGCACCGGACCATTATGTTTTAGAGGACCAACAAATTGTAGTTAGGTACTTTTTGTTTTACCTCCAGACCTCAGGACTCTGCCCCAGTGGCATCAAAAGCCACCATGTTATTCTTATTGAGAAAAGGTTTTGGTCTAACGGCTCCTCAAACCTGCTCCGGGACCTTAACACATTGTTGGGGGATTAAAAGATTGGATATTGTTTCAGTGCTTAGTGCGATTTCTATAAATCAATTACAATGGTTGTTCCCGGCAATACATGTTTAAGTATGAGTGGAATCAACATTTGTTATCTGGACAAATTATAAGACAATATGTTTGAGACCGAATATAACTAAAATCTAAATAACCGAAACCAGGGTAGACTTTCATAAGTGGAACGATATAAAAACTAAATGAAATTGTTCGATAAGGTATAACGATTATTTAGGTTATTCGGTTATGGTTTCGCTTAGCCCTATTAAGGTTTCAGTTATTTAGGTTTTAGTTAGGCCTACCGTAAAACAGGTTGACCCGGACACTTTGTTACTATTTTTAGGTTATATTGCCTTCCCATTAACGATGTCACCAATAAAAACCAGACCATTGTAAAGTGTGTGTACTATTCCCTATATTTGTTTACCTTTAGCCTAACTTATATATTATTATGTTGGATGTTACTATAAAACAATAAATAAATAAAAGTGTCCGGGTTAACCTCCACAAACGGCCTTGAACCGGACACCCACCTAACTAACGTTAAAACGTATAAACTAACATCTCCTGTCCGTGGTTGAACGGTGTTTTGATGTCTGCAGATGGCTTTGCACCAATCAAAGGCTTAAAAGTAAAATAAATAAAATAAACGGTATCAGGAAACTGACACATACTTTCTCCCTTTTAGCCAAACTTTAATGACAAAAATATTTGTTATTTACTAAATATAGAATATGAAGTATAGATAAATGTACAGAAAATTGTCTAAAATAGTTGTTTTCAGAAATATCCACCCAAATTGCTTTTTTGGAGGCACTATAGAGTCCGTTGCTACACACAGTAGTTTTGAGAGGGGAAATGCCCCCTTGCCCCCCCCCAGGGTTAAATAGCAACACATTTCGAACATCATCTGTTGGTCAATGCTAACTTGACCTGCATATCAAATGAAATTGATCAGTAAATAAGAGAGAAATAGTTATTTTTGTATTCCCCATAAGAATAACATTGGACAACGTACTGTGTTTACTGCTAAATGAAAATTTCAATTTTCTCCGCAACTAGCAATCGTAGAATAGTAATTTAAAATACTAATTTATTTAGTTTTTTGAGCTCTTTTTAATGGTGAATAGTAATCTTTTTTAACATTTATGATTTTTTATGAAAAATCCAAAAAACTGAATTTTTGATGTTTTAAGTCCTGTAATTTTTGAACCCGCATTTTTCCAGAAATGCGGGTGGTGTCATTTTGTTGGAAACCTAAAGTTCTACAAACCACGAAAGTTTAATCAAAATCGTTAGAGCCGTTTTTGAGAAATTTGGATTTTTCATGTTTTTTGGCGGTTTTTGGGGGATAATTACCCTTAAAAATCAAAAATTCAAAAAAATGAAAAAAACGCCTGGGGATATCGTGGATTAGTACATACATACCAAATTTCATAAAAATCGGCCCATAGGTTAGGGCTCTAGCTCTGTACACATCCACACAGACACACACACACACACACACACACACACACACACACACACACACACACACACACGGACACACACACACACACACAGACAGACATCACGTAAAAACCACTTTTTTGGGTTCAGGGAGCACCAAAACGAATATTTCCACTAACAACTCAAATTCGAACATTTTTACGAAAACAATACTTTCTCCATATACTATGTATAGGGGGAGAAAGTAAAAATGTTATGGGTTGTGGATGAAAAAAGGAAATTCTTACGTCACTTTTCAGCTGTTTATTCTTTGCAACTAAAATGAAACTAAACAAAGAACCGCAAGGGGAAAAGACGTTAAAGATACAGTTTGAAACATGGGGCCCATATATTTTCCATAGATATGATCACTTATGGTTGGTTTAGGCAAAGAATATTTTTTCGCCGCTGATCTTATAAACAATACCATATCAGAGCTAAAAACCACAATATTATTATTTGTTATGGTGGCAATACTGTGTTTACAGCAGGGACGAGTCGTAACGGTTGACGAGAGTCATATCCACGGAGTATAATTAAAGTGTCTGGGTCAAAACTGGAATAGGCCTGTCGTAAATACGAAACTTTTTTTACATGTATGTTGTTTATATCTTTAAATAGCATGGCATTATGCGCGCTTAAATTTTGAATAAAAATATGCCTTATTCACGAAAACGATCGGACAAACGCTAAAAAAATCTTTCTTAGTTAGACATAATATTTTATTTTGCGAAAAGTCGTCAGTTATAAACGATTAGAATATGCCTCGTTTGGATCATGTTCTGCTCTAAACAAATGTAGGCCTACCTATAACGAACGACTGCTCAACTTTGCAGGTCAGTTTAGAAATATTTATTTTTACTAATATGTACGTGTCCAGGTGAAGACCCCCTGTCCGGGTCTAGCCGGTTTTACGATACAGAATGTTATGTTTCAGTTTAGGTGTCTTGAAATTTGTCCAGGTAGCAAACGTTGGTTCGAATATTACTTTAAACATGCATTGTCAGGAACAACATTATCATGTTATGTTTGTTTATTTCATTTTTATTTTAAGTTTAATTGAATAACAAACTAAACTAAACAAACATGACGTAGGTACGGTAATTACAAACATACAAGCTATCAAATATTAATCAGTGTTAAAAATATCAACCTAATTAATATACCGAAGCCTATCGTACAATATCATTTGATTCTTCATATTGTTCCACTTATGAAAGTATACCCAAGCCGAGTAAGATCGAAACCATATTGGATTCACCTTGGTAAATTAAATGTAAGTTAAACAAAAGTTATAGCCTATTTTGGTTTTAAAATTGTTTCACTTTACCCTTGTTTCTGGCAAAAACAAATGTGATTTCCAAACTCTAGAGGTAAATTTATATGAGGTTAGCTTAATGAAATTGATCATTTTTAATCAAAAAGTAGGCCTAGGATGAACTTGTGCCAAAAGGCACAACTATCCAGAGACTAAGTTCACCTTACGGAACAATTTTGGAAAATGTTTATTTTAGGTAAAAATGAAGAAATTTAGACAAAAATTTGATTAAAAAAGTGGTGTATGAACATCATAAATTATGCCTAGAAAATTAATGTCGATAGGCATACCTTACAAATATTAACCTCCAAAAAAGACCTAACTTATTGAGTTTGCCATATCGTCTTATTGAGTTTGAATAAATACTTATGTAGGCTAGTTATGGTAATGCAATTTTCATTTTTATAAGAAAAGAAATTGATATTAAACTTAAGTTCTCAATCTGACAAAAAGGAAATTGGCTAGATCCGGAATATGGTGAAAACCAATGTGCCACATTGTTTTAATAACATATCATCATAGTTAAAAGCACGATGTATAGGTAGCTATAGTTTGTTCTTTTTTCTGTTATTGCAAATGTTCATTATTGTCATATTGTCAGTTGCATTGGGGATCACCGTCAATAAATAAATAAATAACCAAAACATGTAATTTTATTTGGTAACTTACGTTTTATTAGCGAGGTAATAATTTTTTGAAAAAATTAAGACTTTCTACTGTTAATGAGTTGAATTTATAATGTAATTAATTACATATATTAGCGATTAATCACTTTAATAACGTAAGAAGGAGGTTTATCACTTATCACTTCAATACTTTTCTTGTTGACATCTTTTCTTTCAGTTATTTTGTCGTCTGGAGTCTGGAGTGGCCAAAGTCCCATAGTCCAGCGCTCGGCCTGCATTTTTTACATATAGAGTACGGTACCAATAAAGTTATTTATTATAATAGTATTTAAAATAATAATGCATCTTTTAATTAGTTTAAATAAAATAGTCATACAACTTTTAAAAGCTAATAATATTTAAACCTTAGTTTCTGTGTTTCAAGTAACGAAAAGAAGGTTTTCTTTCCTAGTCAACATGAACATAAATAACTACAGTTCTGTAGTGAATCTATGGCAATACTTACGTTACTCTATACTTGAAACATAGACGTTGGCTAAATATTAACGATTCAAGTACCACTAAAATGGCTCCCAATGTTTATCTTACGGGATAAATAGATTTGTTTTAAAGATAATTATATTATTACTTAACCAAATATTCCCAATAACAAACTCGACCGAGATTTTGTACTATAGAAAGTCTGATGTGGATCTGTAGATTCGTTTTTGAGTTATTTTGGTCACAGACACGCCAGTTCGAGTTGATTCCCTTACCAGTCTAAGCAGTAAAGTTATGTATACGGATTTTCTCTCACTTCGTTCTCTCAATCCAACTAATTCAAACAATCATGCATATTCCATTTTGGGAACTGTTAAGCCTGGCGGCTTACTTCCCACACAGCACACGACGTCCCTAGGATATCCCATTTGTGTCCCACACATCTCATTGCCATCCCAGGATAAACAGGACATCTCTAGGATATCCTGATATGTCCTGGGATATTTGTGGACGTCCCAGGGATGTCCATGAAATCCCGGGATAACGTGGATATCTTGGGGACATCCCACCGACATCCTCTATATCCCAGACCAATTTTAGTAATAATTAATTAAAAGTTGTATTTAGAGTTTTAGTATTCAAACCTAATTGAATAACAATGATAATGATTGCATATCTAAAATAACACATGTATAAAGAAAGAATGGATTTACAGTTTATACATCGATGAAATATGCATAGAATTCTGACAATTTATAAGAAAGAAAAAGAAAAATTGCATATTTTTTACCTGTACACCATTAAATTAACGGCCAATCCGATCTCCCATAATCCCCTTTAGAGAAAAGAGAAAAGAATCTGACGCGGCGCCTGGTGCCTGCGCAGAATCGCAGCATCCCAACCAAACTCTATGTCTACAGATGACAGACCAGATAGACGTGCGTTATAACGGTCAATCCGTATTTGGCTTGGTAAATTATGTTTCAGTTACTTTCTACTTAGGCTACCAAGTTTTAAGTTTTGCAGGTTTGAATTGAGAAAAATATATCTTCATTCAAGAGTTACTTCAGGTGTTTTGAATACTGTACTGTTTCTTGGTAAGTAAGATACTTTGTGAAAACAGATTTACAGGTTAACTATGAATAATTTTCCTTCATAATGTAATAAAGGGTTATTCCACTAGGATGGTTTGTTTATAGACAGTACTGGTACCTACTGAATCAGTTTAGTCAGTCTCTCATACTAAGAACTACCATAACCTCAAAACTATCTAGGCCTATAAAGTGTATTGCACGAATGAAAAACTAGGCTTTCCATACTTCCATAAGGCCAATGTTACAATTAACACTAGTCTTATGGGCAGCCTGGATTTACATTTATTTAATCATAAGAACACTGAAGACTTTTTAGCTTAAAGTTGTTTTCCTTACAAAATATATAATTCTTATCCATATGTGTTGTATTATATTAACTCTGATAGTAGGTAACAGCCTTTTATTTTTATTATTCACCCAAATTTGAAATTAAGATATACCGGTACTGCGCACAGTTACCTTACCCAATGCGCACAGTGACACACCAGTCGGGGAACTGGGCGCTTTTGCATACTTTGACATTAATTTCCGTAAAAATAATGGTTGAATCGATTATATTGGAATTTCCTCCTAAGAAACGAATAAGGTAAACGGGGAGCAGTTATATGTATTCGTTTGAAGTTTAACTCGAAATTAAACAGTTTTACATACCTTTCCGTCGTCAGTCCTTTGGTTTACTAGCAGATGACTAGTTTCGGGACTGCTGTTCCATTATCAAATCTGTCGTCGATAAATTAAAATATGAACACATAGTCACAATATATACACTAACACAAGCGAAGGACAAGTCAAAACAGCGGAATACGAACACACGGAAGGCTACAATGTGACAAGGTACATTGGTAAGATGTAAGTTAGTCATATAGGCCTAGGTATTAGAGGTAGTCACGTCACAGCCTTCCGCGTGTTCTTTTCCCGCTGACTGGACTTGTCCTTGGTCAGCCAAACCAAATAAATGTTTGTTTTAATCGTAGCGTCTGTTTGTGTTGTGTTGGTGTATATATTGTGACAAAGTTATGTGTTCATATTGTAATTTAGCGACGCCAGACTTAATAATGGGACAGTAGTCCCAAAACTAGTCATCTGCTAGTAAAGCAGAGGATTGATTATAGGGTATAAAAACCTGTTTTATTTTGAGTCAAACTTCGATCCTAGAGGCAATATGAATAAATTGAAGTTTAACTATAAAAATCTTTGAGTACAGTATAGTGGATTTAACTTAGGTATGCCCAGTTTCCCCACTTGCCCCTAAATAGGCCTTAGGTACGATACATAAAGTAATAATGGTTTCTTAATGATTATTTGTTAGCGCCTAAAACTTATGCAAATTTTGAAAAGAATATTGAAGAACATATTGAATTTTATCATTCGGTTAACTGAAGTGTGGTAAATCAACTCTTTATTTTAAGATACTATAATCTTGATGCTAGGTGGAAAGAAAAATCAGCTTCATCGTGTACTTTAGTTACTATTGAATTAATAAAAAGCGTATGACGTACGATTAGGTAAATAAATCAAATATTTAAAAACTCAACCTAAATTGCCGTATGAACTGAAACTTACAGTGCCAGATAAGTGGATATGGTACATTAAAAGTAGGCATATGACTTAACTATGTGCTTTCAGGAACTTTTTAGGCCTAGTTTGTTTGCTAATCAATTAGGTATTTAAATTAGCATGTGTCTCTGTTTAGGAGCTGATCAGAATCAGTTTGCTGAGGCCAAAGTAAAACATATTGGTTTCATGGATTGGCTCAAACCCCAAATAAATCAACTCTTTATATGAAGAGAAATCCAGGTAAAACTATAAAAACAATTCTGTATATTAAATAAGGTAGGTTAGAAAACTATGATTAGGTAACGTAGGCTACTTCATTCGATTATGCAAGGTCTATGATAGCCTTAACACCTATCAAAATGTTCACAATTTAGTTACTTACACAATTGCCTGAATAAGGTGTCATAAGTTAAAATCAATAATAAGGGCCTATATATAATAACCATTTTACATTCAAAGTTAACAGGATCTGTTGATTTTTTTGTGTATTACATGGTCAACACTGAATTTGCTATTTTTTTACTTAAGTCTATTCTATGTGCATGCCAATTTCAATATTTAAACTGATGAAAACAATATTTTAACTAAAATACACCATTAATCCATTTAAAAACAGGATTTTTCTATTCCATTTCAAAGGTTTTAAAAATTACAGGTCAGGAACGGCACCAGTACGTCATTCTAAGCCGATGGGTTAAGAGTTAAGTCTTTATATCTATTACCTGATTGTATATTGATGAAACTTTGTATGTTGCTTGGTTGTGGTTTATTGATATTTACACAAAAAGATGTTGTATCGTCCGCGCAGCCGCAAACTTGCTTACTTAGCCCTAATGTTATTTTAATGAAGAATATGTAAAGTTTGATAGGTACCTCCCTCAATTATGAACTTAACTTATGAACTTAAATTAATAAAACTTGGTATATAGCTTCATCTAGTTGAGTTTTACTGATAATTGCATAACAACACATTTCTCATCCTCCTTGACTCAGCGTTAATATGGAGAGTAAATAAAATGTCACTTATATCACTTATGTGTGTTTATCACTTATATTTATGAAAGTATTTTCATTAAAATTGGCAAGTAGCTTTATGTGGTAGATATATAAATTGGCATTGGAAATTCGCTGATAATGCTGGTTTTCTGTGTGCGGGGTATTATTTGTTATCCTTTTTGTCTTGATTTTATTTTTTAGAATGCGCTAGGCTACTGGCTTCCGCATTTATCATTTTATTTTTTCAGCATAAGTAATTATTAATACAATTATTTGCTCATCACCTTCATGCACTACGGTACAAATTTGAGGGTGACCAAGGGGTCAGGTCTACTGGAAACTAGGGGTGAATAGACTCTGCAACTGATTTGTCAAAATTGAAGACCACTTATTCTTTTAGTAGTAAGGGCCCGCGCTTGAGGCCCAACATAGGGTCTTATGGAGAATAGAATAACATGGACTCTTATGGAGAATAGAATAACATGGGCTCTTATGAGGAATGGAATTAGGGTGTAATTGCCTCCCTCTGTGGCTCTTTTGCTACCCTCTGTGGTTGATTATCTAACCCTCTGTGGTTAATTATCTGACCCTCTGTGTTTAATTATCTACCATTTTTTGTAATTGTTTAACCCTTGCGTCCTTCTGTCTCCTCCACTTCCTTCTGCGTATCTAACTGCAGCTCCTGTTATCTCAGTGTACTGTAGCTGGCGGGTGTAACATTTTAAGTAACCCTGTTGGCTGGCATGTTAATCCGCGTTCTGCTCAAGGCTTGACACACCCACTACAATTTCGCACTACTATCGCCTCCAGGCCTGTCACCCAGACGGCATTCACTACCTGTCCCCAGCCACTACCATTGCCCTGTCGCTACCTCCTGTAACAAATAAACATATTGCATCAGCCACCTCCCCACCACTTTCTATTATATCGCGCGCTTTCTCTCTCTCTCTTTGCTCCCTGCTCCCCTTGCGATCGGACGTGTTTATGCGCTGCTCCGCACTTGACGAAGATAACCCTACTTTTCCTAACCTCACTTTCGAGTGTTCCCACGCGGGTGTTTTGTTCGTGTTTGACTTGTCTGTGTTAAGTGCGTTTTATGACTTGCTAGTGTACAGTAACATCAGTTTATTGTTTGACTTGGCTACAGTAATGTTACGTCTTACGTGCTGACTAACCTCGCCTCCAGTAACCTTTGAGAGTTACCATAACCTCATTTCCTTGTGTCAATGGCTGTATCATACTTGTGTGTGTTGACTAACAGTAATATCACTTTCTGTCCTTGTTCTTTATTAAGTAACCTCACCATCTTGTTTTACTTGGTAGTGCTGTGTTTGTATGTGTTGGCTAACATAACAGTAACCTCAGTTTCTTGTTTGATTTGACTATAGTAGTGCTGTGCTTTGTATTTCATTGTTTGACTTGGCAAGAGTAGTATTTGTATGTGTTGACTAACATATCCTCGCTCCCAGTAACCACAGTTTCTTGTGTCAAGAGTAGTGTTGTGTTTGTATGTGTTGGCTAACCTAACCCCACCCAGTAAACTCAGTTTCTTGCTTGACCTGGCTAGAGTAGTGTTTTGCGTTGTATTTAATTGTTTGATTTGACTATAGTAGTGTTGTGTGTTGTATGTGCTGAGTAACATAACAGTAATCTCACGTTATCATGTACTTGTCTTGTTCATCTCTGACTTATCTACGTTAAGAGCGTTTTATGACTTGCTAGTGTACAGTAACATCAGTTTTGAGAGTTAACATAAACCTCACTTCCTTGTTTAAAGAGTAGTGTCGTGTGATTTTTTGCGTTATTTGAATTGCTAAAGTAACCTCACTTTTAACCGTCAAACTTTCCCGTCATAACCTCACTCATTACCCTCCAAAATTTATAACCTTACTGTATTATATTCATTTTCCGTGCATGGTGTACTTCATTTGATTTTTGTGTTGCGTTCGTGTTTATTGTCTTGGCTAGAGTAATGCTGTGTGGTGTATCTATCTAATCTGACTTGGTAGTTTACAGTAAAGAAAGTAAACATACCCTCACTTCCTTGTGGCTAAAGTAGTGTTGTGTTGACTAACATAACCTCACTCTCAGTAACCTGATTTTTTGCCCTGGTTGTTTTGTACGGTAAATTCACCTCAGCAACCTCACTTTCTATTCTTGTTCTTTTATGCAGTTTTGGTTGCAGCAGTTTTTGTATGTATTGACTAACATAACCTCACTTTTCCTAACCTCAATCTTGAGTGTTCCCACGCGGGTGTTTTGTTCGTGTTTGAATTATCTGTGTTAAGTGCGTTGTATGACTTGCTAGCGTACAGTAACTTCACAGTCTCTATTTTACTGGGTAGTGTTGTGTTTGTATGTGCTGAGTCTTTCAGCGCTGAAGTCAAATTTAAAAATAAAATACGCTTTGAGATAGAGGCCGGCCGGGACTCCGGTGATGTCATACCGCTCGGCGATGGGCGCGGGGGGAAAGGAGTCTGGTCACCTCTTTACTCATCTTGGGGGAAACTACCCATTCATAGCACTGCGCCCGGTTTCCGGTAGTTTCCGGAGTCCGGTAGAACGGCAGTCAGCGTGTCGCTGGCCCTCAAGTAATGGAACAACGGGACAACCGATTGAATTAAACAATCGACAGATCAATCGGTTGTTTTCCTATTCAATACTTTTTTCAGTTGAATGAATCCCCGAATGAAAACAGTTGTATGCAAAGTTGTAAGTGAGTTTAGGCTCTAAAATACACTGATTAAAACATCTGTTTCCATCTTCGAATAAAGGCATGTTTTCGGTCATGATGCACTCACTGTATTAGGGCTTATTATTAGTTTTTGAATAGAACTCACACACAGCAGAACGTTTACTAGGAGGCATTAAGCCAGACTATTGCCCAAAACAATATATATATATACCCCGTCGCAGCAAACCTGGGTACTCAGCGAATTTCCAATGCATATAATATATGGGTATCACTACTACCTAGAGCCGCCACTTACCAAGTTTCATAAAAATACATTAATTAATAAGTGATATATAGCATTTTGTTTATTATCCATAACAATAACATTATAATGGAGTACGCAGGTTTGCTGCAACAAGGAAGATAAGAAACGTGTTTTTTGCAATTATCAATATAACTCAACCAGGTGAAGCTACATACCAATTTTTATTAATTTAGGTTCACAACTAAGGGAGATATAAAACTTAACTTATTCTCCATATGAATAACATGAGGGCCGAGTATGCAGGTTTGCTGCTACCGGGAAAATAAAAAAAAAACTTTTTTTGTGATAATATCAATATACCACAGCTAGTTGAAGCCACATAGAAAGTTTCATCAATATACATACATAAATAATCGAGATATACAATTTTATTTATTCTCCATAAGGATAACATTGGCCAACGTACTGTGTTTATCACTTTGAATATCACTGCAACGGTTGGACTAAAAAACAATTAAAACGCCAAAATGATTGTTTTGTAGAGCTAAACTGACTGGTAGAAAGAAATGTGGAGTTTTTAGAGAAATTATCTGAGGAAAATCTAAAAACCGTATTCCCATAAGATTAACATGGGAAATGTTATGGACACATTATTTTACTTTTCTCAACAACCTAGCTTAATGATTCAAAATACTAAATTGTTTGTTTTTTAAGCTCTATAAAATGGCTATAACCAAAATCTAGTGTTTTTACAATTTTAGGGTTAAAAGTTCAAAAAACAGATTTTTGGAAAATTTTAAACCCCCATAAAACCCCCTTCCCATAGACCGATCGATCTGGTTTTCGAACTTAAAGTCATAAATGTTACTCTCCACATTTGTGCCAAATTTCATCAAAATCGGGTGCTTCTTTCAAAAGTTATCACGGTAACGGACACACACACACACACACACATATATATATATACATACATATATATAAATTGGAACGAATAGTGTTTTTGGCATCTAGGGACCTCAAAACAAAAAGTTATCATGGTCTCGGGCTTAAGTCTTACCATGCCACTTACGGTAATGGATTCTTCCCTATAGGGGAAATTCGCTAAAACAGAACAGTGAACAGGTTTAAACTAATGTTGCAAATAATAAAACCACCGGCCGCCAGACGCCGGAAGCGAGCATTCCTGTAAAGAGGGGAAGTTTTGTTTACATGGCAGGCAGTGGTAAAATATCTGAATAACAATGTTAAAAAATACTGATTCAGTCTATAAATTAAGCAACTGTTTCCAAGTCTAAACTGTTTTCATTCGTATAAAATAAACTATTAGCTATTGTTAAAGCCTAGGGTTGTCATATCAAAGGATTTTTTTCTGGGATTACCGGATTTTTAGAGTAAAAATATAGCTCCGGGGAATTTCCGTAAAAAATCCAAAATCACCTCTTTCTGAACATTTTTCAAAAAATGCATTGGATAACACAAATATAGCTCCGGTGAATTTCCGTAAAAAATCCAAAATCACCTCTTTCTGAACATTTTTCAAAAAATGCATTGGATAACACAAATGTTGTGTTAAACACCAATCTGTGAACGGAAATGTTTTTACGTTTGCAACTTTATCTCTCCATCATGCAACGACTGCCAAAGCTAAATCCTGTCTGTCTCTCTGTAACTCGAACCTCTATTTATTATGTGTTACCCTAATGTAATAAATCTAATAAATATAATTTCCTACAAAGTTTAATTTAATCACATATTAGTCTATTTTACACTAAATTTGGGAACTGTAGGCATATAAAATTAGCAAATAATGTGAATCTATAATTCTTTTTACATGCTAAAAATAATTAAAAAGAGTTTTTTATAATACATTATGATATTCAACACTCAATTCGTGTTGAAAAAAACTGAATTCAGTAAAATTAAATGGAACGACTGTTTTCAACCGTTCATCAATTAAACTACAACCGGCTGAATCGGTTGACCACTAACAATCGATTGAATCGGTTGTTCCCATCACTACGGCCACGAATCGACCAGTCACCAGCTCTCCCTCCCCCGCTCTACCAACCCTGCCACAGCCTCATTCATAGACCTCGCCTCTGCTCGGCCGGTGTCGACCTAAGCCCCGCCGCGTCGGCGTCGTGCGCCGTTGACGGCGCGACTCCGTACATTCCTCAACCGAGCTGTTGACCACCCGACTTCCGCCGTGGATAGGACGAGGACGACTGTTTTTTTAAACCATTCCTCACTGTAAATTCTGCCAGTAAAGGCCGTGTCACACATGGCGACTTTACTCGCCGCGACTAGAGTAGCGGCTACTAATCGCTGTGTGTGACATAGTAAGTAGCGGCGACTAGCACTTGCCGGCGAGTAAAAATTCACTCGCCAGGAAAGTCGAACATGTTTAACTTTTGGGGCGACTAGTCGCTAGTAGCCGACCTTGAAAACCACGTGGTCTACTCGCCGGCGAGCAAACCCTACAGCAGTCACTACGTGTGACAGGGGTAGTAGCTGATAATCTGCCGCCAGTCCGCATCGTCGTTGTCAGATTTGTTTTGGAGTGTGTGATAGAAGTGTTTTCTTTAGACTATTATTGTTGATTTAAGATGACCGAGAATTTAAAGTGGTCAAGTGACCAGATTGTTTCATTTTTAAATGTCTATAGAAAGTTTGAGTGTTTGTGGGACATTAGGTCTATAGATTATTTAAAAAGAGACGCCAAAAACAGGCATTCAGTGAATTAATGAATGAATTGGAACTTAACGGACTTAGCGTGACGGAAAATTTGCTAAAAAGGAAAATAAAAAATCTACGTGATGTCTATCGGAATGAACTGAATAAAGTAAAGAAATCTAAGAAGAGTGGTGCCGGGGCGAATGATGTTTATAGGCCGAAGTGGGCTTGGTTTGCTGCTGCAGATGGATTTTGGAACAGCGTGGTTTCTGGGAGACAGTCATCTTCTAGTATGGTAAGCACAGACAAGGGAGATTCGTTTCTCTGTGATGGTAAGATAATTTAACTATCTATTACTACATTTTTTCCATGCAATAACACAATATTTACTTTGTCATGTTCAGTGCCGGACGGACTTGCGTTTCTTCTTGTTCTTGATTTTTAACAATAATTCATCGCACAGATCACTAACGCAAATTCGCAACAGACGTCTTAAAGCTTCCCTTCTTAATCCCACAGATGACATTTTCCTCAGCAAAAGTTCCACACAACCAAACTGAAGTAGCCGCTACAACTCGCCATGTGGGACTGGAAGTGTTTTTTTAGCCTGCGAGTAGTAGCGGCGACTAAAGTAGCGGCGACTAATAGCGGCGAGTAAACTCGCCATGTGTGACACGGCCTTAAAGGATATCAATATTACTACATGTATAGTAAACTCTGATTCCTTAAGGCTAGAGTTTGTGTAACGATATTATAATATGAAAATAAGTAAAGGATTTACTCATTCCACATTATTTTTGTTATCTCTCAGGGCTCTAAGGGACCGCGTTTTTTAAATCTTTACTTTTATAACTTTTAACTTTACCTTTCGATCATAAGCCTATTACAGTATAATTACAATAAATAGTATGTTAATACCCATAGTTGCCCAAAATGCTAATCCATGTAAAAATCCGTAATATCGGTGAAAAAATAAGAGAACTCGCTAATCATGAACAAAAATATTGGGATGATGACTAAATAATGCTTTAATGTTGCTTTTTGGGCTTGATCTTCAACAAACAGCCAATGTGAACATTTACATAAAAAGAGCTTAAGCGAAAGAAGGTAAAAGAATAACAACTTTTTTGTAGATTTAAAATTACAAAAAACGGATTTTTGAAAAATGTACCATTGAATTGTAAAATAACATTTTGGTTGGTGGCCCTCGTTACAGCAAACCTGCGTGCTATGTGAGATTGCTACGAAGGTGTATTTTCAATTCTAGCGGTTAATTTGTGTGCCCCCCCTCTATTAAACTACCAAACTCTAATCCAAAACATGATTAAAAACCACTTTTTTGGGTTCAAAGAGCATAAAACAAATATTTTTAACAATAACTAAAGTAGAAAAATATTTAGGAAGGTATATTGAAAACCATATTTTCTTAAAATATAGGAATAGTAAGTATAAGGGAATTAAAAAAATATATCTCTGTGGATCATTTCCCCACATCTTCCTCCCCGAACCACCATTGTCATTACGTTAATGTATCAGCTACGAGTCCATAACCACCGAGCTTTGTCAATTACCCTGAAAATTACAATTCATCAAGCAGTGAGCAACGATTATAAATTCGTTCGATAAAACAGACAAACAATCGGTTGATGAAATTGTTCGATATCGTATCAAACGATATTAGCGATAACCGCACGTCAGCGTAGGCGAAAAAGTGCTCACCGGGCGTGCTTAAAAACAAGACAAAGCAGTGGCGAGCCTTGCGGATTGTCATAACGTCCCAGCATGCGCGGGCTACGGCTTGTTCATTCATGATTCTGACACGACTAGCGCTTGCGATTGAGGCGGACAACATAGACACTAACAGGCCTCGTCTATGAATTATCTGACAACTGAACACCCATAAGTTTCTTACTATTTATTTTATTACAAAAATGTCGAACATTTTCATTTTGCCTGCACTGTAAACAAAAGACTTAATAATCTTGTTTATGTTTTGATAAACGACCGTTTTGGGAAATTTAGCATAGGGCTTTTGGCCTACGCCTCAAGATTAGACCACGACGAAGGACAATGGAAATGAAATAGTAATTTACGTAATGAATGATAACTTAATACTAAACTTACCTCGATTGTCGGAGTGACGCCGACGCCGCCCACGATTTCCACATCTTCCAATGCGAACTCTCCAGTTTTCCAAAGAATCCATTAGAATATATGCTCAAACAACAAGGATCAACGCAAATGAAGCTCATCAAGATGGCTAACATCCAGGCGATTTTAGTCCAAAAAGGGTTATGAGCATGTCAAGACACAGAATTCACTATTGGCTATGATGACCGCGTTATTCAAAAAGTAGTTGTTAAATTATAGCCTATTTTAAGCTTTTTACGTTAATATAAAATGAATGCATTGTAACTTCAAACAAAATGTTTGTTATTAAAACACTTTTAATGAAGCCTAATTAATGTTTAACTTAGGTATTACTTAAATGAATTCCTTTTTAAAATAGGTATTATGAATTTATTTAATTCAGTGATAAGATGTTGAATGCTCATATCTGGATGAAAGTAACAAAGCATTAAATATTATAATGTAGATTTTCACATAGCCATCCCCTATTTACCGAGAACATTATTTGATTTAATAGGTGACTATATATTATAACTTCTCACAAAGTATTATCCCCAGCAAATTGCATTTAATTGAGTTATAATATGCTAAATGATTTGTTATCAAAAGTGGCCAAAATTTCATATAATATAGATTTTCACTTAGCCATCCCCTATGTACCGAGCTGGAAACTGTTTTATTTAATAGGTTACTTAATATTATAACTTCACACAAAGTATTAACCCCAGCAAAATTTTTGTAATTCAGTTAAACGATATTAAATATTTATTTGTCCCAAAATCTAGAATAAATTTCATTTAATACCTACTTTTACATAGCCATCCCCTATGTACCGAGCTGGAATTTTTTTTATTTAATAGGTTACTATATATTATAACTTCTCACAAAGCATTATCCCCAGCAAATTGCATTTAATTGAGTTATAATATGTTAAATGATTTTTTATCAAAAGTGGCCAAAAATTCATATAATGTGGATTTTCATTTAGCCATCCCCTATGTTCCGACCTGAAAACTTTTTTATTTAATAGGTTACTATATATTATATTTTCTTACAAAGTATTAACCCCAGCAAATGTCATTTAATTGAGTCATAATATGTTTTATGATTTTTTTCAAAAGTGGCCAAAATTTCGTATAATGTAGATTTTCACTTAGTCATCCCCTTAGATTTATTTATTTTATTAAATACCGAACTGTAAAATTTTTTATTTAATAGGTTACTATATATTATAACTTCTGAGAAAGTATTAACCCCAGCAAACTTTATTTAATTGAGTTATAAAATGTTATACATCAATTTTTTCCAAAATCTAGAATACATTTAATTTAATGCCTATTTATGCATAGCCATCACCTATTTACCAAACTGGAAACTTTTTTATTCAATAGGTTACCATATATTATAGCTTCTGACAAAGTATTAACCCCAGAAAATTTCATTTAATTGAGTTATAATGTGTTAAATGGGTTTGATCAAAAGTGGCCAAAATTCCATATAATGTAGATTTTCACTTAGCCATCCCCTATATACCGAACTATAATTTTTTTATTTAATACTTTACTATATATTATAACTTCTGAAAAAGTATTAACCCCAGAAAATTGCATTTATTTGAGTTATAATATATTAAATGATTTTTTAAGTTGTCAAAGTTTCATATAATGTGGATTTTCACTTAGCCATCCCCTATGTACCAACTTGGAAACCGTTTCATTTAATAGGTTACTATATATTATAACTTCACATAAAGTATCAACCCCAGCAAACTTTATATAATTGAGTTATAATATGCTAAATGATTTTTATCAAAAGTGGCCACAATTTCATATAATGTAGATTTTCACTTAGCCATCCCCTATGTACCGAGCTGGAAACTGTTTTATTTAATAGGTTACTATATATTATAACTTCACACAAAGTTTTAACCCCAGCAAAATTGTTTAGTTGAGTTATAAAATATTAAATATTAATTTTTCCCAAAATCTAGAATAAATTTCATTTAATGCCTACTTTTACATAGCCATCCCCTATGTACCGAGCTGGAACCTTTTTTATTTAATAGTATACTATATATTATAACTTCTGACAAAGTACAAACCCCAGCAAATTTCATTTAATTGAGTTATAATATGTTAATGATTTTTTATCAAAAGTGGCCAAAATTTCATATAATGTAGATTTTCATTTAGCCATCCCTCATGTACCAACCTGGAAACTTTTTTATTTAATAGGTTACTATATATGATAACTTCAGATAAAGTATAAACCCCAGCAAATTTCATTTAATTGAGTTATAATATGCTAAATGATTTTTTTATCAAAAAAGGCCAAAATTTCATATAATATAGATTTTCACTTAGCCATCCCCTATGTACCGAGCTGGAAGCTGTTTTATTTAATAGGTTACTTTATATTATAACTTCAAACAAAGTATTAACCCCAGCAAAAATTTTTTTAATTGAGTTATAAAATATTAAATATATTCATTTTTCCCAAAATCTAGAATTAATTTAATTTAATGCCTACTTTTACGTAGCCATCCCCTGTGTACCGAGCTGGTAACTTTTTTATTTAACCCTTTGAGTGCCAAGGGCCGATATTTTCGGCCCACTATATTTGACCAAAGTGTGCCGAGAGCCGATATTTTCGGCTCTCCATGTTTTACTGAAGTGCGCCACGGGCCGATATTATCGGCCTACTACATTGGACCGAAGTGTGCCGCGGGCCGATATTTTCGGCTTTGTGTTTTTAATATATTTTTTTAACAATACAACTAATAAATCGGTACATAATTGATACCAAACGAAAGCTGAAGAGTTTCCAAGCAATTTAATATGTAATGTTTTATAGTATTACTTTAGTCAATGATATTACGATTGACTAAAATCATAGAGGCACTACGGCCGCGGCGTCATCAGCTGACTCAAAAGTTTCCATCTGTTCGTTCAGAGTTCGTTTACTGTTGATGTTTACTGTTGTTTTGTGCTGCATTGGTTATGTTGACATAAAATTAGTACAAATATTATCATTAGTTCGGTTTTTTAACTATTAACAGTACCTTATCTTAATGTTGTTTGGTGTAGTTTGTGAAAATGAGTGGCGATAATAAACGTTGTGCTTCGCCGATAAGTGAAGACACTTTGATTGATCATGTTAGGGATTTTGGAAATTTTATTGATACCAGTGAAAATGAACTACACAGTGATGACTCTCTAATAGAGAGTTCATCATCCTCATCAGATGAAATTGTCGATGACACGGATGAAGATCCGACCTATGATCCTAATCCTGACTTGGTTGGTAAGCATTGTCGTCTGTTTCTTCATAGGACTAGGCCTAATTCTTCACCTTCACTAACAGCCACATCTTTGGCTAACCCTGGACCTTCTTCTAGCACTTCTATCTTGCATGTAGAACCCTCTTTAGATTACCCTGGGCCTTCATTGCATGCAACAAATTTATCCAGACTTGAAAATGTAGGCCTAGGCCTCATAATAAATGAAAGTGAAGAGTCCAGTGAAAGTGAAAATGACACTCAACGAATCCGAGAAAGACGTAGGCCTACAGTAACATCAAATAGAGGTAGGGTTAGAGGTAGAGGAAGAGGTAGTAATGGAAGTACGCCTAGGCCTGAGCCTGAACCTGAGAGCAGTGACTGGGAGGAGGTTGCCGATGACAATGATCCAGGTTACGAGCATTCATTTGTTTTTTCAGAGTTGAGTGGCCCAAAGCATTGCCCACCCCGAAATTCCTTGCCAATAAATTATTTCAACCTTTTTTTTACTCTAAATGTATTGAACAGTTTTACGACAGAAACTAATAAGTATGCTCAGGATTTTTGCTCAAGGATCAATATGTCACCTAAGAGTCGGTTGAGAGACTGGGTTAACTTAACGACAAGTGAAATGAAGGCATTTATAGCTGTGGTTTTAAATATGGGAATTGCTAATAAACCTAGTATTGCAAGTTATTGGTACACTAGTTCCTCTCAATACTGTTCGTGGTATAACAAAATTTTTAGTAGAAATCGATTTCAGCTGATCCTTAAGTTTTTGCACCTAGTTGACAGTAATAAAATTCCAAAACAACATGAACCTGGATATGATCCGTGTGGCCGCTTTCAGCCTTTAATAGATCACTGCAATAGGTTGTTTAAACACTATTTCACCCCATACCAGAAACTTTCTGTTGATGAATCACTGGTGGGTACTAAGAAAAGAGTCGCCCTAACCCAATACCTACCAAAAAAAAAACACCACAAATGGGGTATCAAGCTCTGGGTTTTGTGTGACGCCATTACAAATTACTGTTTACAGTTTTATTGCTACAGGGGAGCTAAGTATGAACCTGACCGGGAACAAATCAACAAGTATGGAATTGGAGCTACAGTTGTTGTGAAACTTTTGAAGATGGGGAATTACCTAGGCAAAGGTTTCCATATGTTCCTAGATAACTTTTTCACAACTAACCAAGTTAGCAAGGTACCTGTATAGTAAAGATACATGGTTGACTGGGACTGTAAGAACAGATCGAAAAGGTTTACCACGCCAGTTATTGGGGAAGTACGAAGTTGGAAAAAAAGTGTATGTGCGGAAAGGGCCTATCTTAGAAATGGCATACCGTGAAAAATCAACAAACAAAAGGCAGTTTATTATTATTTCATCGGACTCAAAGGCCAAAAATGTGAGATACACTATCAGACGAAGTGGTAAGGTAGTTATAAAGTGCAAGCCGATGATTGTTTACCAGTACAACCATGGGATGGGGGAATAGATGGCACGGACCAAAAACTATATACTTACCTTGATGAAAGACGCTGCATGAAGCATTGGAAGAAGGTAATTTTTAATATATTTGGGAGGATGATGTTGAACGCCTACATTTTATACAAACTCAACACAGAAAAACCAATGTCCAGACTTCACTTCCAAATTTCAGTGATAGAGACCCTAGCAGAGGAATGGCTTTTAACAAAAGATGCTGCAGCTCCGCAGATAGGTGGTGGTGGTGATGCTGGAAGTTCTTCTCCAAAATGTTTTGGACTTGAAAGACTAGGAGAGGGAATGAGAAAATTTGTGTTGTATGTTCGGGTAAAAATAACCCCGAAGCGAAGAGAAAAAGATCTAGGACAGTTTGTGTAAGGTGTAAGCGGGGCTGCTATCTTGACTGTCTTCCCAGGCACCGATGTAAATAAATTGCGTCCAAGTTTACGAGAAATATGTATAGGCCTAGGCCTATAGGCTATATGGAACCTTTTTCAATCATATAATTAGGCCTATATATTTTTTAAAATAGTTTTGTAATTCTTGATTTTTCTTTCCTTATCGATGCCTTGATCTTCTTAACCGTTTGACTGATGTATTTGTTATTGACTGTATATAAATATTTGTATATTATGTTTAAAAGTTGATTGCATGGATAAATTGTAAATGTAACAAGGTATGATGTAAGCATGTAAAACAATCTCCCTATTTATTCTCTGCATGTTTTAAAATATGTTTATAAAAGTTTGATTTTAACTGTCAACTGTTATGTTCAATATTCAGTTTGTCGTTTTGTTCGCACTTAGTATAGGCCTATCAGTTGTTCTCGCATGTTGTTCTACGTATTTGTTTTTTTTTGTATGTTTCTAAAACATTGTACAATTTATTTTTAAAATGTTGTACTGAAAAAATATGGCCTAAAAGAATTGTCAATTTAGTCTGCAAAAATAGAATGAGTTGAAGAATTGAACTATATATACCTCACATTACTAAGGTCGAGTGAAAAAGTTTGTTACTATTAATATAACATTTCCTAATTGTAAAAGTTATAAAATGAGCCTTTATTAGAGAATACATTATTAACTCTGATTTTATTGTTGTTTTTATCCTTACAATGTCAATATTCAAATATTGGGTTGTTTAGTGAAACACACACAATATTACACGATTCCAGTTATTTTGACAGTTTCGTAAAAAATGTAGAGTTTTACTTAAATGATCACAAAAACTACATTTGTCAATATAATTGTTTGAAACTTTCTATTTT
Organism: Allygus modestus; assembly: GCA_963675035.1. NCBI lineage: Eukaryota > Metazoa > Arthropoda > Insecta > Hemiptera > Cicadellidae > Allygus > Allygus modestus. The sequence continues at coordinate 119,422,576 of OY776116.1, forward strand.
TATTCCTAATTATGACTTGTAATGCTAAATATCAAATATTATTACATAAATGGTAGTAAAAACCAAATTTGATAATTTAGAAAATAAAAAAATATTTTTTAATTTTTGTTTAAATTTTACATTTTATGAAATTTTTTTTGAAAAGTCTATATACTTTTTAATTTAATACCACATAAAATTGCATATTTCCCCTTCAAAATAAAAAAAAGTATGCCATTTAATCTTAAATAGAATGGAAGCTATAACATTTTTAAGGTTAGCAGTAAAAACTGCTGTTTTGACCTTGGCACTCTAGGATACAACAGGTCAGTTAGCATTGGCACCCCAAGGACACTAGCAGCTCATAGGCATGGCACTACTCTAATCGTACCTTAAAACTTGCCTGGCACCCAAAGGGTTTTAATAGGTTACTGTGTATTATAACTTCTGACATATTATCAACCCCAGCAAATTTCATTTAATTGAGTTATAATATGTTAAATGATTTGTTATCAAAAGTGGCCAAAATTTCATATAATGTAGATTTTAACTTAGCCATCCCCTACGTACCGAGCTGGAAACATTTTTATTTAATAGGTTATTATATATAATAACTTCTGACAAAGTATTAACCCCAGAAACTTTAAGTGATTTGAGTTATAATATATTAAATGTTTTTTTAAGTGGTCAAAATTCCATATAATGTAGATTTTCACTTAGCCATTCCTTATGTACCAAACTGGAAACTAATTCTTTATTAGGTTACATTATATTACCACTACTGACGATGTATTATCGCTAGCAAATTTTCATTAATTAGGTTGTAATATTTTAAATTAATTTCTTGTCTAAAGTGGACCAAATTGCATATAACGTAGATTTGCACATAGCTATCCCCTATGAACAAAATTTAGATAAATATAACGTAACATTATTATAATACATTCTCGGAAAATTTATGAAGACCAGAAAATATTAATTAGTTGAATTATAACAAACTAAGTATTTCATCAAAATTAACAAACTAACTTAAATATTATTATTTATAATTAGGAATAATTTCAAAGTATCATTGTAAATTTTAAATTTGTTAAACTAGGCCTATATAAGTAAAAATAAATCAATCATGCAATCAGGCAGAATTCATTAGATAACGACCAACAAAGCTTAGTTGTCATTTTCGTTAGATGATAGGACTTTTCGTTTTGACGGTACTCTCGGCGCTCCTCTTTGTCGCTTATTCGTTAGATGGCGTCGGGCGTCGGACGCATAAGCTGTCTTCAGCCCGGTTGTGGCTCCTAGCTAATTTTATGGTGGATACAATTAAGACTTTCGCATGTATTTTTGGGTATTCGTATACATAATTAAAGCTTATAAAATCTGTAATATATTATCTCACATACAGTAAATTAAATTTTGTAAAATAAAAAATAAATTCATGAACAGTTCATTACATTGCAATTAGGTACTAAAATAGGTCTTGCAACTATCCCTAGACCTATTTCAAATTAAACGTACAGCCTTTTTCTGCAACAAGAATACCTCTTTCTGCACCCTGACTATTTCCCTGTAATTCATATTTTTCTATATTTGTTAAGCATTAATGGATGTGTATGTTTTAGGCTGTTATGCTCATTATTTTAAACACTGTCCAAAAGTTCTACCCCCTGTGTTCTAGTTAACTTTCACGGGGTTTTACTGTAGCCTACATGTATTTCAAAATTATTGTTTAAAATAAATTAAATGTCATTCTCGCTTCATTGTAATTGATTTGAAATTTATCGAGCACTCAGTAAATAACTTGAATTACATTTCATATTTTTTCTTTTCAGGCTCATATTTTATCCAGTGAACGGCGTAAAGTATTGACAAGAAATTCCGAAGTCTGGTTTATGATAAGTTATATACACCCAAGCCTTTGGGTGTCATTTACAAAGTACACGTGTGGCATGACAATTATGGATCAAGAGCGGAATTGTATTCACAGAATTTTTATATTATTACTGACTTAACTGAAACTATTTTGTAACGAATATTTGTTTAATGGAGCTGAAGTAGTCTTTATTACTACAAATTACTATAGAGTTCCTCGCCCCCACGAGGATTCGGGTCGAGGAGGCGATGAGGAGAGGTGCCCACATCTTCCTCAGGCCGGGGTGGTGGGGCCCAACCGGGCCCCTGATGTCGTTCCGTCGCTTCGACCCGGGCAGTGGGGTGAGGTGCTGCAAGGGTTGGAATTCACCCTCAACCACGGCTGAATGGCGGTGCTGGATGTCCAGGAGAATGTCCGAGGACCTGGACAATTACCGGGAAGACCCAAAACCGGTTACCCATAACCCAAAACCCATAACCTTGTCCTAAACCATAACCAGGTCCTATCTCAATCCATAACCTTGAACTTGTCCAGGTCTTACCTCAATCCATAACCTTGAACTTGAACCCCCCCCCCCTGACATCAGCCCCCCCCCTGACGTCAGCCCCCCCCCGTAACTTGGTCAAGGACCATGAGGAAAGAATTTTGAAAATTAATAACTCGCCTGTCTAACCATCGATCTCCATGAACGTGCAACATAATCACGTTAGCCTTTCACTAAACAAACCATTAGTGGAGCTATTTATATGGAGGAATAGGCCTACATAAGCAAATGCTTGTATAAAGGCCTGTGTTGTTCTCTATTTTGGTGGCATTGGCTGAGGATAGACCAGAGGGCAGCTTAGTAATATAAGTACCTGGTAATTGCAGAAGAATATTGTAAAAATTTAAAAATTTTAGCTAAGTTGAACAAAAATCAATTAAACAAATTGTACAAACAAAACCCTAAGAATGGCGATGATGATAATCAGAATATAGCCATAGAATACGTCCGATTATCCAAGGTTATCGGGACCTAGCCTACCTCAGATAATATGAATTAACTTGTATTTTGAGGTTATTTGTTTTATATGTACTTTTAAAGACATTATGATTATAAAACGACTTTATTTTCAATAAATTGATCATAAATGATCATTTCCAATTTAAGGCAGTTATAATTACAGTACCGTACCATTTTTTATAATATCACTTTTTTTGCATTCTCCAACTCACTTCTACCGCACTCCTAATTTACGAGCTACTTCTAATTTAGTAGTGTCCCTCCCTAAAAGTAGTTGTAATAATAGTATTTTCTGTAAGGATTTAGGGCCCATACTTTGTTCCAACTCAAAAGATTGCCCTTTTTCATTTTTCTCACATGACATAATTTTTTCAAAATCTAAACAATGTGCACACCAACTAGGTCTGACAGGTTACAAACCGCTTAGGCTCAAAACAAGAGGGCTCGAGTAAAACAGAAGAGGTAAAGTGAAACTGGAACGGTCTGATTATACTAAAATATTGTCTTCGTGTATGGCGCCTAGAAGGTCGGCAGACGACTCAGGCAGCCAGAGAAAACTTGTTACTTGTAACATAATCTAGTTTTTTGATAATATTTTTGTATTTAAGGATTTCATTCGTTTTTATCAAATTTTTATAGAATTAAGATCAATAAATTATAAATTCTGAAGAATATTATTAACAGTAAATAAAAGGTTTAAAACATTCAAACTGAAAATTAAAATTGACTTTTGAATTAGTAGCCACCTCGGATAAACCCAGAGTCTCAGATAAATGAGGCTCGGATAATCGGGAGTGCACTGGATTTATCTGAATTGTTCTGACATTGTGGTTCCAGTTTGGGGCCAATTTGGGGGGAGGAGTTCAAGGGTTGCTTCTGGAATATGTGATCTTGATATTAGCTTCGGCCTCCTCAATCCTGATGGTATTAAAAAATCACCACAGTAGACCCTCTCTTAACCGACCCTCACGGGACCGGGCCTAGGTCGGATAACATAAAAGGTCGGTTAAAACTGCTAACTACGTAAACATGTAAAATACTGTAGAAATATATGTGTATTAGGGCCTATTGATATTATATGAATACAAAACTCAGCTGCAAATATTAAAGCTTGCTTTTGCAATTTTTTGTTATGAAATATACTCAAGGAGGCCTAACTATAAAAAAAACAATAAAATAAAATAACATGCTGTTCATTAGAAAAACAACTCTATACTGCCATCTCACGGTACTGTACTGTGATCCGGTAGGCTGTACACACACGCGACGCAGGGACGCACAAGCGAAAAAGCTCTATACTGTACTCCATGTAGAGTAGAGATAAACTGATGTTGAGTGACGTTCCACAGTACTGTATTGTGAGTTTCCCATGCGATTCATAACAAAACTTGACTTCAACGGATTTGTTTCTATTTTAGTAAAGCGATAAGGATGGGAACGGAAGTCTCTCGAGTCTCGATCCCTAGAAAAGGTTGTTAAACCGCCCAGTTTTTAAATTCAGGGCAGATAAACCAACCTCTTTTTTGTGCCCGGACGGAGGCAGTTAATCCGGGGTCGGTTAAGGGAGAGTCTACCGCATCATGCTTCCCTCTGCATTGTGAGTACAATGCAACCAGCATTATGTATAGTAACGCATTGTTGTGAATATGCAACCAGTTGAGGACAAAAGATAATTCTATATACCGGTACTTAATTTATTTATTCTTTAAAACTGATAAAAAAGGCTCAAAATCATGATCTTGGGGTGATTTCTGGGTTACAATTTTTAAATACCGCCGTCGCAGCAAACCTGTATACTCAGCAAATTTCCAATGGAGATATAAATGTCTTAATACTACATAAAGTCACTTACCAAGTTTCATAAAAATATATTCACAAATAAGCAATATATACAATTTTAATTATTCCCCATAAGAATAACATTGGGGCTGAGTACGCAGGTTTGCAGCATCAAGAAACAAAAAATAGATTTTTATGCTAATATCAATATAACTCAACTACGTGAAGTCATATACCAGTTTTTATTCATTTATGTTCATAATTAAGGGAGACATAGCATTTAATTATTAGCCATAAGAATAACATGGGGCTGAGTACGCAGGTTTGCTGCTACAAGAGCCTTTGACAAAAAATTTTTTTTGGGCAAATACCAATGCACCACGACTAGATGAAGCCGTATACCAAGTTTCATCAGTGTACGTTCATAAATAAGCGAGATATAAAAATTTTCTTTTCCTCCATAAGAATAACATTAGACAACGTACTGTGTTTAGCACTTTCAATATCTCGGTAACCAATTGACGTAGAGGAATGATCAAAATACCAAATTGTGTGTTTTTTTAAGCTGAACGCAATGGTAAAAACTAAAATTTGACTATTTCCGAAACTATATATAAAAAATTCAAAAAACCCATTCTTGGGGTACAAAACCCCCCAAATATACCCCTTTGGATAAAGCGATCTGGCTGGTTTTCGAACTTAAAGTCATAAATGTTGCTTTACACGTTTATACCAAATTTCATCAAAATCGGATAATTTTTACGAGAGTTATCGTGCTCACGGACACACACACACACACATATATATATATATATATATATATATATATATATATATATATATATATATATATATATATATATATATATATATATATATATATATATATATATATATATATATATATATATATATATATATATCTACAGTTTTGAACGAATGGTGTTTTTGGGGTCTGGGGACCTCAAAACGAAAAGTTATCATGGTCCCGGGCCTAGGTCTTACCATGCCGACTACGGTAATAGCTTCTTCCCTATAGGGGAAATTCGCTAAAAATATTTAAAAACTCTTTGTAATGGTAATATTTTTGGTTTTCAAATTTGTCATGTCCTTACCATTCCTCCTACGGTGATCGCTTCTTTCCCATAAATATCGTTGTATAATATCAATGTTAGGCCCCTAAATATATTTTGTTGTTGTGATTTTGCAAATATTTATCACTGTTTATCTAAATGATTGGTTTTATTATTACAGGTATTGCGATAAAATCGTCGTTTACGACTTGATAGAACGCACCGAGTCCATTTTCATTGTGGAGCAGTGGTTAGCTATGCGAGAGGGTGACTTCCCAGAGGCCAACATAATGATAGCTACGGAAACAGACATGCTCAACATAAAGCGGATGTTTCTAGACAATTCGGTTCTTGGCTTCCGAGATTCACACACGTTTCTCAGCGATTTTGTGAGGTACACTTTGCTTCTGCTTCTTTGCCTGAGATTTAAATAGTTTTTTTTTACATAATGCTCAGAAATATTTTCTGTTAACTTTCATTTGAATAGCCTATTTCACTTTAGTTTGTTTCTATTTCAAGCAGTCTCTCTCAATCATTTACTTAACATTACTTTCCAAGATTAAAAAATCCTGACTCAATCACACATTTTAAATAAATTCCTTAGCTTGAACCTAAAAGCTTTAGATTTATAATTAGTCCGTAAGTCAGGGAAAAAGGTCTAATAAATCCTGTGGACACCATGGACTGTATGTACATTTACGAGAGTCATCCAAAAAGTAAAGAATCTATAAGCTTTACGCTGTTTGCGGCAATCTAGTCACCTTCCCGCCAAAGTGTGAGCCGAGTCTCGTTGCTGAGCAGTCATGCATCTAATATATATACAGCCGCATGTGTAACTGACTCACTGAGGTATACGAATTCTAACCCACTTCTAGATGAGCTTTCATGGTTATCTCACATTGATAAAATTTGCAAAAAAATCAGTTCAGGAATCTTTTTGATAAAATGTTTTTCTAAATGCTGCACTCTAGACATAAATAAAATAGTATATTATGCTTATATCAATTCACATCCATCATATGGACTAATTATATGGGGTTCAAGCCCAAATGCCAAAATTGTATTTAAAATGCAGAAAAAAGCTATAAGAACACTTTGTCAAGTCTCAAGAAGAACATCATGCAAACAACTATTCAAACAATTAAATATTCTAACATTATCGTCAATTTTTATATTACAAGCAGCAAGTTTTGTACATTTAAACCTTGATAAATTTTCCTTCAGAAGACAAATTCATAATTATAACACGAGAAATATTAACCATATAGACTTGCCACATCCAAATTCAACATTTCGACAAAGATGCTCAGACTACATTTCAATCAAAATTTACAACAAAATTCCTTCAGAAATAAAATCTTTAAGTAACATAAGACAATTCAAAAATAAATTAAAGCAATACCTTATCGTTAAATGTCCATACAAAATTGAAGATTTTTTAAATGAAAATATAATATAAATTTAAAATCAAATGTGTTTCAAGATTGGATGAAGATTATTTTGTAAGATTCAAGGATTTAAATAATCAAAATTCTATCAGTTATTATTAGCACTACATACTCTGTTAATGTAATTTAGTCTTAACCATAATTTAATTATGGCAATTAAGATACTTACCAATAAAGAAATAAATAAAGACACTTGAAATTTGGCATGAATGTAGCTTGTAGCGTATAACCCCCAGGAAAATTTTCAAAAATAACAATTTAAAATTTTAACTCCCTAAAAAAATATTTTAAAATCATTAACAAAAGGCTTATTTTAAAATTCCAGTTTTTGAGCTCTAGCGGCCGAACGGGTTTACCTATCGAAAAACGGAAACCACCACGACCTACGGATTTTGCAAGATCCTATGACTTCCTACTAAGTATAAGTAGTAAGGAAATGCCGGTTCTGAAACAAATGATATTAATTAGAATGCACATATCACCATTTATACTTTAACTAGGATCGCGAGATATCGCATGCGTGTGCGTTGCATATTTTATTCCCCAATCCTACTAGTTTTAGTTTTAACCTACTCAAAAAAATAAATATTGTGAATAACAAAATTGAAATGTAGTCCTTTTTTATTTGAGCACTAGCAGCCGAACGGGTTGTCCTATCGAAAAACGAAGACCACCATGTGCCACGGGTTTTAGACCAACTACAACTTTAGTTCTATGACATTTTGCCGTACCTCACCCCCTTCACCCTTAGGTAGCGCAAGATTTTTTAAAAATTTAATCTTTTTTCCAAGACTTGTTTGTGGTGTTTAATGGTCTGTCGCTCTAATATAGAACTTCGAGGCCTAATATTTATCACACAGTATCCCTACATTACAATTAGTACCAAGCAACACTCCCACGCCCAGATTAAATATCTTAAACACCCAATAAAATCAAAGTCTTTGAGATTTTGTAGACTTTTCCATGTTTTTCGGGTATATTTTTTATGTTGCGCTCTGTCGAGGGTAAAATCCCTTATAAATCATGTCATATATGTCGAAGAAGTCTTGTAGTTACCCAAAGTCATAGTATTTCAGGTTTTTATAAGGTTCAAAAGACTCCTTTTAAAGGCTACATTATACATCAGTTAAGGGTATTAATTTTTTCAGGCACTTAGGTAATACATTGAGGTTTAAAATTTAACAAACTACGTCTCCATGCCAAGTAGTATTCATCAACAGATATATGACCAGATTTTATTGGTTAATCCCTTAAAAATAATCAAAGCCTTGGAATAGTTGTAGAATTTAGGTCTTAAATAGAATTTGGACCAATTTACATTAAACTGTGGTCAAACAGTAACTTGGGGGCAAAGCCCCCCACAGGGGTCTGGGGGCGGAGCCCCCTGCGAGCGAAGCGAGTTTTGTTTCTACAGCTATTCAACATGGTAGTGTCGATCAAAAATCCTGCAAATGTGAGATCCGCAGTGTTATCTGTTTCTGATTGCGCGAAATGTTCAGCCTGTTGAAATTTGACAAACACCAAGGAAAGTTTATAGTGATAGTGAATGAATAAGATCTTGAACTTACTGGAAATGATTTGTATAATGTGCTGACAATGAAACATCTGTTTTTCTCAATTATTGTACTACTCAAATCATCTGTAAAGAGTGATGTTATCTGATCCTCTAATCCTCATTGTGCACAATGGATCTCCCTTCATTAAACATAATACACCTTTTTCTCCCTGAAGTTTTGTTCTTTGCACTGCCACCATAATCTTTATTTGGTTTTTGTCTAATTTGTGGGGTGTTTATTGCTTTCTCTTTGAATTATGATTTAATCAAGTCAGTGTGTATTAAATACAGATTTATGAATAAGAACTTTAGTACAATGGTAGAGATTTTGCCATCAAGAAGAGATATTAATAAAATAATTTTAAATATGCTGAAAACAATTTGAAAATGTAGACTGGAATAAGCTACACTACACTCGGACTGCTGATGAAGCTTATACAAACTTTCTGGCTACCATCACTCACTCAACATATGGATAATATTTGCCCTAAAAAACAATAAGAACAAGAAAACATAAACCAAACTCATATGCAGATGAAGAAGATAAAAGGCTCAAAGAACAATATCTTAGTGGTATAAGAGAGGTAAAAAATCATGAATAAAACAAAGGACTGTGACTTAAGGCTTAGTATTCTGAAGCAAAAATCATCCACAGACTTCATAAACAAAGGAGACAATAAGTATAAAGCAGTTTGGCAAATCATTAACAATGAAAAAAAGCAAAGAAGCGCAGAAGTCAAACAGATAGAGGTAAAAATTAACGGTGGTAAAAATTATAGTATTGTGGAACAAACACTATAATAGCAGACAATTAAATTGCCAGTTGAGGGTGTGATTTGCTGGGCTATCAACCAAGATCAGCCAATAGTAGACATGCTACATTACTAAAACTCCACACTAGCAGACCGTAATAACATTCGAGTGATATTTTTCTATGGCAAAATGGCAACAGCGATTGAGTAAAGCCATGCTATTGGCTACAGCCCAACTGTCAACTTAATTTTCTGCTATTATAAGCAACCAGCCTCAAAGGCACAAAAATATGACCACTCCTTGGCCCTGCAAGAAACTAGGCAAAATCTAGATCATTATGCTTTAAGGGTGTTTGGCCGCTAGGCTAGTCTGGCGGTGAGGAGAAGTAGTTCTAAAAGTCGCCACCGCGCGCCGCTAGGAAGACAACTGGGGCAGTGCTGTGAGTGTGTGCGATCTGGCTGGGGGGAGAGAGGAGCGTGTTCTCCTCATTTCTCCCCCTCCCCCCACGCAGCACTGTCTTTCCGTCTACTCGTTCTTCTTCGGTCCGGGGCGCACGGCCCGTGGCTCGACTGGTTGAGTAGGGTTGGGTTGCTTACTATTTTCCACTGATGTTCCTTTCAATGTCGCCGACAACTAATCTTAAATATATTTTCATTTTGAGCGTTCACTTTATAGTTTTGATGAGTACATTTCTTGTAGCCTATACAGATTTTATCATTAAAAATGTTTGACAAAGTTGTGACCACATTTAAATACAGTGGAACTCGGATAGTTCGAATCTCAAGAGACCACGGTAATAAAATTTGAACTATCCAAAAAATTGAATTTTAATTATAGAGGTTCGAATTATCTAGGCCTAAATAAGCTAAGATAGCTTTACTGTATTAAATACCCCCGTAGCAGCAAACCTGCATACTCAGCGAACTTCGATGCATATATTTGTATATTAATACCACATAAAGCCCCATACCAAGTTTCATCAATATACATTCATAAATAAACGCTTTATGACATTTTAATTTTTCTTCATAAGAACAACATGGCGGCTGAGGATGCAGGGTTGCTGAAGCAAGGAACACAAAAAATGGGGTTTTATACAAATATCAATATAACTCAAGAAGGTAAAGCCACATACCAAATTTTATTAATTTATGTTCATAATTCAGGGAGATAACACGTTACTTATTCTCTATAAGAATAACATGGGAGCTGAGTATGCAGGTTTGCTGCTACGGGAACTATCAGCCAAAAATAATTGTATTTTAGTGCAAATATCAATAGACCGCAACGATATGAATTAATATACCAAGTTTCATCAGGATAAGTTGATAAATAAGCGAGATATACAATTTTTCTTATTCTCCATAAGAATAACATTGGACAACGTACTGTGTTTAGCACTTTCAATATCTCTGTAACCATTTGACGTAGAGCAATGATCAAAACACCAAATTTTGTATACAAAATTTCATCAAAATCGGATAATTTTTATGAGAGTTATCGTGCTCACGGACACATATATGTGTATATATATATATATATATATATATATATATATATATATATATATATATATATATATATACAGTTTCGAACGAATGGGGTTTTTGGGGTCTGGGGACCTCAAAACAAAAAGTTATCATGGTCCCGGGCCTAGGTCTGACCATGCCGACTACGGTAATAGCTTCTTCCCTATAGGGGAAATTCGCTAAAACAAATAACATTATTTATTATATAAAGACTAATTATAAATATAAAATGGTTTTTGATTTTAAAAATTACAATTTAACAAATATATTTAATCATAATACATTGATCTTATTAATTTCTTAAAATACTGTATTAAATGTACATGGTGTCCCCGAACTATTCCATAAATATACAATTGTGGGATATTTTACTCCAATCACCATTTGTTAGATGTAAGTTTTCACTATTGTTGGAATTTAGTATCCGTTTGTTGTTAAAGCTAAAGAAGAATTTGTTACTTACTGTTACAAAGTAAAATTCAGGCACGATCAGGGGCAGATCCAGGGAGTCACATTGGGTGGGGACAATGCCCGGGTTTTTTTGGGGGGGTTGTATAGAATACACCTCAGGGGTGGGGGGTCCGGGAGTCCTCCCCCGGAAATTTGATAAAATTCCATATCAATAATAATTTGATCGGCCGTAAAGAATAGCTGAACGCGTTCTATTGACCAACATGTGTGTTATCGGCCTAAAAAGACGACTGTCTTGAATTCATGGACAAAAATCAGCAATTTGACAGTTTTTTTTATAAAAAATTGCAATTTGACCGCAATTCATGGTCGCCGTAACTTTTAAACCGAAAACGACAAGTAGGCCTAAACGTAGTTTATCGGCCAAGATAAACCGCAATAGTTTATACCCAGACCGTAATTTAAAGGCGGCCACACACTACCGGACCTTTGCTCAAACAAGACATCGGATCGAGCAGGGAGCAGGGCATGAAGGTAGCTAAATTCACTCCGAACTTCTTCCCGATCAAGACCCCAAACAAGACATCGGATCGGACAGATTGAGCGCGAAAACCACCGAGCGGGGTAAAAACGGTGGAGACGACTTTTAGTTGCCGTTGTGTAAGTGGGCAGTGTACTTGTCTGTAGATTTCACCCATGTCACCCACCTCCCCCCGATTTCACCCACTTCTCTCCAAGCGTCATTCCTCTTCATTTTGTGGTAGTGATGGATGGGACAAGTCCCACAAAACTGGCCGATTGTTGTACTCGGAAATAAACATCAAAGTGTTTTCCTCAGACCACTCCATCGTGCAGACTACATAAACTAGTGAACTGGAAACTAAAATGACAACAGTCAAGACCAGCTGTATTATGTGCTCGCTGGTCAAGACCGCAACCCTCACTGTCGTCGTTTCGCTAGCGGCGGGGCTCGTGACGGCGCTCGGAGCAGCGTATGGAAGTACCACACACTACCGAACCCCGAACCAGAACCCGAACAAGACATTGGACCGATCTTTCTTTGATCTTTCCTCAAAAAACCGCCTCGAGAGCGCTCGGTCTGATGTCTGGTCCGATGTCTTGTTCGATGTCTGGTTCGGAGGCCCCACTAACTACCGGATTTTCTCCCTTCGACCCCAAATCCTGCTCGGTCCGATGTTTTGTTCGGGAAAAAGTCCGGTAGTGTGTGGCCGTCTTAAAGGCTAACACGCCAGCGGAAGTATCAAAGTATACGTATACGTAATCTTCGAAATCGAAGATTTTACCAAAACTAAGATCGAAACACATTTTATCTGCCATAAATAGCAATATATTCTCATTTTGCCGTCTAAAACGTCAATCGAGCCGCATTTTAGCCTGAAAACGGTCAAACTGGGTTTTTAGAGAAATTTACCGACCGGGCGTATGTAGTTATAAGCCAAAATCGGTAATTTTTTGCAATCATTTTACAGCATATTACGATTGACAATAATATACATGAGTCATAAATACGACCACAATTTTTTTTATCGGCCAAAAATTGAGAACAAACTGTATTTTATGCTGGAAATGTACTTAATCGCTCAAAAACGGCAATCGGACCGCATTTTCTCGGTAATATATAAAGCTGGGTCGTGTTTTATATACCAAAAATGACGTCCGAAACGCATTTTAGGCTTTGTTTTATCAGAAAAAACATAAATTTTGCCGCAACATGGTGTTCAAAAACACCAAAACGACTGAATTTTTTTGGTATAGTAGACCGCGTTTTATTGGCCTGAAGTGGCAAGCGAACCGCATATTATCCACGGAAATATAAAAATACCCCCGTCGCAGCAAACCTGCATACTCAGCGAATTTCAATAACATAACACACTAAGCCACTTAACAGGATTCATAAGAAATATATTTACAAACAAGTGATATTTAAAATATTAATTATTCTCCATAAGAATAACATTGAGGATGAGTACGCAGGTTTGCTGCAACAAGGAACACAAAATAATGGGGTTTTATGCAAAATATCAATGGAACTCAGCTAAGTGAAGTCACATACCAAGTTTCATCCATATACATTCATAAATAAGCGATATATAACACTTTAATTATTTTCCATAAGAGTAACATGGGGACCGAGTACCTAGGTTTGCTGCTACGGGAACCATAGGTGAAAAATTTTTTTTTGTGCAAACAACAATATACCACAACCAGATGAAGCTATATACCAAATTTTGTCAGTTTATGTTCATAAATAAGCGAGATATACAATTTTTCTTTTTCTCCATAAGAATAACATTAGACAACGTACTGTGTTTAGCACTTTCAATATCTCAGTAACCAATTGACGTAGAGCAATGATCAAGATACCAAATTGTTTGTTTTTTTATGCTGAATTCAATGGTGAAAATTAAAATTTGATGTTAATAAAAATTACATGTGGAAACCCCAAAAAACCCATTTTTGAGGTACAAAACCCCCCAAAAACCCCCTTCGTATGGTGCGATTCGTCTGGTTTTCGAACTCGTTCAAATAAATGGTGCTTTACACATTTGTACCAAATTTCATTAAGATCGGACCTTTTTTACGAGAGTTATCGTGCTTACGGACACATATATATATATATATATATATATACATATACATATATATTACCCCCGTCGCAGCAAACCTGCATACTCAGCGAATTTCCAATGAATATATAACATAACACATTAACACTTAACAAGATTCATAAGAAATATATTCACAAACAAGCGATATTAAAAATATTAATTATCGTCCATAAGAATAACATTGGGGATGAGTACGCAGGTTTGCTGCAAAAATGATCACAAAATAATGAGTTTTTATGCAAATATCATTAGAACTCATCTAAGTAAAGTCACATACCAAGTTTCATTCATATACAGTTATAAGTAAGCGATATATAACATTTTAATTATTCTCCATAAGAATAACATGGGGACCGATTACCTAGGTTTGCTGCTACGGGAACCTTACGTGAAAATTTTGTATTTTGTGCAAACAACGATAAACCCCAACCAGATGAAGCCATATACCAAATTTTGTCAGTTTATGTTCATAAATAAGCGAGATATACAATTTTTCTTTTTCTCCATAAGAATAACATTAGACAACGTACTGTGTTTAGCACTTTCAATATCTCAGGAACCAATTGACGTAGAGCGATGATAAAAATACCAAATTGTTTGTTTTTTTGTGCTGAATTAAATGGTAAAAATTGAAATTTGATTTGAATAAAAATTACATGTGGAAACCCCAAAAAACCCATTTTTGGGGTACAAAACCCCCCAAAAACCCCCCTTTGGATGGTGCGATTCGTCTGGTTTTCGAACTCGTTCAAATAAATGGTGCTTTACACATTTGTACCAAATTTCATTAAGATCGGACCTTTTTTACGAGAGTTATCGTGCTTACGGACACATATATATATAAATATATATATATATATATATCAAAACATTAAATTCACAGATTAGGGCTACTGATAAATATAATAAACAAAAAGTAAATAAACTTGAGTACCCTGGTAAAATCATTTTAATTACACTTACACGTGTTTCAGCTCTTAGGCCATGCTCACAGTGTTAGTTATAATACCTAACCTTTAAAACTAATCCTTATCAACAAGAATAAAGATTTTCACATGTGACTATAAATCATATGATGAATTTTTATCAGTGCAGGTTGTTAGGAGCACTTCTAATGTGTATTATTTGGTCGAAAATTGGGTTTTTTGTCTGGACTTGCATCGAGTTTAAAATGTTATTTTTGTCAATTTGATAATTTTGATATATATAAAACTCTTCTTTGATATCCATTTTGTACCCTTTATTTTGGATGTCAAGAACTGTCATATTTTCCTCAATATTTTTGTAATTATGATCAGTTGTTAGTATATGGTCAGCAAATGCAGACTTTTGACTTGTCCTATTGTTTGATTTTATGGCCTGGATATGCTCATTGTATCTTTTCTTAAAGTTTCTGCCTGTCTGACCTATGTAATATTTATTGCAGTCGCTGCAGTTAATTCTATAAATTCCTGAACTTTCATAAATATTGGATCTTTCTTTCTTATCACTGGAAAATTTGTTTATGAGTTGAAATGAGTTATTCCTTGTTCTGAAGCTTATTTTATAATTTGATTTCTCAAACGTCTTTCTGATGGCTTTATTAAGTGTTGTACTATAAGGAACACACATATACTCACTTTTTTGTTCTAAAATATTTTCTTTTTTAGCTTTTTCTCTGCTTGATCTTATCATTTTGTCAATCAATTTTGTGTCATAACCATTTGCAGTGGCAATGGACTTTATAGTTCTTACTTCTTTATTGTAGTTTTCTTCATTCATCGGTATTTTTAATAATCTGTTGATTAATGAATGGAAGGATGCCATTTTTTGTTGCCACGGGTGATTTGAGTTAGCTGGTATTACAAGCATTGTTTGAGATGGTTTTCTAAATATGTCAAATTCATGATTTCCGTTCTCTTTCGTTATTGTAACATCAAGAAAGTTTATTGATGTGTTATTGGTTTCCATAGTGAATTTGATTGATTTTGATATAGAATTTAAATATTCCAAAAGTTCGTCTGGTGAGTTTTGGTCATTTTTGTATAAACAAAGAATGTCATCGACATACCTGTACCAATATACAATGTTTTTGCTTTGAGGGTTCGAAATGTTCATAATCTTTGTTGCTTCTAAATGTTGCATATATAAATTTGCTAAAAGGCTTGATAGTGGCGAACCCATGGCTAATCCTTCTTTTTGTTTAAAAAACTTTGAGTTAAATTTAAAGTAGTTTTGACTTACTGTTTCTTTTGTGAGCAACATAAGATCTTTAATCTCAGTTTTTGATAGGTTTTGGTTTTCTTTTAAGTAATTTTGCAGAATGTCAAGAGTTTCATTCACTGGTATATTCGAATACATATTGGAAACATCGAATGAGACAAAAACTGTCTTTTCTTCTATGGCAGTATTCTTGATCTTATCTATAAGTTCGGAGGTGTTGGTGAGACTAAAATCTTCTGTTACATGTATATGTTTTTTTATCTTATCATTTAGAAATTTTGCTAATTTATAGCAAGGGGCGTTGCGATAGTTTACTACTGGTCGTATTGGTATATTATTTTTGTGAGTTTTTGGTAAACCTCTTAGCTCTGGAGCTAATGGTTTGATAACTTTCAATTTATGTTTTTCATTATTTGGGATCAATTTGCTTTTTGAAATGATGCTGTTAGTTTTCTTGCTAAATTCTTGTGTAGGGTCATTGATTAGTTCTTGAAATGAGTCATTATTTAGAAAGTCTTTAACCTTTTCGTTGTAGCTATCTTTTTTCATTATCACAGTTGTATTGCTCTTGTCAGCTTTGGCTATCATTGCATTGTTTTCTTTTAGCTTAGTTGCTATATCTTTAATTATCTTAATATCCTTTTTAGCTTTATTTAGTTTATTCTTTTGTTTAATACCAGTCTTGTCTAATTCGTGTATAAAATTAAATCTTATGGGATCTTGATCATCCTTATTTTTACTACGTATAGCTACTTCAATATCAAATAGTTGGTCTTCTAAAACCTTTGGTTGGTAGTCTAAGTTTATATTGTATTTAATGGACTTACTTAACATTGTAGTTTCTTCATTAGTAAACTCAATCTCTGTTAGATTTTCAATATTTGATCGCAATGAACCGCCTTCTTCAGTATTTTCTGTAGGCCTGTTTGCTAAAATCAAATCCTGGATTTTCTTATCATGTGTTGCTCTCTTTTTTCTTAAGATGGGTTGACACCAACTTCGAATATATTGTGAAAATTCATCAATAGACTCGCGGTGATATGTTGCATTGATTTCGGTTTGGGTGGCGATGATTTCATCATTCACAGTTTTCAGTTTGGAATAAAGGAAGTTAATTTCTTCTTTGATCCAAATTTTCTTTGCAATTCTAATTGTTTTCAGAGCTGCAGGAGTCGTTGATTTAGTCCACAATTGGACATAGTTTGGTACAATATCTTCTTGTAAACATCTTTTGTTGTACTGAATATCTTCTTTCACTGTGTCATGTTTCAAAACCCAATTTTCGACCAAATAATACACATTAGAAGTGCTCCTAACAACCTGCACTGATAAAAATTCATCATATGATTTATAGTCACATGTGAAAATCTTTATTCTTGTTGATAAGGATTAGTTTTAAAGGTTAGGTATTATAACTAACACTGTGAGCATGGCCTAAGAGCTGAAACACGTGTAAGTGTAATTAAAATGATTTTACCAGGGTACTCAAGTTTATTTACTTTTTGTTTATTATATATATATATATATATATAAATATATATATATATATAAATATATATATATATATACATATATAAAAATTTGAACGAATGGTGTTTTTGGTATCTGGGGACCTCAAAATGAAAAGTTATCATGGCCTCGGGCTTAAGTCTTACCATGAGACCTACGGTAATAGCTTCTTCCCTATAGGGGAAATTCGCTAAAATTTGAACGAATGGTGTTTTTGGCATCTGGGGACCTCAAAATGAAAAGTTATCATGGTCTCGGGCTTAAGTCTTACCATGAGACCTACGGTAATAGCTTCTTCCCTATAGGGGAAATTCGCTAAAACAAAATAGACAATTTCACAGCATTATATTTGCCGAAAACAACCGTTCGTCGCATTCTAAAGTCCGAAATCGACGGCCACATCGTGGTGTTTATTAACCGAAAATGATGACAGAGCCTCAATATATGCCAAAATTCACAATCTAACCGTGATTAATCAACAATTGGCAATCGGACCACATTTTCCCAGCGAAAAATGAAGCCGGATCCCGTTTTATAGGCCCAAACGACTACCGGAACGTATATTTTACCAATACAATCGGCAATTCGACCCCGTTCTATCACCAATGAGCGCCTATTTTTACTATTTACTGATTTAAAAACATATATACTCGAGTCAAAAATATACAATGCTTGGAAAATAAATGGATTTTATGGTTCTCTTTATTTATTTATAAAAAATATTAAAAAGTTATTAGTAAGGCTTCAGGAAATTAATTAAATTGAATTTAAAATTGAATTCAATTGTAAATTTTCACTTTCCTATCACTTAGTTAAATACATCTTCAGAAGAAGCTGGATCTTCAGGCCCTAGCCTATAACTTGTTTCACACAATTTTTTACTCGCAATTGCTTTTCTTTTTATTGTATGCCTATATTTCTTACAAGGCATTAATTGCTACGGTTGCAGTAATACCATAATACTCTGAAAACTGAAAAACGCGGACATGCGGTACTCACCGCGGCTGTTGAGCGAGTGGCGGGATTCGTGGAGGGTGTGGCTGGAGGGAGTGTAGGGGGCGGCGCGACCTTGGACTACGCGCTCGTGCGTGGGGTGCGCGCATGGTGGCGCTGTGCGTGTGAGTTTGTGTTAGTGAGGCGTAGTGCGGCTGGCCTACTCTGCCCCGGAAGGCAATTTCCAAGAACCAAAGGAGCAGGTCACAGACCAAACGAAAAAATATATAAACTTCAAACAAATTTTAACATGTATATCATACTGACCCGCACAACTACATCTATTATTTATACCACAGAATTGTATAAATATATTTTTAACCGTTTTTTAGAGTACAAAATATATTTCTGATTTTTTATTTTGAAATGAAATTATATTAGTAATAATAACCTCAATTTATCCCACACAACTGCAAATTTTCATTGAAATCGGACCAACGGTTTTCTTACTGACCTTCTCCCAACATTTGACAAAATCTCTACTTTTAAGACCCATAACTCCCTTAATAGTATTGCGAATTATTTAATATATATCTATTTTGTTTCCTAATTTTCATCCTGTTATGAAAAAATAATATATTACAAATTAATTTTTTGACCAAACACCCTTAACAAACTATGATGAAATAAATATAAATAATAATAAAAGGCTTCAAACCAAAACCGTCAACTGGACTTGATGATATATCCGCCAAACTGTAAATACACGTAGAACAGCATTAATACCACCACCAGTTAGCATAAATCTTGTCTTTAATAAAATGACATTTTCCATCAGCCTTGAAACAAGATAAATTGTACCCTAAATTCAAAAATGGTTTTCATGCTGAAGCTAGCAACTATCGCCCAATATCTCTTGATTCCAACATTCTCCAAAATAATTTAAAGAGTTGTCTTCAAAATATGATGAATCACTGTGAAACTGTTAACATTCGAACTGACAGCTAACACAGATTTTTTAAAGGCAGATCCACAACCACAGCAATAATTAAACTTGCAGAATTCATAATTGAGAACCTGTAAGCAAAACTTCTAGTGACCAGCATCATGCTTGACTTTAGTAAGGAGTTTGACTATCTGGGATATGAAATAATCCCAATAAAAACTTGGGAATAAAGGGCACTGCACAAACATGGTGTGCAAGCTAACTAAGGGAAGAAGTTAAGAAGTTGAATACTACCGTAGCAAAAAGGAGTCACACAGAGGATAAGATCAATAGCTTTACCAAACAACAAAGGCATACCTCAAGACCAATACTGTTCTCGGGCCAGTACTGTTTGTTTATTGCGGGTTTGTGAGAATTAATTTTCTGATAATTATTCAATGAGTGCAGTAGGCGGTTGAGATAATTAGCCAAGTTATTAGTCCTGTGTACCCAAAAAATGTTTTTGATACACCAAAAAAATTGTATAGTCAAATCGAGGACGGTACAGTCAATTGAATTTATGCACACTTAAAAAAAGGATGGGTAAAACTCACCTTAAGGTCCAAGATTTAATTCTACTGCAGGCCCCGCCGTGGCCGTGATGTAAGTAACAGCTGCCGACACCTTTTGCAATGAAAATTCTAAGGGTGGATTTACAGTCACGCACATGTAATCTTGAGGTAGTTTCGCACATGAAGCAATGTTTATTTATCTTCTTTGCGGAAGCCTGGTCCAAATGCACAAATTCACTGCTGCAAAACACTTACACAACAAATTATGCAATTGTATTTAAATTATTCATCAATTTTATATTGTTAATTGAGTAACTCCTTCACTACCGAGACTCGAGAGAAATATAGGTTCCACAACGGGTAAAAGAGAATACAGATTCGGAAATACCTGGAGTGGTAGAGTGGCTGCCGTGTGAGAGAATGCCCGAGGCAGAGTATCATAAAAATAACGCTTTTCCGAGAGGAGAGGGAAACACAGTCACGTGGTCAAATGTCCTCCAATAGGGGAAGGCATCATACCTTTCAGCTGGATCAAGGCGGTGATACTTGAAATATTACTAGATGTTACCCGCAGCAATGAGTACTTAAACGTTTAAGTATTCATTGCCCGCAGTCTTCGCCCCACAAATGATTTATAAAAACTATGACAGTTGTGTGTGCTGAATTCTGTGGTAAGCCTGTGGAACTACTACGAATAAAGATCAGCTGTTTGTATTTTCATCATCTCAAACAAAAATGAATGCCTATAAGGAATATGCATGGGAACTTTGAACCCTGTGGGGCAAAGCCCTATAGGATTTTCGCAACTTTAATATGCCTATGTGTTACTCAGGACTATCAAGTACCTCTCTGCCAAATTTTAGCTCAATCAGTCCAGTGGTTAGAGCATGATTGAGCCACAAATACCTAAACATCCAAACAAACTTACAAACTTTCACAGTTATAATATTAGTAGGAAGCAGGATTACATCATTACAATCAGTGATAATTAAATACCGTACACCGTTCTGCTAACCAATGATATTGGCAGGAAATTGTACCGTACTCCTAGCAGATAGTGTAGAATCCCGCCAACATTAAAGTAGCTTATGTTGAACAAAAGACAATCTTGTCTTAGTTATATAATTGTCTTATATAATGACTCACAAATCATGCAGCCTATGTGGGTGCAGCACAGGAATATTGTGTGTAGATATATATAACTTATATATGCCCCTCTGAAATGGGTTTCAACACTGATTGTTGTTGATTTAATATAGACAGGATAACGTTCCTAATCATGTTCTAACAGTTTATCAGGCCTGGTCAAGTCATTTGACCTAGTCTGATAGAAGGCCTAATCCAAGACACTTGATTAAGTCCGACCAGACCTGAATGAACTTGATCAGGCCTGATAAAATTTGATAATGCCTGATCAAGGCAGTTGATCGGGCCTGAACAAACTTGATCAGGCCTGTTATTCAAACTTGATCAACACTGTTCAAATTTGATAAATTTTGATCAAGCCTGATAAAACCATTTTCATGGGGGGCCTTGTACCATCTTTTTTGTATATTTACTGTTTTGTGTGCAAGTACAGTATAAGTATTTTTTTTTTATTTTTATTTTTTTTTTTTTTACATAGGAGGAACGCTTTATGCGCGAACCCAAAGGAACAGTGTGGGACTCCCTCTTACGAGGTATACCCACTAAACCTCCTACGGAGCCGCGGGGGAAAAACCAGGCCGGAACCCTTATCGGACAACTTCGGCACTGGCCCGCGTGTCTTGCGCCCAGACGGGTCACGTCACCGTTTCGGGAAACTTAGAGGTCACCTAAGCATCCCTCGTCTCGCTTTCCCCGAAGAACGGATTGCACGAAGAGCGCAACCGCTCTCCAGGAGTCTTCATTTCGAAGCATCGTCCCCACCACGACGTCCGGGGACAGATCGCCGACAGCAGAGACGAGCCTCCTCCTGTCTTCAGCGAAACGACTGCACCGGAAGAAAGTATGATGAGCATCATCCACCTCCTCCGGGCAGTAACTACACTGAGGTGACCTCACCTTCCCCATACGGAATAGGTATTCCCTGAAGTACCCGTGGCCCGTCAGGAATTGACACAAGAAAAAGTCAATTTCCCCAAATGCACGGCTCAACCACGGGCTTATGTCTCTGATGAGAAAAAACGTCCATCGCCCTTCCAGTCCACCGTTCCAACGCTCTTGCCAAACTCGCAGAGTTTCGAGTCTGGCTTCCACAGCAGCTTGGTCTCTTCCGAGATCAGGAGCACGGCGAAAGATGTTCTGCCTCTCAGCGGCGAGCAGATCAAGGGGAAACACTCCAGCCACAACCATTACAGTATAAGTATTAATATACTTTGTAGTGTTGTAACTAAACTAGATACTGTTTTTTTTAACTTTGACGTGTCCATTATAATTCTGTGTTGATCTAGAATGGCAACCAAACGAAACTGTATTCAATGTGACGTCACTGGTGGCCAACCAACAGCAGACGGGTATAAAAGCGATGCATGAGACCTACCATATAATTATTCTAGATACTGTGGTTTCAACTAACTTACCATTAAGTGGAGAGCTTGCTTTTTTGTTTATTATTTTGAAAATTATGTTTTTCGATTGCTTTTGAATGTCTTTTCCGCTCATTATTTCAAGAAAAACAATACCACTTCAATGAAATAAAAATTATTTTCAAAAAATAAATAAACAATAAATAATTGTATCAATACAAACTGTTATGCAAAGAAAGTAAAAAACATTTGCATTATCGACAAAATGTAAACAAAACATAAAATTTAAACAATAGGTTAAAAATCGTCAGTACTATATGATTATTTAAACATATGACACCATTAAACTTTGACCTTGAAGTGTCGATTGATTTTGTCCCTACTGTAATACATGCTTGTTTGTGTTAAAAAGAATACCCCCGTCGCAGCAAACCTGCATACTCAGCGAATTTCCAATGGAGATATGTCTTAATACTACATAAAGCCACGTACGAAGTTTCATAATAATATATTTACAAATAAGCGGTATATACAATTTTAATTATTCTCCATAAGAATAACATTGGGGCTGAGTACGCAAGTTTGCTGCGACAAGGAACACAAAAAATATGTTTTTATGCTAATATCAATGTTGCGTACAAACAGAGAGTGGAGTAATCACATTTTAAATCCATCCTGTATAATAATATATTCCTTTGTTTTGCACAACTTGTACTATCTGACTTTTCTTATTTTGATTTTATCATCTGTTTTTATTTTATTATTTCATCATCATTTTTTTTTCAAACAACGTCAACATGAGTTTATTAATCTAATTTTGGATCCCTGAATACCAATCTTTCACCTTATATCAAACCTTGATCAAAACAGAACGGAATTATGTGAATTGGGACAATCTACAACGCGAGTGAAATATGAACTTTGACGTGGACAGTGTTGGTGAGTGGTTGCAACCTTTAGATTAATTTGTTGTGCACACCAAGTTTTGTATAATATTTATATCCGTTTTGTTTTGAATATACTTGTCTCTTGTTCCTATATTAACCGCATCTAATTTAATAAATAAATCACCTTTCCTGTCAACGCAATATGTGTTCGGTTTTTTTTTTCTTTCTCTTGGGAATTTCAATAAATTCCCTGGTCCTCCATCTATGTGAATTCACTTTAATTTTAATTCTTTGGTTTTCCTTAAGCTACCCATATCCCCCATTTTTTGGTCCTGACGGGCCTAGATAGTATCAAATCGATTTGGAAATACAATAGTTCACTTTATAGATTCCTTTATTTCAATTTACCTATGTGTCTATACCGCTCTCTGTTACACATCCAAAACATACTAAAGAACTTGTGGAAACTGATATTTGATTATCCATCATAAGTTTTATTCAACTATATTTATTTGTACTATTATTCATTATGGCGCCTCCAAGAAATACTGATTTCAAAGCCGAGACATACAAACGGCTTACTGCCTTAACAAAAACACGGTTGTCTAATATTAAGGTTTCAATTGACAATCTGTTTGCGCAAACTGAACCACTATCCGTTGTCCAGCTTAAAACCCTAAATGCTTACATGAGCGAACTTCAAAAGAAAAAAAATTATTTTTAAATTGAATCTACAACGAGTTCTAACGGTTTCGGGTGAAGATGCTTTATCTCATGAATCTTTATCTATAGATCAAGATGAAATTAACGATCTATACATTCACATCTTGAGCCATATTGAAGCTTTGATTCCAGTTAATGAATCGCAAACTAACGGTGATAGCAATAACGGATCATTATCCACTGCGCATTCACAAGTACGGTTACCTAAGTTTGAACTCCCTAAGTTTGTTGGTGAATTGACGTCTTGAACTTCATTTATCAACTTATTCGATGCAACAATACATCACAACGACTCACTATCCTACGTGATGAAATTTCAATATCTTTTAAGCGCATTGGGTGAAGAACCACTTAACTTGATACGTAGCCTTAATCTCACCGCACCTAATTACACAGTTGCGTACAATTTACTCAGGGATCGGTATCATAATGATCGTCGTTTACAACTGATCCATCTTAACAATTTGTTGGATTTACCTCGAATTACTAGCTCACACACATCTGGCATTCGCCAGTTTGTCAATACCTTTCATGAAAATACTCAAGCTTTGGTTGCTCTCAAATGCGAAGTATTAAATTCGGACCCTTTGATGGTAGCGACATTATTAAAGAAAATGGATGTGGAACTTCACACTAAATTAGAATCTTTTCATGCAACTTTATCGTTACCTAAGCACACGTTGCCTACTACTAAAGAAATAATTGATTTCTTGACTACCGAATGCACCCACCTGGAAGATGCGACGTTGTCACAAGGTATTCAGACAATGGCAACTTGTTCATCTTCTAGCTACTCCAAATCTATTAATCACAATAAATTTGATTCAAAGAAACCTGTTAACATGGTAGCCACTCATTTCTTTCCGCAAATTGACCATAATGACCACTCACACACACAACTTGTTTCGCGTGTAACCAGATTTCCCATAAGATCTATGCTTGCCCTGCCTTCAAAACTAAAACACCTCAAGAACATTTTCAATTGGTCAAACAGCACCGTAAATGTGTTTCATGTCTAGGAACTCATGACGTTAAATCATGTAAATCACAATCATCATGCA
Source organism: Allygus modestus (assembly GCA_963675035.1). Classification (NCBI taxonomy): domain Eukaryota; kingdom Metazoa; phylum Arthropoda; class Insecta; order Hemiptera; family Cicadellidae; genus Allygus; species Allygus modestus. The sequence goes on from OY776116.1 coordinate 119,447,928, forward strand.
AACTTTGTAACAAACGCCATTACACTTTGTTACATTTCAATGTGGATACGACTCATAGTAGAGAAAATTATTCCAATGTCGGAAACAGTTTTTTTTCTAAGAAATCATCAAATGGTTCCGTACGAGATTCTACCTCTAAATCAGAATCTATCATACCGGTACTTACCTCACAAAATAGTCCCCCTTCATCAAGTATTAATACTACAGTGTTACTAAGTACCTTATTAGTACAACTCAGCTCATCTGACGGAAACTCACACGTGTTTCGTGCGCTTCTTGATTCTGGAAGCATGTGCAATCTTATCACTGAACACGCTGTCTCAACCCTCAATACTAGACGACACAAATCTGATATTCAACTCTCTGGCATTGATAATCATGTAACTAGTAACAGAGGACAAATCTTTGTCGATCTGAAAACGTTGTCTGGGCAAATCATAGCCACTAATCAACCCACATTAGTCCTTGACAAACTAACGGTTGATCTTCCTCGCGTACCTCTTTCAAACGACTTATTGAAACAATCTAGATCATTCACTCTCGCTGATCCTACATTTCACATACCCAGCCGCATCGAGTTGTCATTGGTGGCTCACTCTTTCCTCAATTGTTCACTCAAGAGCAATTCTCTCTTGGTCACAATATGCCATATGTTATGGGCACTCATTTCGGATATGTTCTCATGGGCACTGCTCCATGCATGCCGACTCAATCCAAGCCTTCTACTTCGTTACCGCCTACTACACTCAATGTGTGTCTCCATTCGATTAGTGAGGCTGATCTTCATATGTCGATACAACGGTTTTGGATCCAAGAAGAGCCTCCCACACGTTCAATTAAAACACATGAGGAAGAATTATGTGATCTACACTTTATTGAGACACATACTCGCGATGCCAACGGACGTTACATTGTGCGTCTTCCATTTAAGGACTCTAGTACTGTTCTAGGTGAATCGAAAACTGCCGCAGAATTGCTCCTATATGCGATGGAACGCAAGTTCAAGTCCAATAACCACTTTGCTCAACTATATTATGATTTTATGGATGAATATTTGTCTCTAGGCTATATGTCAGAATGTAATGACATAAACCTCTCACACCCGCATTACTTTCCCCATCATGGAGTACCTAAGGAAAGTAGTAGCACTACTAAATTGAGGACTGTGTTCGATGCTAGTTGCAAAACTAGTTCCGGAAATTCTCTTAACGGAATCTTGTTAACTGGGCCCAAACTACAAAACAACATTTGCGACTTGCTCATACATTTTCGTAGTCACAAGGTTGTATTTTGTTGCGACATCCGACAAATGTACCGCCAAATTTCGGTCCACTCAGACGATCGAAATTTCCAATTAATATTGTGGCACAATCTGACCAACCTTCATCTATCTTTAAGCTGAACACCGTTACGTATGGTATGAATAGTTCCCCCTACCTTGCCATTCGAACGTTACATCAATTAGCTAATGACGAAGGTCAAGAATTTCTGGATGCTGCCGGTTGGTTAACCATACTTACGTAGACGATATCATCACGGGTGCTGATACTGAAACAGAAGCTATAAAGCTACAACAGCAACTTATTTCACTCTTGAATCGTGGATGTTTTGAATTACGAAAATGGGTTTCAAACTCGCCTAATTTATTAGGTCATTTGCCTGAAAATCACTTGGAATCCCCCAAGTTTCTTCAGAGCTCTGATGATACACCTCAATTCAATGTATTAGGTCTTCAATGGTCTCCTACTACTGACGCCTTTTCATACAATGTTCAAATTCCTACTACTTGTAAATTTCCCACTAAACGAATTGTCTTAAGCGCAATCGCACAAATTTATGATCCATGTGGATTTCTCGTACCCTTTATCATGCTTGCAAAATGCTTCATGCAGCTAATCTGGACTAAAGGATTATCGTGGGACACGCCTTTGCCTCTTGATCTCCGTTCACAATGGTACTCCTTTACCGATAACATCAAATGGTTGACGAACATTTCGATACCTCGGTCATTAAATTTTTCATTGTCATGCAACATTCAATTGCATGGGTTTTACGACGCTTCAGAAGCTGGATACGCTGCAGTAGTTTATTTAAGATGTGAATCTCCTAATCATGATGTATCTTAAGCTTATAACAGCAAAAAGTCGAGTATCTCCACTAAAACGTGTCCCAATACCGCGCTTGGAATTATGTGCAGCACACTTATTAGCCCAACTTGTAGCTCATTGTAAATCCATATTTTCGGATAAATTATCGACAACAAACATCCATTTATGGTGCGACTCAACCATAGCATTAACTTGGCTTCAAACCCCGCCATATCGGTTTAAGACCTATGTTGCCAATCGTGTGTCGCAAACTCAAGAACTCGTTCCAAGCGAATCGTGGAAACATATTTCTTCAGAAGACAACCCTGCTGATTGTGCTTCACGTGGACTACTCGTGTCACAATTGACCAACCATCACCTATGGTGGAACGGTCCTGCTTGGCTTACTTACCCTTCATGTAATTGGCCGACACCTAAGTTCATTCCCATTTCACTTGACCATTCACATGAACTTAAAGAAACCCCACTCACTGTTTTAACAGCCACTCAAAAAGAAGAATGGTCATTATTAACAAAATTGTCATCATGGACTAAACTGCAACGCGTTATGGCTTTTGTCTTGCGATTTGTTCATAACTGTCGTACTTCATCACGTCGCCAAGGATATCTTGTAATTAACGAACTTCAAGAAGCTGAATTGAAAATATTTGCTTTGGTTCAGCGCACAACGTTTGCAGAAGAATTAAAATTGTTGTCAAAACAGCAGAATTGTTCAAAATGTGTTCAACGACTAAATCCTTTCCTCGATTCAAACAATCTAATCCGTGTTGGAGGACGACTTAGTCATTCTTCACTTCCTTATGACACACAATACGCCATTTTATTGCCTAAGTGTCATCATGTGTTGATATAATTATCGACCATCACCATATAAAATATCTTCATGCCGGTCCACAATTGGTCCAATCATTGCTTGCAAAACATGTATGGATTCTTTGCGCTCGGAACGTAATTCGTTCTCGAATCTACAAATGCTTAACATGTTTTAAGCATCGTCCAAGAAACATCACACCTTTAATGGGTGAACTACCTTCATGCCGCATAAACCCTGCCAGACCCTTCTTGTCTATAGGAATCGACTTCGGTGGTCCGTAAAACGTTAAAGTGGTAAACCTGCGCTTCGTAAAACAAATCAAGGTGTACATATGCATTTTCGTATGCATGGTAACTAAAGCCGTACACATTGAAGTAGTCACGGACTTAACAACAGACACCTTCATTGCAGCTCTCACAAGATTTATATCTCGAAGAGGGCTATGTACTGAGATATACTCAGATTGCGGTACAAACTTTATTGGAGCAAATACGTTACTTCGCAATATAGTAAGATCAACTATACACAATGCCCAATCACATCATCAAATTCATCATTTTGTCACTAATCACGGAATTAAATTCCACTTCAATCCGCCCGCTGCTCCACACCAAGGTGGATTGTGGGAAAGTGCTATCAAAGGTGCCAAACACCATTTAAACCGAGTAATGGGTAACACAGTTTTATCCCGCCCAGAATTTATCACTCTTAACTGTGCGGATAGAAGCTATGTTAAATTCAAGACCTCTGACACCGTTGTCTCATGATCCCAACGTTGCCTCTGCATTAACACCGGGCCATTTTTTAATTGGCGCTCCTCTTATCTCTATTCCAGAACAAGATTTTACTGAAATTCCTTCTAATCGCCTGAAACATTGGCAATTGGCTCAACAATTCTTCCAACCAATCTGGCGCAGATGGAGCCTCGAATACTTGCATACACTCCAACAACGATCCAAATGGACAACCAATAATGTAAGTTTGAAGATTGGTAACCTTGCTCTGGTACATTCACCATCCAGCCCATTAAACTGGCCACTCGCACACATCATTCAAGTTTATCCAGGAACCGATGGAGTCATTCGAGTTGCAAAAATCCAGACTGCAACAGGAACACTTGTACGACCAGTTGTAAAATTATTCGCTTTACCAACCATGTGAATTTGTTGAAGTGATGACACTTCAAGGGGGCCGGTTATGTTGCGTACAAACAGAGAGTGGAGTAATCACATTTTAAATCCATCCTGTCTAATAATATATTCCTTTGTTTTGCACAACTTGTACTATCTGACTTTTCTTATTTTGATTTTATCATCTGATTTTATTTTATTGTTTCATCATCATTTTTTTTCAAACAACGTCAACATGAGTTTATTAATCTAATTTTGGATCCCTGAATACAAATCTTTCACCTTATATCAAACCTTGATCAAAACAGAACGGAATTATGTGAATTGGACAATCTACAACGCGAGTGAAATATGAACTTGGACGTGGACAGTGTTGGTGAGTGGTTTCAACCTTTAGATTAATTTGTTGTGCACACCAAGTTTTGTATAATATTTATATCCGCTTTGTTTTGAATATACTTGTCTCTTGTTCCTATATTAACCGCATCTAATTTAATAAATAAATCACCTTTCCTGTAAACGCAATATGTGTTTAGTTTTTTCTTTCTTTCTCTTGGGAATTTCAATAAATTCCCTGGTCCTCCATCTATGTGAATTCACTTTAATTTTAATTCTTTGGTTTTCCTTAAGCTACCCATATCCCCCAATCAATATAATTCAGTTAGGTGAAGTCGTATACCAGTTTTCACTTTCTCCCCGTATACATAGTATATAGAGAAAGTAGAGATGTGCGAGTACTCGAAATTTCGAGTTCGAGCCAAGTTCGGCACTGAAACTCGAGGTTTAACTCAAACTCGAAAGTTTCGAGCGAGTTTACTCCCGCCGTTTACCCACACTACTAAGCGGTGCGGCACACGGGAGACATTTCAGGAGCCGTGTGACGTCACTAAAACGCGTCATCGGTGAGGTTCCCTCATCGCCCGCCGCTAGCGCCAGAACAGTTTTTGCCGACATTTAAGTTAAGGGTGCGCCCTACCCAGATTGAATTCATTGTTGTTTAGCGCCGCCAACAAGCAGGGCCAGGCATATTTACGCTTGAAGACCATTTTGTTCTCCTCGATCGCACTGTTATTTTACAGATTTCTACCAAACTATTTGCAGTTTCACAATTTTCAGATTCCAATCTAGGGATCATACGGTTCCTTTTCTCCAAAATAATTTTTCTCCATACGTTAGGAATCTTTAGAAAAATGCTTAATTTGAGAACATTACTAATGGCCTACCACTTATTTTGAATTAAAATCACGATTTTTAAATCGTATGATCTCTAGATGAACATTTATTGAATTAAATAACATCAAATTGTTTTTAATTGGTTAACAATTTAGCCTACAATGAGGGAGATGCAAACCCCTTACTTGAGCGTGCGGAAGGGAGGTATGGCGCACCCTTAATCAAGATCCAGGATCATCATCATCATCCCATAATATGTTCAATATTTGTACTTGTAACCACATTCTTATTATTGCTGTCCTAAGTATTCCCTCACCCGATTGAAGCGCTCTGCAGGCAGCAGTTAGATACTGTCTTTTCACTGATTTCAATAAAAACAACAGCTACTCATTACTGAAATCAACCCTTGATCATTAACAAATTAACTTGGTAACACTTTTGCTGTTTCCATAGTTAAACACGTTACTTTCATCCTCATCGCTATCCAATCTAATGGCCAACAATCCAACCTGGCCAGCAACCATAAACAACTTATTAATATAGCCCTAGTAAAATTATGTTCGGCAGGTTTTCCACAGATATTAACATATTGCGTGGTATGTTTCACTATTTATTCGTCTTTTATTATTAAGTCAACCAATCGAGGACAACTTTGGTGTCCATCCAATTAAGGAGAAAGTTTATTGAATCTTCTTAGTAGCAAAATTTAAATTTTCCAAATTGATATCTCTTATTTACAGCTACAAGCAAACAATTAACTTATTAAGAGAATAACCAAATGTTTTGACTCATTACGCCAAACTGAAGAGGAACATGCTTTATTCATATAGGCTATACTATGTTTGGCATATCTACTTAAAATTCTTTACAATTTGTGTAATTACACACAACAAATAAAATGTGTGAACCTACACAACACAAACTGAGTAAAAATAGAATTATAATGTTTCCAATTAATTGTAAGTAGAAGAAAAATAACTGTTTCCGAGTAGGTTGAAACATTATGTAAATGTGCAGTAGCTTACATTTTTTAAATATAGGTAGGCCTATATTAATTTGTTTTCAAAGCCCAAAGAAACAAACACTTTTTGTTCTCATTTATTTGGCGGACAAAGTTATTATTAGTATGTAAATTCGTATGTAAGGCCAGTTACTGGGATATTGTTCAGGTTAATTTATGATACAATAACTACATAAACATTCCTTTCAGTCGATTTATAGACGCATAAAGTTGTTAACATAACAGAGCGGACGACTCTTCAACTGACAGATGAGCAGCAGACTCTAGCTACAGTACGTGTGATGTCATAGGGCTTCTGTTTTTGTGTTATCGGTGACGTCATACGGCTCCTGAAATGTCTCCCGTGTGCCGCACCGCTCTACTAAGGGTCGTCCGCGGGCGCGTCGTCTGTAAATTTAAATTGAGTGTGAACGCATTTGAGGTGTTAAGAGTTGTGATGTTTAGTGTTTTATTAATAAATAAGTAAGTTGTGGCTTATACATTTGTGTTTCTTTTTACCAAAATGGAGGATTTACTAGGACCTTCAGATTGAGTTGTATGAACACTGTCTGTACCTATAGTCCACTTTTAGGTTAACCTAACCTTATTTTTTAAAGTAAAATATCAAAAACATATCTGTAATGAAATCTAATAGGTAAGCTTAAGAAGTTTGTGCATGTTTTTTGTTCCATAATAATTTAAATTGAGTCAATCCATTAATTTTAGGCTCAACTGTCCTTTGGCATTGAGCTTTTTTTTAAAGACAAGTGATTTGTTTTGGCCTTGTTTTCATTCATGATATTTTAAATAATTTGTATTATTTTAATACCATATAGGTTATAACAACCTTAATACCAAAAGATTAAAAGTATTGTATCTTCATGGCAAAATGTTATACAATTACTTCGGTATGATTTATTTTCAGATAAATGTACTTACCTTTTTCCAATGAATCAGGAATCCATTTATTAGCGAATTTCCCCTATAGGGAAGAAGCTATTACCGTAGGTCTCATGGTAAGACTTAAGCCCGAGACCATGATAACTTTTTGTTTTGAGGTCCCCAGATGTCAAAAACAGTATTCGTTTCTCGTACTATAAAAATATGAAAGGAAGTAGCATTTTGTTATGGAGTGGCTACCACTGAGAGGCGATGGTTGGGGCCTCTCACCCCAGAGGTTAGGCCTCCAGGGGAAGCTCTGGGTAACCAAAAAGAACGCGCCGACGCTCCTACCGCCTAACGGCTTACCGTGGTGGGGAAACTTGAGCGTTCAAAATTTTATTTAACGAGAGATTACGGCCAGGTTAAGTAGAGGCAGTGGCTAACCATAATGTTTTTCTGTTACAGTTGACAGTCCAAGGCTGTGGCTGGCGGGGCCTGGAGAGATGGGGAGAGGAGACGGAGGAGCGGAACCTGGAGAGAGGGGGAGAGGAGACGGAGGAGTGGAAGCTGGAGACATGGGGAGAGGAGACGGAGGAAGTAAAGATGAAGAAGAAGAATTTTTTTTTAATATAAATATATTTATTCAGCATATTTCGTGAGTATTATTTCACTTACCTTTCTGGTGATTGTATATTATACACTATTATGGTACATATATATATATATATATATATATATATGATTATACACTGTGGCGTTATATATGGTACATATAATTATGTATGGTACATTAGCTCTGCTAAGTTGGTAACACTTTGGAGGGAAGAAAAGTGAGGTTAGGTTTGGCGCCAGTTTTTTTTGGCGCGCAAATTTGGCCACCATGGGCGCCGCCATCTTGAATCACGTGACCTAATTAGACCAATCAGATGCCTGGATTTAGGCCCATAAGCCCCATGTTACGGCCCATTCATTGCTAGACTACTCACATTTACCATGTTTTTACTCAAGCAATTAAGATTCCTTAGCAGATGGTCAGGATCCATACAGGATGCGACACATGCAACCATAGCTAACGTACGGAGAGCTCCCACGAGAAGGAGGCGAATAGCACAGCGAATTCGAATGTTAAAGCTAGTTGAAAAGTAAACATGGACACGCTGGTCAATAAATAGTTTTCAACATCAAACAACAGTAGTAGTAACTTCATAACTAAAATATGATAGAAACCTTGCAGTATATGTAAACTGGCATTCACAAACCAAGTTATTCGTAGAGCATGTTGTGTTAATAACTTAGCTACAAATTGTGTGGGTCAGCGAGAAGATGAAAGATTTGTTGGTTTACAGAATGGAATATCGCAGCCGGGAATGTGTAAGCTACGCTGGATGGTGGGATGTGATATCGTATCCTTGTAGTTTAGTTACAAATCAAGTAAATATGTAGTTTTAACAGATGAATATTATTGCTTACTATTCACCTTTTTACAACAGATTACAGAAGTAAAACTATGAAAAAATATTTAACTAATGACAACACATACGACATTAATACGAATTAGGCCTTCTGTGTATCCAATTATAGTTTGGGGGTCACACACACATGTAATGTAGCTCATTTTTCATAATTTTATTGTGTAGTTAGAATATGTACTCTAAAACTTTTGTTTAAATCCAACTGTCGAAGGAAGGTAACTCATGTTGTTTAAAATTGATATACACTGAGGATATAACAAAGGACCTCTTATTCAAATTCCATTCACGTCGGTGCATAATCGATATAATCAACTTTATTTTATTCTACAAGAACACATTTAATTTTACGATGCACTGTAATTGCCTCGTCCTTTCCTCTGCAACTAATTCAAAAAATTTAAATAGTTACATAAAAAAATATAATTTTGTATTGTTTGACATTTTTAGCTTATTTTAATGGTAACAACATAGATGAGGTTATATAATAATTCGCTGTAAAAAAAAAACATTTTTGGAGTACAAGCCCTATTTCCCGAAAGGTCCCTTCACAAAGACTCCATTTAAAAATTTTTGGAACGCCCTAAAATCTATATCTTTTGAAAAAAAATATATCTCTTTGCCAAATATCACCCACAATTTAACTGATATTTTGGTATTTGGTACATGAATAATGGTATCTCATATATTATTTCTCTAGCCTGTTTTTCTGTCACTCCACGAGATCCTCCTTATTCCTTTATAAAATTCTATGATTTACCCCTCATTTTAAAGCTTATCGTGCCGGCTATTGACGAAAAAATAGACCCACGGTCTAAAAATTAACTGCTCCTTGGAAATTTGAATAATATGAAAGATAAATAAAGGGAATAGTTTGTTTTGACAGGAGCGAAAATGTAAACAAAGTACATCTGATCAGCTGACAAGATTTGGTTCACAGTGCGGAATTCCGCACTGGCTGACTAGTTTATGATATTTCGGTACGTGAAACTTGGTAAGTTTGATATTTTGGTACATGAAGCAGTCAGTCGGAACTGTTTCGTGTTTCCCGGAGCTGTTGAATGCTCTCTACGTCGCGGTCCTGACTAATAACCAAAACAAAGCTGGACCCGGCATCAACAACCTTCATAACATAACTTAAACTCGGTGCTATTTCTGGCAATAGTTTACCAAACTCAGCCAAGCCGCTCTAACTGTTTTAATTTAAAACTGAATCACATTTAACTGAATTCTCCCCGGAATAAATTTATTACGACTTTAGTTAAACTTTTTTTTTTTACACCGCCGTCATCTTCCTATTTTACTTTTTACCCTAAAAATGGTGCGATAGGAAACATTTTACAGAAATAGATGCCCAATTAAACCCAAGTTAAAACAATGTCTTGAGTTTATGCACACACCATTTTAAAAATAGCTTTAAAATACTTACGAAATTCTATCAGGAAATACGAAAAGGTCGCCTCAGAATTTCATTACTATTTTTGAGATAAAGTAAAATATATTTCATATGAAACAAACTTTGAATAAATAAGTTATAAACTACGATATTATAATATAATATGTTAACAGTAAGAATACAATAACATACTGTATTTAACTTAACACTTTGTTCGCACGTTAGCTATGTTAACAGTCAAAATAAGCTTTGACATGTTACATACGTTACACTGTTTTTTTTTAGTTACGCGTTCTGTAATCCTTTTAACTTTACAAAACACTGTTTTGCTGGTTCAACTTTCTACGCGCCGAACAAATGCAGTGACTTCATTTGTCCGTCTATTTGTGCACATAAACACACACAATTAATTTTGTTACCAAATTTCATTCTGATGTAATTATCACACATTCAGTGAATTTCCTAGGGAATTGAGGAAACGCTTCTTCCTTTCAAGATCGCATAGCTTTAGTTGTCATTCATTAAGTCAGTGATTTACAAAATAATATATAACCAACTGATGTTTTGAGGAAAGGACGTACGAAACTGGGACTCGTGTGAATGGTTTAAATCGGTTGGCTTCAACACTATTAACTAAGTACTAGCTCTTCTCGTGGCTCCGCTCGCGGAACTTCAATATTGACATGACCATCACTATCACATCTTTGTTTACATCTTACCATACGACTTCCTTTGCAGTTACCGTCAAACATAATTGCATAATTAATTGCGAAGGCGAAGGCGAGAGCGAATTGAACATGTACATATTACATATTACTCTACCGATAAAACTCTGAGGCATAAATTTACATTCTCATAGCGCACGTACGACCGAAGGTTTGGTGAAGTGGCTTTGGCGACACCGAGCCACATATATCTTCCCGCCAAAAGGGCCACTGGGCCTGAGATAGTGGCGGGTGGTATATAGAGAGAAATGGCCCCGAAAGTAAGAATTATGACCCAACTGACTTGGTGGCACTGTAGTTTATATCTGTGTTGCATCTGTTGTCGATTCGCTCCTTCAAATAAACTATAGTAGCTTAAGCGCCTGACCGCTTTATTTTTTATTAGCGGGTTTTTCAAATCCAATAAGGATTTGCTTTTTAAGGAAAATTAGTACTATTGAAAATAGGTCGAAACCAAACGTTGTGTTTTAATAAAGTGTGTGAATTCCGACGTAGCTCAGTAGTAAATTCAGGGATTCAGCTGGGAAAAAAATTCTTTGAGCAAAAATGCTACAAGCTCTTAAAGACTTGTAGCAAAAATATTTTCCTTTTCGCATTTTTACCGCGTGTCGTTATATTATTTTTTGGTCTTAAGTTGTTTTTTACTTGTATTTGTTTTTAAGGTTAACATATAAATAATATATAATTCAGCAGTGTCTACATTTCTTGGTAAATTATCCATTTTAAACATTAAAGTCTGTAATGGAAATATACTAAACATTCTAGTAGAATGGGCCTAATATGGCACCAGAACAACTAAAACTCACACACCCCAAACATTACACACTCTGAAACATAACCTCAAAGCATATCGCGATCGCATTTTGCGCATCACCGATTTCGAGTTGTCTGTTTCGCTAAGGTACCTTTACACTTTCGCCCGATTGGTGCGATTTCGAGCGACTCGTGCTCATGTAACCGTCCACATTCTGCAGCGAGTCGAGACTAAGTACTCATCTCCTTTGACTCTGTCACAAAAACCGCCAAGAATCGTTGCAATGGTGAGGGAAGCGCAGTCATCCCTTCGGTGGCGAACTAGCCCTCGACATTCTCGCATTCGCCGATTCGCTCGGCTACTACGGAGTGTGAGCCAAACCGAGTCACAGCGCATGACGTCTGCTAGGGGGGTCTGTCACTACAACTGTCATATCAGTAACTCGCCCATTCCGTTTACACGGTACGCAGTTGAAATCGACAGCAACTGTTTACGTAATGTAGGCTTGTCCCCTCTACCACTCGCTCAGAAACGATCGGTAAAGTGACGTAGTACAACCAACGCAACGTTAAGCCTCTACATCCCAACAACTCTTCTAATCATTTTTGGCTATGGATCGTGATCGCGGACTTTTAATACAATTTGTATGGTTAAAACCAGATTTTCTGCAATAGAATTATAAAATACTTTTCTTTGTAGCAAAAAAGCGACAGCCTGCCCAAATATTGTCGCATTATCGTGGTGCATGTCGCATTTTGCGACAAATGCGACCGCAGCTTAAACCTTGAGTAAATTCAAGCAGTTAAAACACTTTAGATTTGTCCCAACGTACATACTGACTTGTAATATTCAGTTTATGACGAGACTAAATAGAATTATCACTCTAAAAGATTCCAGGCAATAACTAAAAACAATAATAACATGTATAGTCAATGATAATACTAAGAATTGTATTTGTATTTTCATATTTTGAATTTAATTGACTAAAACCGATGCATGTATTTATGGTTTATTAATGAAGTTTGTAGAGGGAATCCAGAAACATATTAGGCACGTAAAATAAAATACCATACTTTGTAGAAAGGTTTATTACGAATGTAATGAATTTGATGACCATGCATGTGTTTTAGGAAAGCTTTAAATGTCATTCGGTTAGAAGTTGTTGGAAGAGCCATAAAGTTAATAGCAAAACATAAAATGTTCTTATTGGAATACACGTAGTAAGCCTTCTTAGCTCATTGAGCAGATTCTCAACCATCATTTCATCACACAATAATAACTGGATTACTCGTACATTCTTGACTATATAAATACCCACAAATGAAGTATTTGTATTATGTGCAAATGTGCACATAATAATGTCATCTTGCAAATGGTTTGGTTTGGTTCGCAAATGTGCTGCATTATTCTTTGGCGAACCAAATGAACTCTCTTGGTTAATACTGTAAACACACGTTTTAAGTAATCATCTGATGTAAACAAACTTACTTCGTAAGATTAACATGGGAACTTTAAGACAACTGGGGTAAAGCCCATTGCAGATATGTTAGTGTAAATTTAATCCTAATTAAGTATATTTTATAGTTTATAAGAAATTAATTGTATCAACTTAAAAATTCATACTTTGGCATGTTGTTAATAAATATAAATACAAAATAGTTAGGATGAGTGATGACATATATAGACATAATTCCCTATCGATTAAGAAAAAAATCATGAACATTGGCTCAGTAGAATGGTCTGACGGATTCGACAAAGTCTTGGAATCTTTTGGAATACATATCAATCAATCAATCAATCAAAATAACTTTATTCCAAAAATGCACATAATAGTACAGAATGGCGTCAACAATATACAGTAATACAGTACCTATAAACAACTACCCAACTAACCAAAACATAATTTTTCCCTCAAAACTAACTTACAAACTCATTCCATTTGATCAATGTTCTAAAGATAAGTAAAAAATTCTTCTGTCTTATACAGTGGTCTATTGATAAGAAATGTTTTCAGATGTTTTTTAAATAAATTAAAGCCAGCAATATTTTTAATACCTGAGGGTAATTTGTTAAAAAATTGAACTCCATTATAAGAGGGTATTTTCTTGTACATTGACAAATTATGCCTATTGTAAGCCAGCTGATTACCTTTCCTGGTTGAATAGTTATGAAAAGAATTCAATGTTGGCATTGTTCCTAATTTTGATTTAACATGAAGAATTAATTGAAAAATATATAAACTGTGCACAGTCATAATTCCTGTTTCTTTAAAGTGTTCTTTAACAGATTCTTTTGGTTTTAATTTTAACATGATACGAAGTGCTTTTTTCTGTAATATCAATATACTATTCAAATTATTAACTGATGCACTCCCATATAGGCATAACCCAAAAGAAATATGCGATTCAATCAGTGCATGGTAAATTACTTTTAAAGTTTTGAAACTGCTAAATTTATACATTTGCCTCAACACATACAGGCCTGAAGATACCTTTTTACAAACAGAATTAACATGGCAATCCCAATTAAATCTATCATCAATATTCAGTCCAAGAAACTTTACTGTTTTAACTTCACTTAATAAAATTTCATTCATGAAAATATTTGTGTTAGCTGAGCTTTGCCTTGAAAGTGAGAAATTAATAGTTTTTGTTTTTTCCGGATTTGGTAATAAATTCATATCATGTAAATGTTTAATGACACTAGAAAGATGAACAAAAGATGAAATTTCCATATCAGCATTTGATTTACCAGATATTTTTATGTTTATATCATCAGCAAAGAGACAAACAGTGTTAGGCTGTTCTATTATTGATGGGAAACCATTCAAATATATTAAAAACAATAGAGGTCCCAAAATAGATCCTTGAGGGACACCGTAATTTATAATATTCGTTGAAGAATTAAAGGTAATCACTTGGTTAAAACTATTTATGTGCTCAATTGCAACATACTGCTGCCTTCCAACAAGGTATGATTCAAACCAGCGCCAAGCTCTCCCTTGGACACCAATACAATGTAGTTTTTTAAGCATTAAATCATAAGAGACACTATCAAATGCTTTAGTTAAATCTAGGAAAATTCCAACTACTTTTTCTTTTGCATCGATTGATCTAATGACAGACTCACAGAAATCCACCCCTGCATCCGTTACAGATTTACCCGCTCTAAAACCAAATTGTTGTTTATCTAATAAATTATTTTCGTTTAAGAAGTTACACAGTTGTATATGCATTGCCCTCTCAAAAATTTTGGAAAAAGAAGATAATAAAGATATTGGTCTATAATTACATTTTTCTCTTGGGTCACCTTTCTTGAAACAAGGTTTAATTTTAGATATCTTCAGTTTTCCAGGAAATATACCAGATATGAAAGAGGAATTAATGACATGCAGTAATGGTAATAATAAATATATACGTGCCTGGCATACGTGTATTGGCATTGGTATTTCATCCCAACCTGTTGAAAATTTATTGTCAAATGAAGTTAAAATTTGATCTAATTGTTCATAAGTAAAAGAAGAAAGATTAAATTTTGGAAAAACCTTTTGGGATGTTGATAAAACAGGTTTTGAATTAGGAGAGAATTTTAACTTTGGCACTATGTCATTATCAACCATAGTCGTGTAGTAATCATTAAAAAGTTGGCATACACTCCTTACATCTAAACAATCATTTGCATTAATATATGGTATACTATCAACTCTGCTACCATTAATTTTATCATTCTTTCCAACCTCTCTTTTTATGATGTTCCAAGCGGTTTTACTAACATTTTGTGATTTCTCCAATAATTTGTCATAATAGTTACATTTGGTTTCTACAATTTCCCTTTTTAACTCTTTCTTTTTATAGTTCAAAATGCTCTTAATGGATTTATCTTTTTCTCTCCTAAAAGTCTTACTTAGGTTTAAAACTTCAACTCTTTTATTTATAATCTCGTTAGTGACCCAATTTTCACCAGTTCTTACTCTACTTTTAACCTTAGGAAAACACACATCAAAATCATACTTAAAAATATCAAAGAAAACATCAAACTTTTCAGAAATAGGAGCATTAAAAACATTACACCAATTTTCCTCCGATAACATTTTACAGAACTGAGCAATATTATTTTTAGTAAATTTCCTACAGTACGTTACAATTCCTTTCTTTTGTTTTGGAATATTAATCCCATTATCATAGATCACAAATAATTGTGCATCATGGTCAGACAATGCTGTATTAATACCTGAGATTTCCGTTTTCTTACTAACAATATTCGTGAATACATTATCAATGGCACTCTCTTTTGTTTCACAAACCCTTGTAGGGAAATTTACTAAAGCTTTCATTTGGTAAGATTCTAAAATATTCAATAGCAGCCGTTTATTTTTGGATTCCTCTAGCACATCAACATTCACATCACCCATAACTACTATGTTTTTAAAATTTGTATTTAATATCTCCAAAAACTCATCAAATTTATCCAAAAATATTTTATCATAACATAACTTTGGAGTTCTGTAAATACCAGCTAACACAAATGTAAATTTACCTGAAGTTACTTTAACCATACAGCATTCAAATTCCTTTTCGTGAACTATACTTGTAATATCGGCCAATATCAGAGGTTCAACTTTTAAAATTGATTTAGCCAGAATTAATACACCTCCTCCACAAGACAATTTACGTGCATAACATGCTTTCACCAGCATATTTTTCAAGTTTAAACGGTGTATTTCCTCCTCATTCATTTTGTGTTCTGTCAGTACCAGCAAGTCAACTGTAATTTCATCTAATAAAAGTGATAAAATATCTAACCTAGAAGGTAAATGCTGTATATTTTGATGTAAGATATTAATTTTTTTGACACAGTTATTATTTTTATTTTTGTGATTTTTATATGTTTTACTTATTTTATAATGATGGAACGTTGATGAGCTAGTTGAATCGCCTTGCTTTTTTATGTAATTGTGACTTTTTGCAAAAGACTGCAGTTTAAAAATTCAGGAGGGTTTAAAGAAGACTGTGTTTCATTAAAGCTAACAGGCCCACTTATACCAAAATCACTAATAGGAAGCACTGAATTGCCCTTTTCACTCACATCACCACAATCAATTTCACTAACTGAGACACAAGTAGTAGGGGGCGATGTTGAAACCTCACTGCTGGGATGGGACGTAGCTACACAGCTGGTAGGGGGCGATGTTGACGCCTCATTGCTGGAACGGGTCACAGCTACACATCTGGTAGGGGGCAATGTTGATACCTCACTGCTGGGTTGGGGCCTCCCCTGACGCTGCCTCTCTCCTTGTGATGATACTGCTACCATCCCATGTTGATCCAAGGTGTGGTGTTTTGTCAAGGACAGTGGTGGGAATGAATTCATGTCTTGTATTGCTGTAGTTACATTGTTTCCTTCATGCAGTGATGACTCATGGTGGGTATTAGCTGTTAATAAGCATGTTGAAATGGCATCATGAAGTTGCTTCAGAAATTCTGAGTGAGGTAATTTGTTTCTTATTGGTCCTTTGGTTTTATCACTGTAAACAATAATGTGTACAGAAGCTGCTGTTTCCACCTGAAATTCCACCAGATTCTCAGCAAACTTAACTACAGATATCTTGTCCCGGGAACAACCAATAGGAGAACAAACGAGTGTATCTAACCTTTTGTTCTTAAAGTGTGCAGTCAGTTCATGAAAAGCTTTATCATAATCTGACAAGGTAGGTTTCTCATAAAATTTTGCTTTAGTCACCAAACCAAAAACTGTAGCGCCTTCTCTAGATGTCTGACAGGTTAAGTTCTTATTAAGAAAATCAGATGAATTTGGTCTGCCAAACTCATTTTTAAAAACAACTGCTACTCCTTTACTCATCTGCCTGTCATCATTAATGTCAGCAGATATAGCATGTGCAAATGCTACTTTCTCATTGCCTTTAAATTTCCTTATCATAGATTTCATGTGAGTTTCAACGATTTGTATCCTGCTTTTCGGCTCATTGTTTTGCATACTGTGTTCATACTTCCAGGTCAGTGCATTAATTATGAGATGAGCAAGTTTACGTTTCCCTTTGTTACTCAGATGAAGTCCTTGGTTAGTGAAATGATACCTTTTTAACTTATCCAGGTTTATCAGATAAATATTTTCATTCCTGACAATTAGTTCTCGCATATAATTATTGAGAAGTTTTATGTCCTGATTAACCTTATGCATTGCCGCCTTGTCATAGCGATTAGGTATCGTTGTAATGAACACTGTTCTTTGCTTACTCAGCTCAATTAATTTATTTTCCAGGTTACTGTAAATATTTTGTAGATTGTTGTCAAGGCTGTCATTCGTTCCTCCCATTATAATGACTGGATTTGTAGGTTCCAAGGTAGATGAATCAATTATTTTAATCAAACCAGCATTTGCCCTCACATATCCAAATGCTTTTATCTTATGTTTGCTCAGTTGTTCAATTTTTGATTGAACATTTGTCCCTTGGCTGTCAGAACAAAATGTGACGTTCAGCTCAAAAGATTTCTTAATCTGTATTTTTTTGTCATTATTTAATGGCTTGTTTACTGCAACTTTATTTGTAATTATTTGCATCTGGTTTTTTTCAAAGTTCTCCGCTGCTAAAACAGCATACTTGTTACCCGTATTAATGATTTGTACATCTCCTGAAGGTAATACTTTGTTAGGAGACACTGTCTTACGTTTGTTTTTTGTAACTTTTGCCCACTCATTTTTTTTAATATCCTTTTTGTTGGTACTTAATTCACAAGCCGGCAGAGCATAGCAATCTCCTCTCAACACAACACTGCCACTATATGATGATGTGGCACATTGTTATAGTTTAAACAGCAGAGGTAATTTCATTTTTGCTATATGGATATTGCAGTTACATTAAATATATATATATATATATATATATATATATATATAAAATATATATTTTCGGGACCTCTTAAACTAATTAATGACAGTGTTGAAGTATTTTGTTAGTAGTTTTACGTTATTTTGAGTTTAAAGTACATATTTTAAAATAAAATTTAAAATTACTTAATTTATGCTACGGGTACGGGGTTTTTTTCGCATAGCATTTTTTTAAGTATATAATGTGTGTAATTAATTCCTGTTTAGAGCATGTTTCTATCGTGTCTCGTTCACGAGGTTTGAGCGTTTTTATAGAACGCGCCCGCGCACTACTTCCACCCCTCCCCCTAAGTTGTGCACCTGCTGGGAGGGTGACAAAATCAGTTTTGATCATCTCCAAGGTGTCCCCAACAGCAATCAAAATTCAAAATTTGTTACACTTTCAGTGCATACTCAACCCCTTATAGATGCTGGACTAATATATTATGATCAATTTCTCATTGACTTCAGACATTTTCACCAAAATCTGTAAATTTGACGAGGTAAACCCTTTGTATTAAAATTAGAGAGGACAGACCCCAACAATCAATCCAATCTCACTCCTACTTGCAGTTTCAAAATTAATAGAAACAGTTTTTTTCTGAACAGCTAACAGGTTATTTGGTAAACAACAATATTGTCTGTGACTGACAGTATGGTTTAAGGAAAAATTGATCAACAAAATTGGCAGTCATTGATTTTGTTAAATTACTACATCAGTGCAGCAGGGGCTGAAGAGATGGCAGTGGGTTGCTCTAATGACAGCTTGAAGGCTTTCGACTGGGTCGACAATTTCGTCCTGATGGAAAAACTGGCTTGAGTTGGCATTTCTGAAATAGCCTTCAACTGGCTAAATTTGTACATGACAGACCGTTTCATGTAACAGCAATTAGTCAACACAAAATTAAAATCCCACAAAGGCACTTTGATGCTACAATAAATAACCAGTGGGGTTCTACAGAGATCCATACTGGGACTTCTCCTATCTTATTTATATCAACTATAGCGTAATTTGGGTATAGTATTTCAATTCGGGGGAGTGGTAAAATTAGTAAAAGGCGATTTAGATAAGATTTTTTGAGTCACAAAAATTGCAGCATAAGCCATTATAGGTTTACCACCACAAATCAGCTGTATAGAAGATTTCATTAAGCTTGGTTTTTAACTGTCCCCTCTCTTTTTATTTTTGAGGCAATAATGTACATCAAAACTCAGAACATTTAGCCAATTTTATCAATCATAAGTATAACACCAGAAAATATTCACTCAGAACAACACTTTTTATCGAAACAGAAGCCTGAATATTGTGGAGTGAAAAATATTGCGGAAAAATTACAAAAAAATAGAGAAAACTCAAATATGGTATCAACAGGTAATTGATCTACAGTAGAAATCCAATTATCCGAACCCCAATTATCCGAATATCCAATTATCCGAATCGATTTTGAGTGAAATAATAGAAATATAAAAATCAAGAAAATAACAGCGGGAGCGCGTGTAGCGATAATGCGCCGTGAGCGCTAAAATAAAAGCCCGCGCTGTTACCTTCCGGACGATATTTTCGCAGGGAACAATGAGTCATACCCCCTTCCCGCCCTGCTCATCATCAGTCACTACTGTTCTTTCACCGAGATTATCGTTCGAAATGAGTACAAAACGTAAACGTGTTGTCCTTTCGCTAAGTGATAAACTCACTTTGCTCGAGATGATCAAGTGAAATAACCAACATTGAACAGGAAATACGTACAGTATGTAGGCCTGTTGAAAAGAGCAACTGTATATACTGTATTCAATTTAACTCCTGTAATTTAATTGTTATGACGTATATTCTTGATAGAGTTCGCTCACTTTCTGTTCACTACATTTATAATAACTTTGTCGATAAAATTCTGATTTTTTATGTATGGTGATGTTTTTTGCTTAATTCCCGAGGTATACCTGATTATCCGAATTTCTGCATATCCGAATTGGCCCGATCCCCAATTAATTCGGATAATTGGAGTTCTACTGTAGTCTCTCTTGTATAATATGGTTAGTTTTATTATGTTATAACAAATAAAGTAGCTTGGCTGTTCTTAACAATATTGGATTATGGCCTTTTTTACCTTGTCCAATATTTGCTGACTTGGCATTCATAGACTTTGGACGAAGTAATCAAGTAACAAGTAAGTAATTGAGTAAAGCAAACCTGATTGAAATGAGAGGGGCATGGTGAAAAATACTCCAAGTCTATTAAACACACTGAACGACATTCTCCCAGCAAAGCTCGGCCCCCAGGTACTATTTTTAAAGAGAAAATGTAGTGGTCTTCATGGCAATAAGCCTTTTTGAACATCAAATTTTATTGATATAGTGAAGAATTATTTAAAAGTTAGTTTTAAATAATAATAGTTTTGTTTCAGGTAATTCCAGTTTCAAGAGTCGTCCTGCTAGGAGTATGTGAAGTGTTATTCTTCCTGTACGCGATCTACTACACAGGTCGTAGTGGCCTCCTCATAAACCGTATGGGACTTATGGACTACCTTAAAACCCTAACCAACGTAACTCGAGTAATCATCGTGTTCTTGTTATATCTGGCAATAATCATTTGGTGTGTCCACCACCGCACGTCCATCAAATATTCTGAAAATTAGATGAAAAATGCGGAAGATAACTTTTTTGACTTTGACAAATTTAGAAGCACATTCAGTTTACTTCAGAGCGTGCTGTCTGTGTTGTTATGCTTCGCAATCGCTCGTTCTATTATGTTGCTACGTGGAGGAAGGAGATTTTTGAATGTTTACTACGCATTGATAATTTCGCTTACATTGATACTGTGGCTGGTCTTAGGATTCCTTTTACTGGTTTTAGTTTGTATGAGACTGCAATATCTACTCAATTGCCAAGAATACTTCAGGATGAAGGAGCTGACTTTACCTAAAAAAACGACGTCGTTTGTGACTATTACTCTATTAGAAAATAAAAATGTGCTTGTTTTTATTTCATTCAGGGTATTTGTGATGTTCTTTGTACATGCATTATTTGTATTATTGATTCTATACTACTTAAGGATCGCCAAAGCTTATAAGCCTAGATATTCTGACAGCTTTAATTTTGTATTATTTTTAATAGAAAGTAAAATGCTGCAGCCGGAAAAAACCTTTATATTAGTAATTTATTTGTGTTTGAATATATTTTGTTTTAGTATTTGTCGGTATTTGTTTAAATATTACTTCTGTATAATGGAAATAAAAAGTAGGGACCTAGTAAATCATACTAATATTATACTAGATATACATAAAATACACTTTGTATTTAATACCATTACGAGAGATTTTAATAATTCTTCTTTGCTGTCTTTCAATGAGTAAGTTACTTAAAATAAATAAAAATTATTTGTTATAAACATGTTGTCAATCATTATATAATACTAGCTGCAGCTGCAGAGTGGGGGGTTTGCAACTGTTCTGTGGGCTGCATTTTGTAGTGAACATTTTAAACCTTCTCGAATAATGAATATCTGTTCCAATAACCATCAGACCCCAATAAATATAAATATCCATAAGACTAACAGGGAGTAGTCCTGCGTGTTCTGTTTAGGATTTAGCTATTCTAGAAGATTTCAACTTTATTTTTCTAGTAGATTAAGCCTTTGGTGAAACAAAAAAAATACGGTCACCTGAGTTCTAGTAGTTGTTTCTAGTTGCTCGTCTGTGCCCAGATCTCTGTTATCACTGACAGCAGAGATTACAACATTTTTCTTTACTTTGGAATGTTTTACTATCAGACTGACATTGATTGAAGTACATTCCAAATGTGAATATTATAACTGTTAGCAGCTTTACTTATATACCTAAAACATTTGCTAAAATAAGTATACCAAACCAGGAAACTAGTAATCCAAAATTGTTTATTGGTAGTATGAATGCAGTTAAGGCTCTGCTGTTTCTCGCGGAATCTGCTTGATGATATTGCTATTCATAAAACATAGCCCTTCGTTACGATAAGAGTGTTGTAAACATATCAGTGAATTCAAATAAAATTAAGCGAATTACGCATATGTTTCTGTAGGGTAGAATGGAGTGGAACATATGATAACTAGGAAGCCTGCATACATTTTTGGTCACGTGACACTCTGCGGCGACTTGCAGCTGTTAATCCCATTTTAAAACATTACGAAAACCTCACCTACCGCCAGTATTTCCCACCTCTTCAACACATAAACTGTAAAGTATATCAGTTTAGCATATCATTCTAAACTGCATTAAAATACGAATACAGTGATGCCAAAATTTAGCTAATTTTTTAAATATAAAATTGACTCTTCGGGTTTAAAAAAACATGTCCTTCATCATTTACAATATGTATCATGAAATTATGTATTGAAATGTAAGGAGTATTTCTCCAATATTTCTGAACCGATTTTGATAATTGAGGTATCAAAAGAATACCCTCAATCCGTAGTAGTGCAGAGTTGTTTTCAATTTGTGATACTAACATTCTGATGGGCACAGGTCGGCCTCAAAGGTTTTTTCCAACCATCAACCGTTGATATAAAAAATAGAAGACATAAAAACAGCTGATTTTAGTTTTGTAGCGGTCTGAAAAGTGTAAACAAATGACAAGTTGGAAAAAGTGTAAAATATTTCACTTCAACCCGTAATTAGTGTTTAAAAAATAATTTTAAATTGGATGGTAACAGATTCATTTTGTTCACCGTTTTATCCAGATTAATATTTTATACAAATCTTACAGTCAGTTGGGGGAAGTGGTGAAATATTACTCCAAGTCATCTAAAAAAACTGTCTGGCCTTCCCTGAGCAAAGCTCGACCCACCAGGTACTTAATACTAATAATAATAGAGTAAGAGACACGTAAGTTGGCACTTGAGTGTACCCAACGAGGTATAAAAATATAGAGCTCTCGTCTCTTCTTAAAATAAACGGTATCAGGAAACTGACACATACTTTCTCCCTTTTAGCCCAACTGTAATGAATAAATTACTTTTTATTACCTAAATATAGAATACAAAGCACGGTCGAATGTACAGAAAATCTTGTAAACAAGTTGTTTTACAAAACATACACCCAAATCCCTGCTTTGGAGGCCCTACAGAATCCATTGCTACACTCGTGGTTTTAAGAGGGGAAATTCCCCCTATTCCCCCCCAGGGTTATTAAGGGGCAACAAATTTAGAATTTCCTCTGTTCGTCAATGCTAACTTGACAAGGATATCCAGTTTGAACCAAATTGATCAATAAATAAGAGAGAAATAGTAATTTTTGTATCCCCCATAAGAATAACATTGGACAACGTACTGCGTTTACCGCAAAATGAAAATTTCAATTTTCTCCACAATCAGCAATCGTAGAATAGTAATTAAAAATACTAAATTGTTTAGTTTTTTGAGCTCTTTTTAATGGTGCATACAAAGTTTTTTTTATATTTATGTTTTTCTATGAAAAAAAACTGAATTTTTGATGTTTTAAGTACTGTAATTTCTGAACCCGAATTTTTACAGAAATGCAGGTGGTGTCATTTTGTTGGAGAACCAAAGTTCTACAAACGACTAAAGTTTAATCAAAATCGTTAGAGCCGTTTTTGAGAAATTTTGATTTTTCACGTTTTTTGGCGGTTTTTGGGGGATAATTACCCTTAAAAATCAAAAATTCAAAAAATGAAAAAAACGCCTGGAGATATCGTGGATTAGTACCTACATACCAAATTTCATAAAAATCGGCCCATTGGTTAGGGCTCTAGCTCTGTACACATCCACACAGACACACACACACACAACACACACACACACACACACACACACACACAGACAGACAGACATCACGTAAAAACCACTTTTTTGGGTTCAGGGAGCACCAAAACGAATATTTCCACTAACAACTCAAATTCGAAAATTTTGACGAAAACAATAATTTCTCCATATACTATGTATAGGGGGAGAAAGTAAAAGTGAAGCCTCACTGGAGGATATTTTTGTAAACAAAACATTTCACCAAAGAGTAATAAAGACTAACATTCAACATGAGAGGGGATTTGATTGGTTAACATAATTGTTGCCATGGAGACGGAGGGTATAGAGGGTCAAAATGGCAGTCAGCATGTAGGCACATTTTTTCACCCCAGACGAGACCTCTTATAGATATATACCTCGTTGAGTGTACCATTCATTTCAACCTCTTTTTTTGTACACTAATCAAATTACAAACATGGTTTAATACAAATTGTTTACCTGCAATCAAATTGCTAAGTTTGAATGCAAGTAATTGCCTTTAAAACTGTTGCAATTTACTTTCAAGGTGCAACTGCAGCTAAAGATGGTCATTTAAAACATGATTAAGAAACAATACATGTGGAAAATACGTTTTTAAGACTCAATTGTATGCCAAAGTTTGCAAAAAAGTAATAGTTTGTTTATTTCTGTTTGTGCCAACTAACCTATTACTCTACCTCTGTAAAATACCAACGTTACTGGTTGTTTCAATATGCATATAAACTGGGATATATTAATGAATCCTAAGCATAATATAAACCTCATAACCCCCTCCCCACACTCTTCATTGCATTGCAACCTTTAAAATCACCTGGGAGCAGATATTGTACCAAAATGTCACTTAATTACCATTTTTGAATGATCCCCTTGTCCGACCCTCGTCATTCGCCTTTGCACGGATACAGGTCAAGTACCCAACTGTCGCACCACCAGTGGCATTGGAAAGGCTAGAAAGATCGATCATTCTCTGATAATGCTTGACTTGACTGAGTATCCCAGGTTCAGGTGGGTCCTACTTCCATAGACGGTTATATACTCACACTGGTATGCATCAGTTTAAATATTCAAGTTGGGTACAATCAAAAAGTTGTCTCAATATTGGTAAGACCTTTCGGCAATCCAGTGTCACCAACTTTCCTTGGTTCGATCTTAATAAGTTCAACATACAAACTTTTTCCGTTCCTCCTGAGATTCGATTTATCAAGGTTTCAATGCAGACAAACAAATGTTCTCATGGGTACAGCCTGTGGGAGGTTAAGGGTCATACTGATTGTGATCCTATAGTTAAGTTGTAAATATAATTTTATGTAATAAAGTAGCTGGAAAATGAAATATGAGATGTGTAGTTAAATCATGATAGAGGGTATTTATGAGGAGTGTTACATTGTGAATACAAGTTTAGTCTCTGTATATTTATTTAGTAGTGCTAGTATTTTGCTAGTTCATGTGTATCAGATGTGACAATATGCTCTGCTGCATATCATGGGGGTTAGCGGTGTCCCGTGCTAATATATACCTTGCATTTTTAGGACTGGCAATATACATGATCTCAGAGTTCCCTTATTATTAAATAATTATTTAACATATTGTAAGGAGTAATTCTTGCATGTTTTATGGAAGCAAAAAATGTTAGTGTTGTAATACAGTATCAGTGTTAATTAGCTCTCAAATAAATCTGCTTGAATTTTGATCTAGATTTATTTAGCTAATAATATTTCACCAAACATTCTTCGCAATATAGAAGTGCTAATTGAACCTTTTTTTTGTACTTAAGCCAAACCACAACACTCAAATAAATTGGCAGCATAATATGCTAACAAATCAAATTCAATTTCCATAATATTAACATAATATTAGAAACAGTATTGACCCTAAAGTGCTTCCTTGAATGACGCCATAATCTGGTTTTTCTCGACTATTCATCAAATATTTGTGTGCTTTGTGATAAACAACTTTGAATCCAAGGTAGAGCTTTACCTGTGCAACAAGTCAATATATAATTTAGATTTAAAACAAATCTGTATTCGGTTGTTCCTAGCCAGATAAGCGGCCGCGGAGCCAAAAAATGGTGACCAGTGATAAGGAAGGGAAGGCCATCTGTTATCAGGCCCGGGTGAAAGTACAGTAGTGCGCCACCGCAGACCCCGCGCCTGCGCCCGAATGTGGCGCAGCGGACCGGCGCAGTGCAGTACAGGAGTGTGTGCGCGGCGGGCGAGAACGACAGAGATGCGCGAAGTTTTGTGGCTTATTGCTGCCGTGCTAGTGGCAGTGGCTTCCGGGGATTCTGATGATGCGCATAAGGTTTGGGATGTTTACAAATTATTATAATTGTTAGTATGTATTTTACAAATTATGTATAACTTGGCCTGCTAATCCCAGTTACATTGATGGTAAACATATTTGTTAGTGCTCCTTTTTGTAAAGAAACTGATGAACTTCGACTAACATACCTACTCGTATTGAAAATTCAACCGAACAAGAGACTTTTAAGAAACCAGTAAGTACAAAACCTTGAACCAGAAAGATATTGAGAAAATTGAAGGGAAAATATATATATATTTTTTTAATAAAACTTATCCTAATCAGTGTGATTTCATTTGCCTGTTCAACTGAAATCAGGCGAAAAAGCACAGCTGTTAGGCAAAGCTAGTTTATAATAATACCAAACCAAATAAAATGTCTGCCATTGATAAATAATATTGAAACTTTTAAGGCCAGTGGCCGAAGCCCTTAGAAATTTTAGAGACTTTTCAAGCGAATGTTTTGATGTGAAATATGTTTATTTTACATCAATATTTGTTCTATAAGCATCAAATATAAATTAAATTTGAATCAACGCAAACTATAAATCAATATAACTTTTAACTTTTATATCTCCCTCATATTTTTATGAAATGGATATCAAACCTTTAATAACGAACACCCATTAAAAAGATATTTAACCAATCCAATTACCAATTTACCTTTTTCTAAGACAGTAAAAACGCAAAATCTTGTACCTAACGAAACAATTGACGAGGGTTTTCTGTTAACTAATAAACTAACTAATTTGTATACCTTATTTTTGTCGAATCGATTCTGAGTAAATTCGAACCTGTATTCAACTGCAATTGACCATTGCGCAATTAATGAACGACTAAAAAATACATCTCACTCATTCTACATTCGTTATTAATGCAAGCAGTTCGTTTTCGTTATGTTCAGTTTATCGATATATTTTTAAAAATCCTGATCTTTATTCATCACTTCCTAAAGTTAACACTTCACCGATTTTCATGATTATTTTTTATTTAAAAAATAATTTCAAGTCTTAAGTCACTGGGAAGCTAAATATGTGATGCACACTTTTATTTTGATTACATTCCGAGTTTTAAAATAGCATTTTCTTAATTTAAAAAAAACAGCTGTTATAAGGATTATATCCGCAAAATATTGCGGGGGAGCAGCTCGTATTAGTCTTAAAATACGCCTTAGTTTCGTCGGCTCCTTAAACAGTGAATACAATGTTCTTCTGAAATATCAGTACAAACATTGATTTGTGAGAATTCACAGGTCCGTTGGATTATAGATGCACTTTAATTCACCGATTGTAAATACCCTTATCCTGGACAATGTGTTTTATTAATTGCAATTTCGGTATACTTATTTATATTCAGTTTCCTTACATCATGCCTGTTTGACTCAAAAATTACACTTATTATTTAAATCAGAAAATATAACAAGTGAATTTTGATATATAAAACTGTATGTATAATTGCATACAAAACTAATTCAAAGAAAACATCGATTAAATCCATTTTAAATTCACCTTTTTTGCTTGTCCTCCGTTGAAATGTCTGTAAAGAATTCTATTAACTGTGATTAAAATACAACGAGTACGTAGGTTTGCCGTGATGGGATACAGTAGGTAGGAAGATAGATAGGCCTACTAAGAAGAGTAAATGAATGATTTCATTTATCTAGACCCTAATAAATTTATATATTCTTGAAATAATGTGTTGTTTTTATGTTTATTTAGTGATAAATTTTGTTTACTGTTTGTAGATTCTTTATACTTTGAATGATATTCTCTCTACTGACTATTTGTTTGCCTTGTACTTAAAACCAGTTTTGTGTTTACTGAATATTATCTGCCAGATAAGTGTTAATATTAAGACCAGGGTGTTCTTTTAAAGCTCACTTCTGTTGCTATTCTCTATTGGGTAGAGAAAGACCCCCAAATTGACCAGGAAGCGACGTTTTTCTCCCCACGTCACTGTCGTAGGTTTGAAGGATATTAGCTTGTGATTGTCCATTCTTCTGAGGATGCATCAGGCAGCAGCCATTATTTCTTTACAGCCTCAAATATTTACCATCTCATTTATTTATTTACCGTCTCAAATACTCTATTTCTTCGAGTAAAATCACTATTTCTATATACCGGTCTTCCCTAAAAAAATACAATGTTAGGTAAAGTCAGTAAAAAAGTGAAGTGCTGGTGTCCCTAGGGTTACTGTACACGGCTGCAGTAACACAGTCAATACACTCAAGTTATAATTTAAAAGAGAACCCTGAAGGTGGTCGCCTTCTAAACACCCAAAATCCACATATAACACATTAACCTAATAGTTTCACCGGTAGCCCGTGCACAAAAATCGCCTTATTAGCGGATTTACGCTATAGGGAATAAGATATTACACTAGAAGGCATGGTAAGACCTAGGCCCGGGATCATGATAACTTTTCGTTTCGAGGTCCCCAGATGCCAAAAACACTTTCGTTCAAAACTGGGTTTTTTTTAAATGTTTACATAGGCTATAATCTTTTAACAAATCAATTTTAGTTTTCCTTATGTATAACTTGTCACCATTGGATTCAGTTAAAAAAATAACAATCAATTTGGTGTTTTGAACGTTGCTCTCCGTCAATTGTGGTTAAAAGTGCTAAAAACAGTACCTTGTCCAATGTTATTCTTATGGACAATAATGACAACACTTGGTATATGGCTTCATCTGGTTGTGTTCTATTATTAATTGCACAAAAAAGCCAATTTTTCCGATGGTTTCCGTAGCAGCAAACCTGCATACTCATGGCCCCATGTTATGGCGAATAATTAAAATGTTCTTTATCGCTTTTTCGTGAATGTATATTGATGAAACTTGGTATGTGACTTCACAAGAGTTATATTTATATTTGCATTAAAATGACAAATATTTGTGTTCCTTGTTGCAGCAAACTCGCGTCCTCAGCTCCCATGTTAGTCTTATGGGGAATAATTAAAATGATATAAATCGCTCATGTATATTGACGATACTTGGTATGTGGCTTCATCAAGTTGAGTTCTAATTATATTTACATTAAACCCCATTTTCCTTGACACGTTTTAAGCTTACTTTACTTACTTTAGTAGTAGGAGTGGCTATGATCCAGCCGTAACACGGTTTCTTATGGGGAAACGTGTAGCCAACCTAAGAAAATCTCAAAACAAAAAATATGACCTACATACCAGTGGTACCAACCGTAGTTATATATATAAAGATGTATAATAAGGTAGTTATATATATAATGATGTATAATAAGGTTATATATATATAACAAGGTAGTTATGTCACGCTTGTAATGTAAGACACAAAATACCTGCAGTATTATAATGTAAGAGAGAATATATATATATATATATATATATATATATATATATAATATTATACTACGTAGTTTTAAATATATATATATATATATATAAAGATGTATATCACCGTAAACCCGCCACCGTCTATCCATACCTTTGCCAGCCACTGCCTCCTCCTCCCGACCTGTCCCCACCCGCGCTGCCACTGCCCTGTCGCTACCTCCTGTAACAAATAAACATATTGCATCAGCCACCTCCCCACCACTTTCTATTATCCCGCGCGCTTTCTCTCTCTCTTTGCTCCCTGCTCCCGTTGCGATCGGACGTGTTTTTGCGCTGTTCCGTTCGTTGCGTTTTGCAAAGATAAAACTTGAGCGTTTGCTCCCCATAGCGGCTTCACTTTTCCTAACCTCACTTTTCGCTTTGTATTTTTATAACCTCACTTTTAATTTGTTTTATTCTGCGTAACATAACCTCACTTTTATTTGAAAAATGGCTGTAAATCCTGTCGAGGTTCTCAGTTCGGACGAAACCTATGTTAGACATTTTAGAATTTATGGAACACGAACAATTTTTAAATTTACTAATCCTCCTCCTGAAACTACTGAAATTGATTGGCTAAGACAAGGTTTTGCCAAAATTGTAAATGAAATGAAAGAGCGGGCCCATGAAAATGATTACCTTGGTTTCACCTTGCACAGCTTAAACCTAAAAAGTAAAGAACCCGGTTTTGTAGCTTTCCGGCCCGTTGGTGAAATTGATGAGGACATCCTTTGGCAAATTTTCGGGGGTATTGTTCAATCCAATTCAGAATCAATTAAATCTACCGACACATTTAAAGTTGAATGTACCCGAGTTAATCTCCCTGTGGGTTCCGGCCGTCCTGGGAGAGTAAGACCTGGCTTTTATAATACCTTTGATGAAGAATGTAAAGCCAGGTCGGGAATAGTAGTAATTAACAACAAAGACAACTTGTGTCTCCCCCGGGCTTTGGTGGTGGCCATAGCAAACGTGACTAAAGACCCCCAGTACAAAGCAATACGTCAGGACATGGGTAAAAGGCAAGCGTTTAGGGCCAAGGAACTTATTCGGCGGGCTAGGGTAGAGATCTCTGAGGAAGGTGCCGGTATCCCCGAATTGGAAAAGTTTCAAGACTTGCTAAAAGACTACAAAATCACAGTCTACAACTATGACAGAAAAGGGCGGGATGTTTACTTTGAAGGGGCTGTTGAAAATCCTAAATTCAAAATTAACTTGCTCTTTCACAACGGTCATTATAATGTAATCAACAGTTTGACCGCTGCTTTTGCCTGTGCTTACTTCTGCGAAGCATGCCACGTCCCTTACGAACACAAAGCAAAGCACAGATGTTCAAACATTTGTCCTCAATGTCAAACCATCTCGCCTCCCTGTAAAGAAGAGCATGGGGGAATAGTTTGCACAGACTGTAACATGACTATGAGGAACCAGCTCTGTTTTATCGCCCATAAGGTTGACAAATGCAAGACAGTAAAAAAGTGTCTAGACTGCGGGAAACTGATTAATTTAAAAGAGAGATCCGGACCTCACAAGTGCGGGGAAGTTTTTTGTAAACCCTGCAAATCATTCAAAGATCCGAATCATAAATGCTACATGCAACCCAACGATGGAAAACCTAAAAATAAAGACTATCTTTTCATTTTCTTTGACTTGGAAACAAGGCAAGACGAGTCTCTCCCCTCTGACCCTGATAAAAAAGTACATCAAGTTAACTTGTGCGTCTCACAACAGTTTTGCTTTAACTGTATCGAGTCTAGATTTTGCACGGCATGTAGAAACAGAACTAAAGTTTTTAAGGAAGAACCGGTAAAACACTTCATGGAGTATGTGATGCAAGCTCGTAAACAATTCAAGAATGTCTGTGTAATTGCCCACAACGGGCAAGGCTTTGACTTTCAGTTTTTGTTGAAGTATGTGTTGGAAGAAACTAAATTCACTCCGGAACTGGTTATGAGGGGGACCAAAATTATTTTAATGGAAATGGACAATGTGAGATTCATTGACTCACTGAGCTATTTCCCCATGGCTCTCGCTGCGCTCCCTAACGCCTTTGAACTGCCTCCTGAGAAAAAGAAGGGCTACTTTCCCCACCTCTTCAACACCTTGGCGAACCAAAAATATGTAGGCCCTATGCCTGACAAAAAATACTACTGTCCGGAATCAATGTTTGAAAAGAAACACGAAGCCTTTGAAGAATGGTACGAGGAACAGGTGGCGAGTAACTATGTCTTTGACTTTCAAAAAGAAATCCTGGAGTATTGCATCTCTGACGTAGAGATTTTAGCTCAGGCCTCATTAAAGTTTAGACGTATTTTCTTGAAAGAATGTAACGTAGATCCTTTCCTCGAGTCAGTAACTATTGCTAGCGCTTGTAACCTGGCCTTCCGCCGTAACTTTCTAAAACCAAACACAATCGGCCTAATCCCTAAAAACGGGTACAGACTGACTGACAATCAATCAGCCGTTGCTTTACAGTGGTTAACGTGGGAAGAGGAGGAACGAGGGTTGAGGATTGAGCACGCTGGCCGGGGTAAAGAAGTTAAAATTAACGGGCTAAAAGTTGACGGGTTTGACGGGGAACGAATTTACGAGTTCCACGGGTGTTACTGGCACGGGTGCCCGAAATGTTTTCCTTACGACAGAGAGGCTCCTCTGAAGGAGGATCCCTCAGATTCACCTAACTTAAGATATGAAAGGACTCTGAAGAAAATGTCTAAAATCAGTGACTACGAAGTTGTAGTAATGTGGGAGTGTGAATTTAGAGCTTTGAAAAAGGACAATAAACTAAATCACTTGAACAACCTGCCGATCCTCAATAATCTTCCCCTCGACCCTCGGCAAGCGTTCTTTGGAGGCAGAACGGGTAATTCAAAAACATATCACAAATGCGAACAGGGAGAAATGATACAGTATGTCGATGTTTGCTCCCTCTACCCCTATGTAAACAAATATGGGAAATATCCTTTGGGCCACCCTACCATTTCTGTGGGAGATAGGGAGTGCAGACAGCGAGGATTAAATGTAGATGGTTTGCTAAAATGTAAAATCCTACCGCCTCGAGATCTCTACCACCCCGTACTCCCTGTTAAAATGAATAATAAATTAATGTTTGTGTTGTGTATGACTTGCGGGGAAACTCAAAACCAGCGAGACTGTGAACATGAGAGTGATAAAAGAGCGTTAGTCGGGACTTGGACTATGGATGAAATTAGGAAGGCGATTGAGAAGGGTTACGCTGTACTGGACATGTACGAGTTGTGGGAGTACGAGGTAGCCACGTACGAGAAAGGGGGATTGTTTACAGACTTTATTAATAAGTTTTTGAAAATGAAGCAGGAAGCCTCAGGCTATCCTAGCTGGTGTAATACCGAAGAGGACAAAGACAAGTACATCGCAGACTATTTCCAACATGAGGGAATTAAATTGGACAAGGCAAAAATTTGTAAGAACGGGGGACTTAGATCATTGGCTAAATTAATGCTTAACAGTTTCTGGGGAAAGTTCGGACAGAGGGAGAACCAAACTAAAGCAACAATTGTAAGGGAATCTAAAGTCTTGTTTAAAATGTTAATCAGTCCAGAAGTACAAGTCAATAGGATTCAAACTGTTAACGAGGAAGTTGTTGTTGTCAACTGGGAATATATTGAGGAAGTGGGGGAACCTCTGACAAATGTAAATGTTGTTATTGCGGCCTACACCACAGCCCAGGCGAGGCTTAAACTGTATGAACATCTAGATGCCCTTGGAGGTCAAGTCCTTTACTATGACACGGACTCGTGTATTTATCTATACAGGGGAGGATTGTACAAGGTCTCTACGGGAGATTACCTCGGGGAAATGACGGACGAATTGGCAAGTGAGTACGGGCCCGGCTCTTATATCTTAGAGTTTGTTTCTGGGGGACCAAAGACCTACGCATACCTTGTCTGGTCAACCAAAAAGCAAAAGCTACAAACTGTGTGTAAAATCAAGGGCCTCACCCTCAATATGAAGACTTCCGAAACATTAAATTTTGAACAATTGAAAAAGATGGTCCTTAGTGAAACTGCTGAAATTTTAGAAATTGAAGAAAACAGAATCAGGAGGACTAAAGACAGAGATATTGTAACAGTAAGTGAAATTAAAAAGTTTAAAATCACAGGACCTAAAAGGAGGCTCGAGGGTGAGTACGACACCTTGCCATTTGGCTATCAAAAGGTTCAAAGACTCGAGTAACCCCGACAGGTTGCGTCACTGTTCCCCCTCCCCCGTTTTCTATTATCTCGCGCGCTTTCTCTCTCTCTTTGCTCCCTGCTCCCGTTGCGATCTGACGTGTCCCTGCTCTTTACTATGAATCAACCAAAATCACTTTTTCAACTTTGCGAAAAACAAATCTGGGATCGCACCCGATGTATTAACGAACTAATTTGCCTAAACATGCCCCCAGTAATTTTCGAAAAGTTTGTAGAAACCCATTGGCGTAACCATTACGCCATAAGTCAAGAGTATATTAAAAAATTCTATGTAGGTCGCTCAGCATACTGTAATTGTTTATATTGGGATACATTCTTACGTAGATCTCTTAATTATTTTATAGAAATTATCTATAGTCAATGTCCTTATGTTACATTATGCTCTAAAAACAACATTGACTTTAAAGAGTTGGTACCTCTTAGAGTACCAGACTATGTAAAAAAACCCTTGTATATAAAATATAAATGTAAATGCTATAATCCCCACTGTATGAATGTACATGAACGAATGGAGGTCTATGGCGCGGGTGACGAAAAGCCCCGTAAACCTGAATGAAGGTCACTGGCGTGGGTGACGAAAAACCCCGTAAACCTGAATGTGTGATGAAGGGTTTAGTAGATTGAGGCGCCGGGCTAACACCCCGGCTACTCCTTCGAAAAACCCGGTGTGAATGAAGGACTTTGTACATTGAGGAGCCCGGCCAACACCCTGGCTACTCCTTGGAACGGTCCGGTGGGTAAAAAAAAAGTATAAAAGTAAAATACAAAAAAAATAAACGGAGGAGACAACTAGTTTGTTTTGGAAGGTCTCCACGAGTCATGGCGGTGGAGGGGCCATGACTTTACTAAAAAAAATATATAAATAGAAGATTTGGATAATTTTAATCATTATCAAAATGGACGGTAAAACAGCTATAGCTAATGAACTACACCGACCTGCCAGGAGAAATTATACCAGGCGTAAAGTTACCCTTAAGGGGCTAACAGACCTTTATCAGGCTGATCTCGTTGAAATGAAGCCTTATTCCCAAGTTAATAAAGGGTACAAGTACATATTGACGATGATTAACTGTTTGTCCAAAGTGGCGTTTGCTGTACCGTTAAAAGACAAGTCAGGGCCAGAAGTGGCGAAGGCACTCGCTCCTATCTTAGCTAAATATAAAATGAAAAATTTTCAAACAGATCAAGGTACCGACTTTTTTAATAAACATGTAAATGCTCTAATGAAAAAGTATAAAATCAATCACTATTTTACATTTTCTGAACTTAAAGCCAGTATAGTAGAAAGATTAAACAGGACTCTCAAGTCAAAAATGTACAAACTATTTACAGCCCGTGGAAGTTACGAATGGTTAAGTATATTGCCAGAAATTGTAAAGTCTTACAACAATACAAAGCACAAGACTATAGGTATGAAACCCAAAGATTTTAAACAAAAACACGTCAAAGATATTTTAAAGAGAATAAATAAAGTTAAGAAACCAAAACACAAAATCCTTAAACAAAAATTAAAAGTAGGCGACAGCGTTAGAATCAGTAAAGTGAAAAGAGTTTTCAAAAAAGGGTATTTACCAAATTGGACAAACGAGACGTTTACAGTATACGCAATTAAACCAACAAGACCGGTAACATACATACTGCAAGACAGTAGAGGAGAGATAATCAAAGGTGGGTTTTATGCCGAAGAAATTAGCAAGTCCAAAACCGGTGACGTTTATTTAGTTGAAAGAGTATTAAAAAGGAAAGGAGACAGACTCTTTGTACGATGGAGGGGGTATGATAGCAGCCATGACAGTTGGATAAATGCTAACGACCTCCGTTAGTGAGGGACAACGACATGCTAATGCCGATGACCGGAGCCCGGCCATCTGGCTTAGTGCCGATGACCGGAGCCCGACCATCTGGCTTAATGTCGATGACCGGAGCCCGACCATCTGGCTGACCATCTGGCTGGCCTCTGTTAGCGAAAGGAAATGACATGCAACCACGTAGGATATTATCTTAGATTGATGTTGACAGCCTGCGGTAACGAGGCAGCGTGACATGCAAAAGCGCTCAACCGTGTCTAAAGTCACTCTACCGTGACTTAAAAGCTTGCACGTGAAGTGATTACTTAAAACCAAAGCAATTAGTTGTATGTAACCAGTCACGATGCGGCTTGTAAAGCAGGAAGTCGAAATCTCTGTTCAAAACTTTGACGAATATTTCACAGGCTCCGGTATGGTAAAAAAGAATAAGCACGGTGTTTTATTGCCAGATTCGATACGTTGCATTATAGTGGGGCCCAGTTCATGTGGAAAAACTAATGTCTTATTTAATCTATTATTTGATCCAAACGGTCTGAGATTTGAAAACATTTATATATTTTCAAAATCCCTCTATCAACCAAAATACAAACTATTACAAAAAGTTATACCTAAGGAGATTGGTTATTTCGCGTATGATGATAATAGTTTAGTTTTACACCCAAACAAAGCTAAACCAAACTCTATAATGATTTTTGACGATATATCCGCCGAAAAACACAATAATATTAGAAACTACTTTACTATGGGAAGACACAACAATTTAGATACATTTTATCTCGGTCAGACATACAGCGCTATTCCCAAACAACTGGTGAGAGACAATTGCAACCTTATTATTCTATTTAAACAAGACGATAAGAACTTACGACATGCTTACAACGATCATGTCACTACGGACATGTCATTTGACAAATTTAAAGAAATATGCGCTCGAGCGTGGCTTGATAATTTTGGATTCCTAGTTATTGACAAAACTTTGGACCCTTATAAGGGAAGGTACAGAGTGGGAATGGACAGTTTTATAGAAGCTTTCTAATGGGTCGCTTCTACTATTATAACGATATAAGGGGATTTGATAAAAAACTTCATAACGTAAGGTCTAACCTCTGTACATATTATTACAAGGATAAAAAGAAATTTTGTGGAAACTATTGCAGTAGGAAGGGTAAACACGGTCATCCGTTCAATAAAAGGTGTTGGAGACATAAAAAACCTCCAAGCACCGCGATACTACCACCCGTAGTTTTATTAATGATATCTGCGAGTGAGAGAACATATAATAGAGATACTTGGTTAAACTTTTTACAAAAGTGTGAGGAACAGAGTGTACCCTTAGAGTTGGTAATTTATCATGAGGACATGAACAACTATACCGTCAGGGACCCTCAAAACTTGATCTCTAGATTTAGACCCTTTCCGGATATATTTGGTAAAGTATTGCCTTTACGTAACCTTCATGGTAGTATTAATTTTGCTCAGATTGTTTTGAGAATGTTGGAGTACGGTTGCAAAATACCTCACGCGATCGGTTGTATAGTTTTGACAGAAAGGACTATTCCCATCAGGTCGCCTATAGGTATTTATAACACATGCGTATATCTCAAATGTTATATTGACATTAGTTACAACACTGCCTGGGGGCCGATTCCTGACGATACTCCCAAAGGGCCTAGGGGTAAACCTTTTGCTGCCGTAAATAACTACTGCCAGGGGTTACATACTACAGAGTTTTTAAGAGCAGCCCTGCCCACAGTGGCCTCACAGTGTGAGAGATTTGGTATTAGTTTAAAAAACGGTGTATATAGAGTGACAAATCAAACATTATTTGAACAGTGGAAAACATTTACAGGGACCAACCCGTGTGAATTTTGGCTTCTCAACTCGTATTTAATGTACAACAGACATCATGATAAACCTTTGAGAATGTTGAGCAAGTATATGGAAAAAACCGTTGAGAACGACAAGTATATAGTAACACATATATCCCAATGGAGAGACAATGTAAAGCGAGCCTTTGTTTTTAAAAGTTTAACAAACCGTTATGTAATACCGAGACACAGTCTTGTAAGAGAGGAAAGTAGATATTATAAAGGATTAGACTTTAGTGCTGGTGTTTCTTTGAAAGATGTAATACGTTACATGAAAAGATGCAAGAAGCGTGCCCTGTTTTTTAGACAGGTTGAACTACCTTAAATCTAAATGTGATTGCTAAAATCTATCATTTATGACTATGGAGCGAAACAGTAAACAACTGACTAGCCGACTCATAGAGTTGCGTAATGCTATTAAACGCAAATATAAACTTTTTAAGGAGGGTGCTGCGGAAAGTGATATTTTGCTTGAGAAGCAGTATAAACCGATTATTCAAGAACTTAGAAAAACGACAACAAACACAGCAGACATAAAAACTGAACCTGAAACCTTTAAAGAAGAGCCAATGGAATACGATACCACAGACGACGAAGGAGAAATAACTGAATTTATCCCAGCGAGTGTCTCTACACCTGAAACCAGCGGGTTAAAGCAAATTGTATCAACCCCTACGGGACTGGAAACAGCGTCCCAATATATCGAAAACCAGTTTAGTAACCCCATGACAGTGAGATATATGACAATGCTTTTAAAGGATGCTAGCGGTAAGGTCCGAGTTATTGACCACGATTATGGCCCTAGATACGAAGGCAGTACTTTAATGATGGGAGATAAGGTGTTAGACTTTGACAACGATGGAACTATTCTAATAAACAACACAAGATATAGTCCTACTGAAGGCTTGTATGAGCTCATATTTAAGAGAACCCCTGACGAGGATATATACAATAAAGACGATCTTAATACCTATAAGAGTATTATTATCGCCACCAACGCTCACAAGAAAGGTTACAGATTCCACAATGCAATTAGAAGGGACAACAACCTAAAGTACAGAAGAATTATTAAAGACCTATTCCCGGCCAAAGCGGGTAAGGGTCTAGCGTGGAAGAATGCAAGATCTCGTGATATAATACATTGGGATGACGCCAATGAATTAGTGGATCGGTTGCGACACATTGCTATGTCAACAGAGAGTGGAAACAGAGTACATAGCAATGAAATACTAAGTATCGTGGAGGAACTGAGAGAGGCCGGCTTTATAAAAGGAGCTGGCAACAGTAGATTTAAAGCATTACTAAAATGACCATTGACAAGTTTGGACGTAGTAGCCGAAAATCCCGAGGTGAGGCCGTCAAGGGCCCCAAGGGAGAGGGTTTTAATTTAACGCCCGGCGGTGACTACGATATTCAAAATAAACGGTTATGTAATCTAAAAAGACCTGCAGACGATAACGACGCGGTGACAAAAAAGTTTATGTCTGACAATACCTTGATTTTAGATGAAAAAAAGAGTATTTTGACGCTAATAAATGTGTTATTCGACATGTAAAAGTACCACAAAATTCCGACGACGCCGCTACAAAATATTACGTAGACTACAAATGTATTCCTTTTACAGGAGAACATTATATTATAGGAAACAAAATACTAAGAGACGTACGGGATTCCGAACAAGAGTATGATGCTGTAAACTTGCGGATGTTAAAAGAATCATCAAAATCAGCCTTAAAGCTCGTAGATAACACTTTTTATGATTGTCAGTCAAAGCAAATAAAAAATCTGTCGGATCCGACAGATTTTCAAGACGTACTTAACTTAAATTATATTGTAAGACTATTGGGTAAAGTTCTATTTGACATTTACAATACCTTAGGAGCTCCAATACAGACAGACAAGGACACGTGGGTAAAATTAAATGTTGTAAATAAATACTTTTTAGATGAAAATACACGACAATTCCGTAATAAAGATGATGATGAAGAGGAAATTATAGACACGGACCCTTTCCCCAGTTTCCTCAGGACGGGATCCGGTTTAAAAACACATTAACTGGCAAACACTAATTAGTCTTCGCCGAGCCGTTCAACATGCGGGTTGTTTTATTGTTTTTTCTGCCTCTTGCCTCGTGCAACAAGTCGATAGATTTTTTGACTTATTACGGGTATTTGGAAAAAAACGCTTTGACACAAAACATTACTTCTGCAGTAAGACAATTTCAAGAGTACTTTCGTCTTGAACCAACGGGGGTGTTTGATAACGATACTTTGGCCCTCATGTCCACGCCTCGGTGCGGTCACCGAGACAATATACTACCGTTCTCGGCTTTACCCAATAGAAAGTGGAATACATCAGTAATAACGTGGTACCAATACGGAACACCACAGCACCCCGACCTGATACAGAAAGCTTTTGATGTATGGGCCAAACACGCGAATTTAACATTTAAAAAGGATATAAATAATCCAACAATAATTATATCATTTTCTACGGGTAGACAACATGTGTTTTATTCTAGACACGATACCTGCCCCTATGACTTTGACGGTCCTGGGTTAGTTCTCGCCCACGGCTATCTCCCCAATACGGGGTATGCTTCTACAGACATCCACTTCGATTCGGAAGAAAATTGGGATTTTACTATGAATTTACCACGCTATGGAAACATTTCGTTCTTTTTAACTTTGGTTCATGAGATTGGACATACCCTTGGTTTGGATCATTCAGGTGATGATAAATCAGTAATGTTTCCTTTTAACAGGGATCCTACAGGGATTGTTGACTTGAACGAATACGAGCTAAACAACGATGACAGACTCGCTATGGAGTATCTTTACGGCAAGCCCACTAAAACATTTGCAACCATTCCAAAAATAAATACAACAGCAGCCACACCCACTACCGTTACAACGCCTAGCAGTACAACAACAACAACAACAACAACAACTACAGCCGTAACACCACCCGAAATATTTGAAAAACGCGATATTTGTGAATTAAAAGGTCAAATTGATACGTACGTTATTGTGAACAAAAGGATATTTGCTTTCTTTAGGGATTATGTATGGATTATTAGTCTAAACCCTGCAGATAGGATTCCTGAGGATTTAACACGACCAAGAAGAATATCACACTGGCTCAAATTCTTACCACGAAATTTTACTGAAATATCGGCCATTTACCAACGGCCTAACGGTGAAATCGCGTTATTTACTGACAGTGAGGTGTTTTTATTTAGATACCCTTCACTGTCCTTGATTACAATGTATAATGTCAATAACATAGCCGGTAGAATGGTACATAAAGTTAACGCGGCCTTTGCAACTAACACGGGGAAGAGCTACATGATTATTGACGATTGGTATCTGATTGAAATAAACGAGTGTAATTATACGGGTGTTTTTATGGGTATGGTCTCGTCTACGCTTTACGGTATCCCAGCCCACTGTAGCGGTGCCTTTAGATATATAAACGGGATGATTTACTTTACCACATCCAGTGGCTCGTTAGAATACAGTGAGTACACAAACGCTGTGTCTCGTACGGTGCCTGACATTTTTGAAGTTTTAAATATCCCGTGTATACGTGAGTCACTACTAAATAAACTCTACGAGGTTATTAGATATTTACAATAAATGGCTAAAAACAGAAGGAAACCTCTCAGACGTAAGCTAGCGGTCGTACGAGGTGGAGGTATTGTTTCATCCGTTCTTAATAAGGCCATAGACCTCCTACCTGTTGAATTACATTTGCCTGGAGGATATCAATTTTGCGGTCCTGGCACGAGATTAAAAGAGAGATTGGCAAGAGGAGACAAAGGAATAAACGGTTTGGAC
The DNA here is from genome assembly GCA_963675035.1 of Allygus modestus. Taxonomy (NCBI): domain Eukaryota; kingdom Metazoa; phylum Arthropoda; class Insecta; order Hemiptera; family Cicadellidae; genus Allygus; species Allygus modestus. Next base: position 119,489,424 of record OY776116.1, read on the forward strand.
GAGGCCTGTAAGGTCCACGACATAGCATACTCGCGGTATTCCGACAGCGAGCGGCGAAGGCAAGCTGACAAAGAGTTGGCGGAACGCGCTTGGCAAAGATTCAAGTCTAGTAACGCCAGTGTTGGTGAGAAAGCCGCTGCTTGGGCAGTCACCACGGCCATGAAAGCAAAATCAAAATTGGGGGGAGGCCGTAAAAAGAAACGCCCCGTTAAACGTCCTCGGGGCAGAGGGTTGTATCTTAGGCCTTATAGGAAGGATGGTGCGGGTAGTAAGAGAGGTGCAGGTAAGGGGAGAAAAAGGCGAACGAAAAAAAAAGCATCTCGATACCTGTAAAACCGCTAACAAATTACGATTTAATCAAATACGCGAGGTTATTAAAGATTCCTAACTTTAGAGGGGTTTACATGAGGGACAGTTTACCGAAACGCCCCAAAAAATGTGAATCTGCTATAGTTAACCTGGACAGTACAGCTAATCAAGGTACCCACTGGGTTTGTTATAAAAAGATTAATAAGAAAGCCTATTATTATGACAGTTTTGGAAACCTAAGACCACCACCAGAAATCTCACGATACTTGGCGGGCTGTGAACTTTACTATAATTACGAAAGACAACAGACTTTTGACTCAGTTGTTTGCGGACATCTTTGTTTAAAGTTTCTCTGTAATTATAATGTTTTGTCTCACGGGATCAACTAGTGTTCTATCCCACGAGCTAGCATTTCCCATAGATGTTAGCAAGGGTGAATGGGAACTTGGTTTAATTGAACTGACCACTTATAATTCTATACCAAACATTGAGAAAGGCATTAATGATAAGTTTTACTACGGTGATGATAAAAGTATTACAATTCCTGAGGGCTCTTACGAGATCGAGGACATTGAAAAATACATACAGTCTCAACTGCCGAAGAAAAAAGTAACATTTACGTTAAAGCCAAATAATAACACTTTAAAAGTTACAATATTTTGCTCTGAAAAAGTTGACTTTACTAAAGAACATTCATTGGGAACACTCTTGGGCTACAAAAAACAAATATACGAGGCTAATAAACATCATGTTTCTGAACTGCCTGTGGATATAATTAAAGTTAATTCAATACGGGTCGAATGTAATGTCACACGCGGGTCGTACCTAAACGGAGTCGAGGGTCATGTGATACACGAGTTTTACCCGGCCGAACCACCGGGGTATAAAATAGTTGAGCTCCCGAGAAACGTGATTTACTTACCGGTAATCAGTCAAAGGATCAATACCTTAACAGTGTCCATAAAAGACCAGGACGGTAATCTTGTTAACTTTCGCGGAGAAAGAATCTCGATTAGACTACATTTAAGACAGAGTAATGGGGCTACTATTTAGGGGAATGCCTACGGGGCAGTCGGTCAGTAGTGTTCAGAAAGCCAAGGTGTTAACGTGTAAAAACATATCGTTTCTTCGTTCTATCGGTTTTAAAGTAATAAAAAATGGCGCTATTGGCGATAGACAGCCCGGCTGTATACGATGATTTGATAACAGGGATGGAATTTCACACGCACTTACCCTATGCAAATTCTACTTTCAATAATAATGATGAAATAAGAATACCAATATTACAGCAAGATATAATAACTGCGCCTTTTGAAAGCTTTATTGTAATTCACGGTAAAGTCAGCGCTAAAAAGACGGACGGGACTCCTCAGGATGTTTCCTTTGTAAATAACGCAGTGGCCTTTATGTTTGAAGAAATCCGGTACGAGATTTGTGGCAAGGAGATTGACAGAACGAGAAATGTTGGTATTACTACAACTTTAAAGAATATCCTGTCCATTCGCGAGGAAGAAAAAAATACTTTTAAAAACGCCTGCTGGCTAGGCCCTGGTAATTCTGAAAAAGTAACAGATTTTGTATATTCGATCCCATTAAAACATCTGTTAGGGTCTGCCGAAGATTACAAAAAGGTGCTAGTGAACGTAAAACAGGAATTGATACTTTTACGCTCGGCTTCGGATATTAAAGCTGTAAAGTTAGCGAACGCCGGTACTTTAGATTTAACATTAGAAAAAATTTATTGGCGTATACCTCACATAACAATCAATGACGCTCAAAAATTAAAACTGTACAAATATATAGAGAAAGACCCTGCAATACATGTTCCCTTCCGCCAGTGGGACATGATTGAATACCCGAACCTGCCGAGTACGGAGACATTCTCCTGGACACTGAAAACGTCTACTCAGACAGAAAAGCCCAGGTATATCGTACTCGCCTTTCAAACAGACAGAAAAAACGACTTAACAAAGGACATGTCACAATTTGATGCCTGCAACCTAACTGATGTAAAACTTTATTTAAACTCAAACTTTTACCCGTACGATAACCTTCGAGGAAATATTACTTTAATGTATGATATGTTTGCTGGCTTCCAAAACTCGTATTATGGAAGAATCGGTTCGCCTATATTAAATTTTGACGATTTTAAAGCAAAGTGTCCTCTGTATGTAATTGACTGTTCAAAACAGGACGATACTATTAAAACAGGGCCTGTAGACGTAAGGCTCGAAATTACAACAAAAAGGGCCTTTCCAGGTAATACTTGGGCATACTGCCTTTTACTACATGATATACATTATTCCTATAAGCCTATAACGGGAGATGTCAGGAAAATCTCGAGTTAGTTTTTCCAACCCGGTAGTTACAGAAATATACAGTTTGCCAGAAGAAGACAGGAAATCAGATTGGGAACTCATGGCACGGGACCGAGCCAGGTTTTTGAGACGTATCAAATTAACAGAAGAAAAGATTTCCCGAGTAATTTTTAAACAGTGGACCCTGAGGGTCACGTGACTCATATTTTAATCAAAGGGGTGGGGGTAAAAGATACATTTATATGTCCAAAAGAGATAATTAATCAGTCTCTTTCTTGAACTCGTTGGGTAAACATGGGTTACAACGGTTGTGTTAAGATTGAATACTTTAAAGACGGGCTTTTAATCAAAACGGATTACTTAGACTGTTGTGTATTTAATACCGCTAGTGCAAAGTTTCAACTACCCTCGGGGGCTGATAGCATTATTGTTAATTGGTGTACAGATTTTGATAATAGTGAGACTTCAGAAGACGAATATTAAATATGGCTTTGCAAGAATTTATAATCATTCCTAAATGTAAAGAGCCAATAGATTTGATGACTGGAGTATTTTTAAAGTCAGTCCATTTCTTGGACCCCGAATTAACTAAAAGTATTGTGACGGGTATTTTTAAAAGTCGAGACAATAGTCTGGGTGTATTGATTAAAGGGAGAAAAGGTGTTGTGTTTTGGTCTTACGATTCTTTCTGTCAACTAATTGACAGGTTTAACGAAGTAACTTTGGCTTTATTGGGGAATTATCAGTGTTTCATAACTATAGACGCGGGGCCTAGCATAAAGGTTAACAATATTTTTGGGCATCAGTACGTTTGTGTCTCTGATGGAGAACACTCCTTGGCTCTTAACCGTCACGAGTGGGATCAACTTGTAAAGAATATTCCTTTAATTGGTCGCGAGGTATTGCAATTATTTTATATTGAGGATATTATACAAGTTTATATTAATCAGGTTTTAACCGGTGCTGAAACCTGTACAGATCAATTACCGCCTCACGTAGCCGACCGTTTATATCAGGAAATTTTATTATGGAAGCTATAGTGGAGTTTCAAGCTTTCCGGAGTAACGGTAATAGATTTATTATTAAAGAACTTGCTATAGTTGGGAGGTCGTATAGAACACAGATTGTGTTCCGACCTCCATACTGTTTTAATTTGTTGAATAGTAAAATGCAAAGGACAGCTCGCTGGCTGACTCGTCATTATCACCACATTAAGTGGGACGATGGCGAAGTAGAGTATAGTGAGGAGCTTTTAAGCTCACTCTGTAAACCTTTTGAAACTATTTACACAAAAGGTTTGGAAAAGGCTCAATTCCTTCGGGAATTTCACCCTAATGTTAAAGAAATAAATATTGTAAATAGTAGCGATAGTTATGAACTTGTAGATTGTATTATTGTACATGGAAATAAAAATGAAAACTGCGCTTTGAAGTCCGCAAAGTACTACGCTCGAAAAATATTTTCGAGTGGGGCCTAATAAAAATAAGGCCCGGCAGTCGCTCACCATCAGGCAGGGTTAAACCCTTTGTAAGTCCATGGGTGTGGGGAGGTTGGCCTAAAAAACCGTGAAACCGTTTGTTGTAATCCTCCGACTGTCAGGGAAAAGCGGATTGAAAAGCGCGACAAAAAAAAATATATAAAGTAAAGTAAAAAATTCTCTGTCTATTTTCTAGGCTAAAATGAAAGGACACAGTCTTAGTAAATAGCCTATTGGGGTAAACAGAGAACAAAAATATAAAAAAGGAGGTAGCATTTTGTTATGGAGTGGCTACCACAGTGAGAGGCGATGGTTGGGGCCTCTCACCCCAGAGGTTAGGCCTCCAGGGGAAGCTCTGGGTAACCAAAAAGAACGCGCCGACGCTCCTACGGCCTAGCCTAAAGGCTTACCGTGGTGTGGAAACGCGAGCGTTCAAAATTATAGTTTAAAGAAAAAAAACAACATACCTTTATAACGTGTAAATTACCCAATCTGTGGAGAACTCGTACTCACACGCGAGGCACTTGTAGTCAAGCTTCCACGAGTAGACTAAAGTAGCGCACGATATAATATTATTACAATAGTGGTACGTTAGTCTAAAATGTGGGGTAACTTCGACACAGTGCCCGTCACTACAAAACCCGAATCTGAAAAAGGGCTCAAAACTACCACAAAACACCGTGGACTCTGTACACGGCGAATCCATGGTGCAGACTGAGACGACGCTAAACAAACACTGTGGGCGGCCGAGCCAAGCGTGACTCGGCGATGCGGTCCGGTGACTAACTCAAGGGGCGCGCCCTAACCGTCATACCGCCCGCATAACGATCGGCTAAGTGCTTTTCTACAGGACATTTTAACGGACAAACCTACAGTTAAAATATATTGTACTCACAATAGCTTTAAGACCATCTCTGTCCACTCCTCTTCCGGCATAGTTGCTATGAGGTTGAGGCAGGTGCATTCGGGAAACACAGGGTTGATGCGTTTCCGCTCCATACACGAGATGCATCTCTGCAGAGGGGGTCGGGGTTCTTTGGAGCTGTAGCCCAAGGACTCCAGCTTCTCATACCTCGTTTCAAACGAGTCCTGTAACATAAAAGCAAGAATAAAACAACAATAATAATAATTAATAAAGGATTTGATTACCTTGTATTACCTATTTACTTACCAAGTAGCACTCTGGACAAGTCTCATATAGGTCATATCTTAGAAATTTACGGATAAAATATTGTCTAAGTGTCCAGCATCTATCGTAATGCTCTAATTTTATTAATGATTTGATAAGATACGGAGCGTTTAAATTTTCAATTTGGAAAAGTCTAGGGAGGTCTAAACAGATTTGCTGACAGCAAAGTTTGGTTAAGCTCGGAGGCGACATCACGGCTAACTGAGAGAGGAGCACAGTGTGGGGGGCGCGGCTAATGGAATCTGCGGGCTGTGATTGGTCGGCTGTTTACACCGGTGTTGGAAGGGATATTGCGTATAAATACGGGCCTCTGGCCCGGTGTTATGGTACTATGCCCTCTGCAGTGGTTGTTTTAGTTATCATGTTGTTCCAAGTTTTAGCTCTCGTTTGCCTTCGCTTGGTGATTGGTTTCGACCAAGATGAAAACATCCCGCCCAATAATCAGGTAATCAAAGTCTCAAACAATTACACTATAGATTTACCCACTATAAATTTAGTAGTTTACTTAGTTAATAAATTTTTTTCAGGATCTGTCATCGACGACTCCTCAAGATGGTGACCAAACACCCCAACCTCTTAGTCAGGACATGTTTTTTGCTGATGATCTTGACGTGCTGTCTATACGTGCAGTAAGTAATTTGTTTTCTCTTTTTTTAAACTTTATGGTAGGGTTAGTATTAATAGAATGTGTATACTTAGACAGTTTATTTTTTTTTGTTTTCAGAGCGGTTCGGGACTGAGCAGTTTATCCCAGCGCCTGTCACAACAGGTAAAAAACGTACTTACAAATATTTTTTTAAATACAAGAGTTTAGGTTTTACATTGAAATGAGGTTAATTATAATTTTTTATTTTTTCAGAGTGGGTCTTCTACGGTTAGCGGTTTACAATCCATATCTCAGGTGGGTTAATTTATTTAGTTTTTATATTCGTTATGATTATATTAGCCTTTATAACAGCGTTTGTTTATACATGTTTTTATGTGTTTAGGAAGAATATAACGGAAGGATAACACAAATGTTAAGATTGTCTGGCGAGTCTGGGGTATATATCGAGACCTCGCGGACCTTCCTTGATGACGGCAGTTTGTTGACCAGAAATAGGTTTACGGTTAGTATGGGTTTTATTCCGTGTTTTTTTTCAACGTTTATAGTTTTTTATTTATTTAATAGTATTATTTGGTTTGTGTTTTTTTTGTTACAGGACGATATTGCCAGTCTAAGCCCTGAGGCCCGGGAGGCGATCTCTCAAGGTTTAGAAAATGTAAGTCTAAATTTGATTTTATTTATCTGTTGCAGTATGAGATAGCTCCTGAGCTTATAGAGACTAGCATGCGAGAGTTAGGAACTGTAAGTTTTATATTTTTTTTATTTAGCTTATTTAGCAATACTTGCACGTAGAGGTTAGGGGTTGTTTGTGGTTTTCTCTAACTCTAATGTTTTTTTTTCAGTGGCAGAGGCCAGCATCTCCTGTCAGGCGGACGATGCCTAATATTATTAGACGAGGCACCTCGGTAAGGACATATCATTGCTATGTGATTTTTAGCGTTAATAATGTAGTAAACAATAAAATAATAAGATAAATTACAATATACTGTTTGCTTTTCAGGTAAGGGACCGGTCTCCACACCCCCGGCCCGATACCCCAATTACGTCATATGCGGTTCATCTGGCTAACACTGAGGTGATTAATTATTATTATATAGGTACTTGTTTTTTTTTCCACTTGCTTATTTTTAGAATTGTATAATTGATTTTATATTTTCTTTTTCAGCTCGTCGGTAGTGATGGCGAATCCCAGTATTTTATCAGCGAGGATGGATACCTGCTCTCTATACGTGCAGTAAGTATTTTGGTGTATGGGGGAGTATATAGTTTTAAGTACGGGTATTTTATTACACTAATTGTATTTTGTTTTCAGAACAACCCCAGAAGCGTCAGATTTCCGCCACGGTACCGCCAGGTGACAGAGTCAACTTTTACTCAGCGGAGACTCGAGCTATGGGCGGAAATTAGGAACACCTACGAGACGGGGTTGTACTCGTTTGGAGAGAGGGCCGTTATCGCTGGGGACGGCTGGTGTCTCACACGCTTAATGGTATGGCAGGGTATTGTATGGTACGGTATGGTGTTGATATTGTATTGTATTGTATGGGTATCTGATACCTTTGTTTTTTATTTACAGAGGGGTGGTGAACCGGTAAGACGGACTCACCTGGCCGAAACCCCTCTACGGATAACATCTGGTGGGCCGGTTTCTATCCACTCAGAGGAAACGAGCGCGAGGACGCTGATAAGCCATCTACACTATAGGTTAGTATCGTCGTATTGTTTAAAGTATTTTTTTTAGTCATAGGTTTTAATGATGGTGTTAACGGTCTCTGTTTTTTCAGGGGCAGAACGTAACAGGTGCAAGGATGGAGGAAGAGGATGTGCGTCGGCGGGACAGGGCTCGACCAAACAGCCCTACACCCTCAAGGGTACTCCCCTCCTGGTCTAGCAGACCTTCACTACATAGTCTTGTAAGTAATAAGGTTTAACAATTGCGTATGTTTGATATACATTTTAGGTTTTAGCTATAATAATAATATAAACATTATTTACAGGGGCAGAACGTAACTGGGATTAGGGCGGTGCCTGCAATTCCGTTTGCTGATCGGGACGAGGTTGGTGCAAGGGTGGAGGGGGATGTATTCGCCTTTCCCTCGGGCTCGAGAGCTCCCAGACTTTCGGTAATTTTTATTTTGTTATACTGTTGTATTTTTTGTTTTTTACTGTGTGTGTGTGTACCTTGTGATAATTGATCGTTTTGTTTTTTAAAGTCAATACCGGAAGTCCACATTGCTGCCTTGGAGGAGAGGGTGAACAGGCCGAGCACCGGTGCAAGGGAGGTAGCGGGACCGTCAAGACGGGTTGAACCTATTGTAAGTATCTTTATCGGGGGTTAGGGTTTGTTTTTGTTTTGTTTTGTAAACTTGTATTATATTTAATTTGTAATGTTTCAGAATTTAAGGTGTGAGGAACGAATGCCCGCGGTCGACCCCCCTGCCGATTGCGCCGTCTGTCGCTTTGAGGAAGGCCTGTTACGGATGAGGATGCGGCTTTTTGAAATGGTAAGGTTCCAAGTCATTCGTTTGTAAGATATAGGGTAATAATTAACTTTACGAATAGATTCTTACCTGATGTGGTTTTCAGGAGCGTGGGACAAACACCTCCGAGGATGTTCCGGGCATCGTCAACCGGATCGCGGCCGTCCGGACAGAGCTGGGTGAGGCTCTGACCTTGTCACGGAACGCCTTGGAGGACGCGGAGGAGGACCAGATCCGCGAGATCGCTCCGGCTGTGTGGGAGGAGCTCCGTGCCACCATGGAACGCATCCTCAGCTACAACGACAGGAGGATGGATAATCTTATTATCCGTGGCACGCCTCCTCCTACAGAACAGCCGAGGTACATTGTTTGTCAGATCTGTATAAGTGCCCTCCCAACTGTAGCCCTCCACCCCTGTGGGCATGCATTGTGCCCGGCTTGTAGCCGCCGGGTCACCTGCTGCCCCTTTTGCAGGACTGTCGTTAACAGCCGAACAAGGTTGTTTTTTAATTATTAGGTTTTTTTTTTTAGTGTTGTATTTTTTTTATTATTGTAAATTTGTAAATTATTGTTTCACTGCATTAATAAATTAAAGTAAGTCTTGAATTGTTTTTTTTTTCTAAGTGCCAAGGCAGTTTAAAGTCCCCAATTGTTTCACTGTATAATATTGTATTATGGTAAATTAAAATTATTTTTTCTAAGTCCTAAGGCAGTTTAAAGTCCTACCTTGTTTCACTGTATAATATTGTATTAAAGTAAGTCTTGAATTGTTTTTTCTAAGTGCCAAGGCAGTTTAAAGTCCCCAATTGTTTCACTGTATAATATTGTATTATGGTAAATTAAAATTATTTTTTCTAAGTCCTAAGGCAGTTTAAAGTCCCCAATTGTTTCACTGTATAATATTGTATTATGGTAAGTCTTGAATTGTTTTTTCTAAGTGCCAAGGCAGTTTAAAGTCCCCAATTGTTTCACTGTATAATATTGTATTATGGTAAATTAAAATTATTTTTTCTAAGTCCTAAGGCAGTTTAAAGTCCCCAATTGTTTCACTGTATAATATTGTATTATGGTAAATTAAAATTATTTTTTCTAAGTCCTAAGGCAGTTTAAAGTCCTACCTTGTTTCACTGTATAATATTGTATTAAAGTAAGTCTTGAATTGTTTTTTCTAAGTGCCAAGGCAGTTTAAAGTCCCCAATTGTTTCACTGTATAATATTGTATTATGGTAAATTAAAATTGTTTTTTCTAAGTCCTGATGCAGTTTAAAGTCCTACCTTGTTTCACTGTATAATATTGTATTAAAGTAAGTCTTGAATTGTTCAAAAACGTAAAGTACATTTTTATAAATTATTTGTAAAGAAAAACTATTTAAGCTATAGACATTTTTTGAAGTCTACACAATATTGTATTAAAGTAAGTCTTGAATTGTTCAAAAACGTAAAGTACATTTTTATAAATTATTTGTAAAGAAAAACTATTTAAGCTATAGAAATTTTTTGAAGTCTACACAATTTGCAATTGTATTTAATACATTTTACTAAGTTTTAATAACAGTTCAGCTTGAGTATTTAATTCTGTGTTACGATATAAGGAATAAATAAATAAATGTTCTTT